>CM077881.1:67049602-67432102 GCA_039720435.1 Amazona ochrocephala | reverse complement strand
TAGGAGAAGGTCATAATGGCTTGCTTACTATATTTAGAATATTTAAGTCAGTAGATGTAAATATATAGCATAGCAGAAAGACAGTGATTTTAGAAGGGTATGGTTTATAAACCCATGAAGTTCCTGTGTTGTGGAAAATACACAACTGATACTCCTTTTTTTTTTTTTTCTTTATGCAGCGTAGATATATCCACAAGGATATACTTCACTTCCATGTTTCCTTTTAGAATACAGTCTATCCACAATGTACTATAAAATCTATTTAAAAATAAACAGATTTTAAAAGTTAATTTGAGGCATTCTTTTAAGTATTCCTCTTTGGCTATCATTTGTCTGTCAAATTACGTGCTTCCCATTTTTACTTAGGAAGGGTGAAGTTCTCTCATGTCCAGCATATGGAGTTGCCTGTCCATCCAAATCTCAGTGGCTCTGTGATAATCTGGCAACATTTTCAAGAGGTTGTTGCACAACGTGCTGAAAACATTGAAAAATCTGGCCCAAGTTTGGCATGAAAACTTTGCAGAATTGCTGAGTCTTTGGGGAGAATAAAAGGAGTGATGAGTCATCTTTTTGACACATCAACTTTAGATCTTGCAGAGAATACTGGCTAACATGCCATAACAAGGAACTACAGCTTTTGAAAACTTAGATATGATGCTGCCAACTCATATTTTTTTTTCCCAACTGAAGTTATAGTGGACCATTATGGAAATTGAGAGCACCACCTATTGATGTTATTAGAAAACTGCAGCTCATCATAATTTGCACTATTTCAAAAACTGAGAAAAAAATTAAGTATTTAATCTATGCTATTTTACTATCGAAGCAGCCAATTGTGCAAATGACCTGATTCAGTTATTCAAATGACTAGTAAAAGTTATTTAGCCATGTTATTCAATAAACTTCAGTGAATGGTTGTGGTAACTTTGTCAAGAGACAGGAGTATGTGCTTGTGCAAGACCCATTCATTGTGCGGTGCATAAATAAATAGTCCAGAGGCAATGATGCTAGTGAGGCAGCAACAAATGCATTATGAAAATACACGAAGTCTAAATGGTTCATGGACATGTTTTCTTGCAAAAAGCACTTTAGAAACATGCACTCCTTGCACAGTATACAACCACGTTGTTCCTAAGGCCGTGTTGGTGCTGCAGCAGCCCAAGCCCCAGCCCTGCTGGGGGCCATGTGTGAGAGGCGCTTGCGCAGGTCCAGGACGTGCTGAAATCAATTGGTCTCGTTGCGGGTGCAGATCTCATTGTAAGACCAGGGCACTGGGTGTCAGATTTATAGGCCTATTACTTTCAATCTCATTTTTGTATCCTTTCTCTGCTAGCCTTTAGCACAACTATTTTAGTTGTTTCCCAAACCCTCTTTTCTGAAAAGACCTGGTAAAAAATAACTCCAAGAAGTTCAATGATTTTTAACCTTAATCTCAAGCAACACACAGGAGTTTAACTCTTCATTGTCTGTGGCTGTATCTGGGGCACCACAGCACAAATCTGGGGTTGAGAAGAGAAAAATGTGGACACATGCACATCACACAGTGTACTCCTAGAGCCCTGCCAGTAGTCAAAATGCTTTGGGCAAGAATGAGTCTGTGCCCAGAACGGATATTTAAGGCGATATCTCAATCTAATTTAGCTGTTCGTGATCTCACAAGATGTACCCATTGCACCACTTTTAACAGGCTCAGCTGAGGATGGTGGGTAGAAGGTTCTGTTGGGGCAGGAACTGCCTGTGCCAAGATCTAGAGGAAACTGTTGTCTCTGCCCTGTGGCCGTGTGCTATGAGTTTGGGATAAGATCTAATTCATGTCTCTGTACCTATTATTTAAATTATCAGGTATAGAACTGGTTTTGAGTAGTTTTTGCTGGTGTAGATGACAAGCAACTTTTTGTGTGTGTTGTTTATGCAACATGAGGGTTCCCATGTTGCATAACTGCTTTGCAGCAGGTATACCTGTTGCTGACAAAATGTGAGATAACCTTGTCTGAGATTAAAGCTGCATTTTGTTTGGCAAAACAGATAGATCTGTGTCAACTGACAGACCTTTAAATAATCCACACTTGTAATTCATTTGAGATTTTCTTCTGCACTAAGTCCAAAATTGGATCAGGGCTGCTGTGGGTTAATATTTTAATTGCTCTCATGTCCTGCTCTATTACATAAAGTCACTCAACATCTGAATTAATAGATGCTGCTTTTCTTCAGCATGTTGTATAGCATAGTTGTATATGACTACTGGCTTGAAATACAGTTAAAAAAATGCATGAATTAAGTACTTCTAGAGCCTGAGACATCATTGAGTTGTCCCTGACCATGGCAGCCTGTTCCAGAAGATGTTTGTCTTCTCATGGCTGTGCGAAATAACAAGTATATCAAAAGAGAAGCCAAATGAAAACATTAGGAAAACAAGACCATTCAAAGAGCAGGATACCTGACCTGGAGAAGTAGAACATTGGTTTCGTTATGTTTCCTTTCTCAGAAGTCAGGCCTAATATGAAATGATTTTTAAACTGATGTTATAATATCAACTCAGCAACATATTTCATCCCATCTGGTTTTGCCTAACAGAAAGAATGGCAGGATGCCCGCACTGTCTTCTTCCCTTTATCTTTTGGTCTAGCTTTTTGTTGTTGTTGTTATTCGATGTTGTGCAATTCTGTCACGTGAAAGGCTGGACCTTGAAGGTATCCTGCCAACAACTCACTCAAATTCCTGAAGAAAAATAAATATTTTCTTTTCTTGCCTTGTTCTGGAAATGCTCATGAATACAAATAACAAATGCAAATGGCACAGGGACAGTGGTATTAGGAATTGAAATGCCCATTGTGTATTTCATACAAATATATTCATTATGTTAGAAATGCATGATGACTGAGAGATGGTCCCTGTTGGTCAATGGTGGCTACAGTTGATGGATACAGATTATTAAATTTTATTTTAATGACACGTAGTGACAAAGTGGCTCAGCGCCTAACAATGCGTTACGAGTATCTGCTAGAGAAACACATGCAAATGTATATTTGAAACAGTCAATCAGATCCTATTGCTTCTCCTACGTTATAAGAAGAACCTGGTATAGGAGTCCATACATGCTTAGAAGCATATAAAATTAGGAGAACTGAGGAAATTTTGGTGGATCATTGAAACTGTGTTTCCTCACAAATTTCAGGTGGTCAGCACATGCCAGTGCAGGGCTCTGGGCAGTGCAGGCTGAGAGGACAAACGCAACGACTCATCGCAGATGTTGCATCTGGGGGTTTGCCCCTGGCTGGGAAAGCAGTTCTAATTGTACCAAGCCCCAGTGCCTCAGCAGGATCTTCCTATGGTCATCGGTACTGACTTCTGCTGCTCTGTGTCCTCAGTGCTGCCATGACTAAGGATGAGCTGCTGAGGCTCTTTCTCAGGACAGGTCCTGCCAGCATGACCTGCTCTCTGACTTGGCCTCTAGACCGTGCAGCCTGTCAGCACATCTGGCCAGACGTGTGCCACTTACCAGCCTGACCAAGAGAGGGTATGGCTGCCAGAAATGCTTGCTAATGGTAACCTCCGTTCTCAAACACAATAAGCCATGGGTTGCTTGTAATGAATGGCAAACCTGCATCTGATTTTAGGTAATGGGAAACAGAACATAGCACCTGTGAAGGGCGCTAGGGGAAGGAGCGAGACCCCCACAATGCCACCCCAGGCTGTGTTACTGAGTCAGTGTGTGAGGCCAGAGCTGTGCTGCTTTCCAGCTAAGTCAGGGGGACGCGTGTGTGTGTGCTTTTGCTGTCTCTAAAGCTTTCTGCAGTCTCACTTTTCATAACCAGCAGAACAGAAGTGAAGGGCTTGAAGGGGGAGGATTTGCAAGGTAGGGAATCACTGTGCTGATGATCTGACAATAAATGTTCTGCAATTACAGCTTCTCCCACTCCTCTGACCTTCTGGCCCTGCAGTGCTCATTATGAACAAGGTCTGATCTGCTCTGAGTTTGAAGGACTGAGTTTGACCCAGTCTTTGTGCTCTGGCAAACTCCCACTGCCTTCAGGACAAGTTTGATTTAATATAAGGACTAAAATCCTTGGGGCTTGGCCTTAGGAGAGTAGTAAATGCAATCAGCTTCTTTGGTCTGACAGAATGAATAAACAGAGGCTCTGGGCACTCAGCATCAGCAGAGATGGCAGAGATTACGATCACATTACTGATTCCCAATTCACAGTAACCACTTCTGAAAGAGATGCGGGCATCATCCTGGACAGCCCAGTGAAAGGCTCCCCTCTATTCCTTGCAGTGGTTAAAAATCAAATAAAAGGTATCAGTTGGGAGAGTGAAATAACAGCAAGAATATAAGAATTGCATTGTTATAAAAACCTTTGTGTTCAGTTATCATTACTCTGACTAAAAAAGGAAACAACAGGAATAACAGAGCTTGTACGGAGATGATGGAAATTTGTGAAGATGTGAAAAGACTTCTGAATGGAGAGCAAAAAGATGATTGGTACTATTTAATTTAGAAGAATATAAACAAGAAGGGACATGACAGAGGTAAAATGGGTAACAGATGCTATTGAGAAGGTAAATCCAGAATCACTTTGCCTCTTCTCGTGAATAAAAAGACAATCAATCAAATTGATAAAATGCACATTTCAGCCTAAAAAAGGAGATACTTGAACTCATCTTAAAAGGCTTATTACAATGAGGTGCAGTCCAAGACAAGTAGCTAGTGAATTTTGAGAGTTAGACATTTACATAGTCTTTTCTGAGTTATTTTATGTAAAGGGTAAATGGCTTTAGGGGAAAGTAAACTCTGGGGTTTCAGGGTATAAGAAAATGAATAATCAAGAGGCTACTGGAAAAGATGTCTCTTATGTACATTTATTCTATTTGCCTGCTGTGGGCTTCTTGCATTTCCTCTAAAAGCCCTGAAGCTTTGGTAGGAATCCACCTCCACTGCATTAGATGGACTATTATTTTAAACTGGTTTGGCAAGCTATTTTCTAGAAATATAGTTTATGAAGTAAAAATTGTTTTACTTTTCCATGTAGTAACTGATACCAACTACACATGCAATATCTACGTTTGACCCAGAGAGATACCAACAGAGATCAGTTGTGTTGTCCCACCTCTCCACCAGCCATGACCATACTTCTCTGCAGGTTTCAGGAGAATAGCTAATCCCTGAAATTTGTAACTGCCTTGGGATTTGCACAAACAGATGCAAATGACAGGCGGAGGAGGGGACGCTCATGAAGTCATTTTTGGTTTTAGCATCTTGTGTCTCAGGAATTTATGTGGCTTGGCCCTGTCCCTTGAGTGAACTGAAATGAATGGTTTAAGCTCACATGCTCAATTCTGTAATTACTGTAGGTTAAGAACAGGTAGAAGTAATGCTGCTCAGCTAATGAGCAGAAACGAGTTTAGGCTTGGAAATTCACTCTCCATGACTGTCTTTATACACCCGCACTCTGTCTTACCAGGGGTTTGCATGTGCATAAAACTTAAACTAAATTAAATAAAGGTGTGAAAGGAAATTTTTCTTCATAGTGTCTTCCACTAAGTTGGAATTAATGCACACTGCCTTTTCTTTCATTCAGTATGAAGCACGGCAAGTCCATAGACCTGATTTTGATCACTTGGGCATTACTGAAGTGAATAGCAAATGCAACTGGAGAGATTTTAGTTAATGATGATCAGGCTCTGAGGGATAAGTCTTTGGAAAAACCCAAAATATGAAGAAAGAGATGATTACGTGTAGCTCTGAAAGCTACATGAAGGACCTGTGACTGGGTACTCACTTGTTTTGCTTTCTTTTGCAAGCAGGAGCCAGGACTAGCTGCTAATTCAATTCAGATTCAACTAGTCAGGTGTGGGCTAATTTAAAGATAATGAGTTTAAATACTCTTACTCCCCTTTTCCCCCCCGATCAGTTACTGAATGTCATATCTCTCCATGAATTTCTTTCTTATGGTTAACATGAATACCTAGTGAGCAGAGGGTTAGTGCTTTACTGCCTGAACTGTGGGTTTAAATAGAAACTAAGGTTTACATTTTCATTTCTCTTTAGTTGAATAGTTTGAGCACTACATCCCAGGAGATATGCTGTATGTAATGTGGTTACATGGAAACGTGTTATTTTTTTAAGCTACATGTGGGGAAATGGGAGCCGGAGAATGATTTCCTGAAAGTTATCAATAGAGGTTTGTCAGAACTTACTGAAAATGTAATTTATTGTGTCCCAGTGCGTAAAATAGGGTAATTTTATTAAAGTTGTATCGATGGGTGTACAGTTCTCTTTCTCTGTGGTAAGGAACAGGATTGGCAGTCTTCCTACGCTTGTGTGTGTGCTAGGTCCGTGGGTGAGCTGCTGGCAGTCTGGCAGAGCTCTGGAGCAGAGGGCTTTTGGCATTACTGTGATTCAGAGGCTTAGCTTGGCTTTCCCTAGGCATTTTGTTTAACAGATGACAGGTTTGCCCTTTATGTACTCCAGCTCCAGCCTTCTGAGTGAAAAACAGAATCCACAGCAAGCCCTGAAGTTTTTCAAGTGGACCTTCCCCTGTTTCCGTGCAAAGTTACGTATGTGAAAATGTCACTGCTTTGTGTGCTGCAGCTGAAGGGTCTTTGGGGCTGTGCTGGGTTGCTCAGGACTGTCTGACTGAATTTGACTGGGGTGATGCTCCAGACAGTTTTCCAAAAAACCCCTCAAGACCAATTGATTTGTTTTTCTTAGGCATTTATTGTTTTCCTTTGGGATCATGCGCTCAGCATGCTTGCCGACAAAGACCAGATTTGGAAACAGGTTGGTGTTGGCTTTTTTTTGCAAGCTAGTGTTGCAGTTGAAGCAGGGACCTCTTGAAAACTGGGACCTACAACCCACAGTATTTATTGCTGGTGCGGCGTGTCTTTAGTGAATTGGGAATGCCAGGGCAGAAATAAAAGCAATTGATACAGTTTGAGGTTTTATGTATAAGGACATTACATTAGAGTGGCAATAGACTTGGTAGGCGTCAGTCTCAGGCCACACCTGCAATATTGTATGAAATCCTGAAAAAGCGTCGTTACAAAGATATTGACAAACTGTTGAGAAGGTGAGAGGAGCAACAAAGCAATCAGAGCAGAAGGGACCAAATGATGAGGAAAGATTAAAAAAAACCTAAGTGCCATATCTATGACTTTGCTAGAAGATGATTGATGGGAAACACAGATAAGTTTGAAGGGAGCCTGAACTGAAAAGGAAAAAAAAAGAAAAAAGAGAGAGATAATAGTTAGGACAGTACAGGAAGGTATAACTAAGAGTGATGGGGTGAAATTAAGCAAGAGAAAATTTAAGCTGAATCTTAGGAAAAAATCATTACTGAAATATATTAGGCTGCTGAGTGATTGTCCACGGGGAGCAGTGCAAACTGCTGCCTGCAGATTGTTTAGCTTGGGCAAAATGTTTTCAGGCATGCAGCCAAGGAAGCTCCTGAAGCAGGAGACTGAAGTATACACCTTTATCAGTGTTTTTACTGTTTTATGTGTATTGTTTACAAGCACAATTTGCTTAAACCTGGAGCACGAAAGCGGCTTTGACTACTCAGCCCTGTTGAAATTGGTGGGTGTGAGATGTGTAAACATCTAATGGCGATTTTAGTATGAAGGGCTCGATCCCCATTAGGAGTGAGAACTGGAAGAGCTGTATGTCTTATACCTAAGTGAGAGCATCATCACAACCAGCCCTGAGCGCGCAGTAGGAGCCCTGTGCAGGACACAGGGCATACTGTGCTATGCTGTGTTATTTGTGGCAGTGGTACCCATCCAGTCACCTCCACAGCTCAGCTGTCCTGGCAGCCCGTGCCAGTGGAGCTGATGCACTCCCCAGCCTCTCCATCCCTCAGGTGTAGTGCCCGGGGGATGCGTGTCTTTTGCTCTGGACACAGAAATGCGTTTTAGAAAATAGCTGGTTGTTGTTGAGCCAGGCAGAAGGAAGGTCTTCCACCTCAGGGGCACCTGAGCAAGGTGATGGTGGTGGTGGTGCCCCCTTCTGTGAAAGCTCAGATTTCATTGCGCTCAGCAGGCATGTGGGAACCTGTCTCCCTACAAACCTTCCTGGGTGAGGGGGCTCAGGGTGGCATCTTGCTCTTCAGGAAAGCTCCTAACTGGAGCTGGGGTTAGAATGTGGGAACTTTGTACTCCCTGGTAGAAACTCCTGAGGTTTGTAGAGAAGAACTTATATTTCCTGGGCTGGACAGTGGCAGGAAAAAACCCAAATAGCCCATGGGCCAGGCACCCCCTGGGAGCAGTGAGACCTGAGTTTCATTTCCAGCGTTGGTGTCTTCTTTGAACAATAATGCTGCTGCCTCCTTCCATTGCATTTCATGCACGACTTGCATCTTCTGGGTTGGCTGTGAGCTCAGGGTGTAAACAGACAAAAAACTTGTTTATGGATTTCAATAAGCAATAGGGAGAGGCAGGGATGTAAGCTTCCCAGCTTGTCAAGATTGTCAGGACCTGCCTGGAAAAAGGCTCTTTAGGAACATTTCAAAATTCAGTGTTGAAAATTGGAAGACATCTATGGATTTTGGGTGGCTTTGGAGATAGCTGGTAGCTTTAGGGGGACCTGAGGGCTTCAGTTTTTAATAAAGGTGTGATAAACAAGTATTCGAGCAAGAACACAAAGTCACCAGGGTTTGAGTGGCCAGCAGTCCTGCTGGTGATGAGATGGTGTATTTCTTAATCATGAGGGACTTCTGCAGCACTCACCTTGCCTCACCTTTGTGAGGAAGAAAAATAGAAGACAGCCTTGGAGAGGAAACAAGCCTGATCATTTACCTCTCTTTCTTCTGTTAGCAATTTTGGTCCATAATGCTTCTCCATAATGCTTCTTACTGTTTTTAGAGTTCTGTTTTATAACCGTTTGAAATAGTTTTGAGTTGTTTTTTTTTTTTTTTTTTTTTTCCCCTCTATTGCTGCCCTTTGCCTTTTATTCTATGTATTCACTACTCCCTATCTAAAGAAATTCTGCCTAAATTCCTTGAGGGTCTGACCCTTCCCTTAGCTTTAGTTTATGCTCCTTTGTTCTTGTGTTTGACATAAGCTCAAACAGCCTTGTAAAATCTCATTTCTGTTCCCTTCAGGATTGTGTATTCCTCTATGAAATATTTTCCCCACCCTCCTCTACCCAGCCTCTTCCTAGAAAAGTGTTTCTATTTCAGTAACTGTTTTGTACAATTAATTTTAGACTTCTGGGTTCTTTTGTCACTTTCTCCATTCCACACTATTGTTCTACACTGAGCTTTAGTTATAAAGCAAGCTTTACTCGTTTTTTTGGATTTTCAACTCTCCATCTCATTTCCTTTGCATTTCCTGTTTTTTTCTCTTCAGCAGTTCAGTACAGGACTCAATAAACATCATGTTATCTTTTTAGAAAGGTTTATTCTGATCTAGGTTTGTTGCTGCTCACAAAGGAAGAGGTAGAGTCTTTTCCCTGAAAGCTTTGTGTGCTTAATTCATCAAAATGATCTTATACAAAATCCTGAGTTAGAAAAACTATAAGTGGAAATAGGAAATTCACCTTTGTAAACTCTATTTGTCTTTATGTTCTTTTTCGGCAAGAATCAAAATTTTGAGCCTGTACATTAGGCTAATACTGCAAGCTGCCCTACTGTCTATAATACAACCCAATTTATTTTTAAACGAGACCTTTATCATAAACAGTGCTAAGTAGTCATCCTGTTGAATTTAGATAAAACATTGCTGTAGATAGCTTAAAATGAAGAGGAATTTTGCAGGAAGAAAGTTGATTGAAGAAGGGAATGATAATTCGCAGTGAAATGTGTTTGCTAGTCATACAGGGGTGTTGAAGGCTTCTGCAACGCATGCCTCGAGCAGCTCATGCTGCTTTTCAGAACACGATTTTCCAGTTTCTTTTCCCTGGAGTGTGCCATTAGCTTCAGTCTTCCATTAACTTCCTTGGTAACTTCTTGAAAGAACTCTCTAGAGATGAGCATGTCTCTGGAGGACCAAATACCAGCTCGATGAAATTGAACAAATGAGTGATTTTACTGGGAAGCAATTTTGCTGTTTGTCTTTTTTATTTTGACTTCAATCAGGGAATAGAAAATCTGTTACCTTATATTTTGTGAAATATGGAACAGAAATTAATCTGAACACCTCATGATCAGTTTACATGCTGCACTGGTTAGGAATTGAAAGAAACAAAATGTAAGCTTAATCAGCTTTAACATTTATAATAGGTATTATTTGTAAAATGAGATCCTTTTATTCTGCAATTCTGACCATAAACTTCAAATGTTTCCTGGGGTTTGAGGTGTCTGCAGAAGTTTCTTAAGATCAAATGCAAAATTCAACACAGGTTTTTTCTCCAGACTTAGGTACTTCCCGGATTGAGCTTTACAAATGTAGCCCACACCTCAGATGATTCCTTCCCTTTATCTAAAGGTTGTAGAACTGGAGACAGAGCAAAAATGCTTCATCTTTTCAAGCAGTACTATCCCAGAGTATTGTGCAGCATTTTCCAGTGAACATTGTCAATTTACAGATTCCTGCAATATTTAGTAATGAGTAAAAAAAAATAATTTTTTTGTTATTGTCTAAAATGTATCACAGCTTTTTCTGTCTTGAGTGAGTTTATGGGTTTCCAGGGTTCCTGTTGGCACCACTCAAACATAGTTTTCTGAAAAGATAATAATGCTTTAGAATGATTTGGCTTCAGGACAGCTTTGCCTGAGCCAACTCTGTGATAGACCCTCAGTGCATTTCAGGGCTATCTCCTAGCAAAGGCACATGCTGTCTTTTAGGAGCAAAAGAGTTCATATCTGGTAAACCCCTACATGGTTGCTGTTTCATATCCTGCTTGCCACCTGCTCCATCAGTAGCTGCTGTTCAGGGGTTGGTCGTACGCTCCAAAACACAGATATAGCCAACTGTATCCTGGGCTGCATCAAAAGGAGAGTGGTCAGCAGCTCAAGGGAGGTGATTCACCCTGTCTACTCTGCTCTTGTGAGACCCACCTGGAGTGCTGTGTGCAGCTCTGGGGCTTCCAGCATAAGAAGAATGTGGATCTGTTGGAGTGAGTCCAGGGGAGGGCCATGAAGATGGTCAGAGGGCTGGAGCACTTCTCCGATGAAAACAAGCTGAGAGATTTGGGGTTGTTCAGCCTGGAGAAGGGAAGGCTCTGGGGAGACTTTGTAACAGTCTTTTCAGCACCTAAAGTGGTCCTACAAGAAACCTCAAGAGGAACTTTTAAAAAGGGCATGTAGTAATAGGACAAGGGGGAATGGTTTTGAACTGAAAGAGGGTAGATTTAGATTAGATATAAGCAGAAGTTCTTCACTGTGAGGGTGGCAAGGCCCTGGCACAGGCTGCCCAGAGAAGCTGTGACTGCCCCATCCCTGGCAGTGTTCAAGGCCAGGTTGGATGGAGCTTTGAGCAACCTGATCTAGTGGAAGGTGTGCTTGCCCATGGCAGGCATGTTGGAACTAGGTGAGCTTTAAAGTTCCTTCCAACCCAAACCATTCTATGATACATACACACATACATACATATTTAATTTTCTCTATGACATGGGCACACTACTCCTAGCAAAATGGATCTGGTCCATGCAGGAGTCCTCAGGACTTGTAGGTGCTGAGGCAGTGTGCATCAGGCTGAGACTGGGACTCAGCTGAAGAAACTATCCAGCAGTGGCCCTGTGTTTGGGCAAGATCCCAGGAGATAACAGCCAAGGCCCCTCACTCTTTACAGATCCCAAGTTAAAACAAATTAAGCCAGATGGTCAAATATTGTTAAAGCTGTTTTGCTTCCAGACTTTTGTTTTTATGGTATGCTGTCATGATGTGGAGATATGTCAGCATGTCAGACAGCACAGAGTCTGCCAAAAGAGTGGTGGAGGACTGTTCTGGAGGACTGTTCTGGGGAGAGGGAACAAATCCTGGCATAGATAGCACTAACACCCTTGATCAGTGAAGCTGTCTCTTCTTTGCCTAGGTTGTTTTACGTTGTAGAACAACCGGGAAAGAA
Source organism: Amazona ochrocephala (assembly GCA_039720435.1). Lineage (NCBI taxonomy): Eukaryota > Metazoa > Chordata > Aves > Psittaciformes > Psittacidae > Amazona > Amazona ochrocephala. The sequence goes on along the minus strand of CM077881.1, from coordinate 67,420,099 downwards.
TGTACCATGATCAAAGACTTCCTCCAGCAAAGCCTCTCCAGCTCAGTTGATTCCCAAATTGCGGAGTTGGGAATGGTGGTGATCTGTGAGTTGGTGGTCTTATTCTGAAGCACACTGCATTCTCCTCCTTTTGACTCTCGATGGATCCAAGCAGACTTTACAATTTGTAGGATAAAAGGAAAACTGATCACATTACACTTGGCTGTAAATGCATTGTATTTCATAGGAAGGCAGTTTTCGTGAGCAAGAAACTTTCTCTCCATATTTTACTCTTCATATATTTTCTTTTTAAGAGAATCATGAGGCAAATACAGAGACAAAAAAGTAGCTTGACATTCAGTAGAAACCATTTGATTTAGGAAGGAAAGGTAAAGATGTCCCGTCTCCAAATAAAATTGTCTATGTGTAAGCCACCCATGAAAGGTGAGGAGATTTCTCTTTACAAAGATCATGGAGATCATTGCTGGGATTGTAATTTTTTCAGGAAAGAGCATATGTGTTCTTTTTCACATACACAAATCAGAGACGTATTATCTAGGCTCATCATGCAGAAACTTTCCTATAAAGACAGTTGCAGTGATGAACAAGACTGCTTTAGTGTGCTTTTGCTTTGCTATTTGTAAATCATCCAGTAAGCTGAGATTTCCAACAGAGCTGATTATTTAACCATTATGAGTGTGCATTACCAGCTTCATGCTGGATAACTGCAGCAAATAGCCTCCTCTTGATGGGATGGCAGACATCTCTTTCCTGCATGGTAGAAACACTGCTATTGGTTTTATTGTTTGATGAAGGCAAAACTTAGCCTTGGGTAAGGAGTTAAAATGACAGTAGGGGCTGGCCACCAGCCTGCTATCAAAGTGGTACAGAAAAGGTAGACTTAGCACATGTTTCCAACATCATCCAGCCTGTTTCAGTACTTTAAAGAAAACAAATGCATATATGATGGCTTTCATATAGGCCTTTGCTTTTGTATTGCAGCTGGGAATTGTGTTTTTATGCATATATACCACATTAGAGTCCTCAGTGTTCCACAATAATAATTTTTATCTTTATCACTGCTCAGCATTCACAGAGTCTAGGAGCTTAGCTGTACTCTTGCAATAGCTTACCTTTTTTATTGACAATCAGAAAACAAATCTTGGCATTGTGGCAGGAGCTGGTCTTAGTCTTGCAGTTTATTGGGCAATATTCAAGTTGTTTGTACAATTCCATGGATATTTTGGATGCTTTATAGGCAAATATAGATCCAGTTCCTGCCCCAAGGAATTTACACTCAAAATTCAAGGTGGCACAGGAGTGGGAGAGAAATCAGAAGATGGCTGTGAGGAGTAAATCATCAATTTGTAGAGCAACATAGTGTCAGCATTGTGAATACCAAAGTCACTGAAAAAGCTGCTTTTTTGGTAGATTGTATTCTTCTTCTCTCATTAAATATTCAGTTTTACAATGATGTTAATGTGTAACCACTATGAGACCACATAGATAGCAGTTGCTAGGGGTCTAAAGTCACAGGTCAGCGTACTAATCAGAGGACACTGCTCCAGCCAAACCCCAGCCATGGGGTACTGAGTAGTGTTACCCTGAGCAGACTGCTACCACATTGCTTCCTCGCAGGAACACTCATTTTAGGATGCAATGCCAATTCTTCCAGTCAACACACTGCACGAAACAGTTTTCTCTTTGTCACTGAACAATTTTAAGGATACAGTCCAGCTCAGTAGGGCTGTAATCTTGTTTATTCTTTGCAGACGCTGCATGGCTCTCTAAAAGCCTTAGAGATCATCACCCCCTTGTTATCATAGCAGGTATGTGCCTTGTAATCTTGCCATACTAATTGTTGAGAAAATGTGCTTGGTAGTCTACACCAGCAGAATCCCAATTGCCAAGGTAATTAATGGTGTTACAGACTTCAAGGCCATAATGCTCATCAGTTATTAATTAGCAATTCATTTTGCTGAATAAATAATACTTATGATTGATGATGGAACTTGTAATTGGGCACTAGTAGTGTTTCTCAAGGGAACAGCTTCTCTGTGAGTATTAACTATGACAGTAACAGCTCAGAAACCCAAGATCATTTAAGAAAATCTACTCTAAACAATTGTGACACAATCAAGGCATTTACATTCAGTGTTGGAAATGTAGCGATTAAGCAGTGGAGGCTCACCTATAGCAAACAAATGCTACTATTTTTGCCTATTTTGCTAGTATTTTGCTTTCCTTTGAGCATTGCCTTCTTATAAGGAAGTGCCCTATATAATTTTACGGCATGCATTACATTGTCTCTATGGGCTTTCATGTGCATTCTTCACAAATTTAGAAGATACTATAATAAATGAAATACTTTCCCAAGCACAATAAAAAGAATTTGCTCAGATTAAACCTATATCAGATTAACAGGTTGTGGAAAATCAATTTTATTTTGCATTAGTTGGCACTAACTTTTGGCATAAGTAAAATTGAGTTTAGCCCTCCTCCCCCCAGAACGGAAAGAGAAGCTGGTAAATAAAGCAAATAAGCTGTTAGTTTTAACTGGGCAGTCAACAAAGACAAGTATGGGAGGTCAGCTGCTGACCAGATGCTGCCTTCAATTAATATTCCAACCCTAAAAGACATTTATCGTTCAGTTTAGAATGTAGAGCAGCTGAGTCATAAAAGCAGCCCACAAAAGATATTTTAAAGCATTTATAATGGCTAAATTGCTTGAAATAAATTAGCCCTGAAAACAAACATATTTTGTACAGTCTATGTAAACCAAATTTCTTCTCCCTTAAATTGCTTGGACTAAGTGGGAGTTTGTGTTTGACAAGAGCATGTATTTGCTTCATTACTATATGTGGGTTATTTTTTTTCCCTTTGAAAAAGGTTAATAAACTATAAGATATCATTGCCAACTAAATAAATCCTGCACCCTTATAAGGAAGGAAGATGCTGCCGAAGAACAAGGTAAAAAGAAATGCAGAGACTGTGTTGTAATGCTAACAGGCAATTAACAAACTCATGGGTGTTAATTATCTTCATACTGTATCATGTTCAATTAGCTCAGCCCCTGCAACAAAGGCAACCATGAGCAATTGCTTTGATAGGCGTACAGTACTTCATTTGTAGTTAATCGGTTTAAGCCTTGCAGTTGCTAGGCTACACCAGTCTCCAGAGGTAAAAAGCTGCACAGATGCACTATGTTTAAATGACTACAGAGAACTGTTTAAACTCAAACCATGTATAACTCTTTATTGATTTTTCACAGAAGATCTCAGCTCTGATGATAAGGTTTTGATATATTTTCCTGCTACAGCCAGTTCCTCGGAGTATTGCAGAAAAAAAATCTGTCAATATGCTTCTATTATGATCTCTTGATCTGTGGCTATAAAAACCTTTAGCTGCAGCCCTTATTATAAAATAATGGAAGAAGCAATATTTGATTTTTTCCTTCTTTTTTTTTTTTCTCCTCCTCTATAATGCATGGAGATTTTTTCTTCCCAGTGCCTCTAGAACTAAATTACAGTATGTTCCTTTCATATTTCTATGTTAGAATAATACAGAAGAATTTCTAGCACTAATTAATTTGATTGACTCTCAGCAGGAAAGGATCAGCTGTAGCATCATGAACTTTAACAATAACTACCAACTGATGGGCAGTTCACATCAATAAGACCATCACTAGCCTCCCTCACCTGTCACCAGGCAGGGAATGAGCAATAACCACCCCCTGCAGATGCACTGCTTAGCACTTTCTGCCCGATTAGCAATTTATAATGGTGATCAAGAAACAGTCAGTGGCAAATCAAGACAACTGTCTGGCTGCCTGTTTAATTGGCCTTGTTTGCTTTTTGATAAATGGCTCGTGACTGCTATAGGCCTCCGTATTTTGACTTTTAATAGGCCACTGTGATTAGACTACCAACAGATACTAGGTCAAAACCGAGGGAAGGTGCAAAAAATGTTAATTAATATCAATAATAGGCAATTATTAGTTAGACAGAAGGACCTACTAGCTGTGTGCTCTAATGACTCAGAGCTAACTTGAAGGGAAACAGTGCCAAATTAGCATAACTGTGTATGCAGGCTGCATGGTGGATCCTAGTGAACATCTGTTATGTAATTCAAACAGGATTCTTTCTTTTTGCATAATACTCACAAAATCATTAATTCTTTTTGGTCACTTCAAGACACTAATGATACCCTAGTGGTTACTGATCTCACAGTTGGGTTCTGTGTTGGTCCTTCCTATCAAGAGCTGCATTGAAAAGGTAATTTGGGTGTGGTTTTCAAGATTTTTAAGTTAGTAACTCGTATAAAGGCCACTAATATTGTCCTTGGAGGAGCACATGCCAAGCAACTGTGTTACTCCAAGTGTTGCTCCCACTACAAATAACTTTTTTGCCCCTTTGTCTCTTTAAGGAAAACAAACAAGCACCAAACAATGGGCACTGAAATACTGGTGTGCTTACTATTGCTGACTAGCTGAACATACATGATGTGATATCATGTGGTATGATGAAAGAGTCAAAATTATTACATATGAGGGTGAGACAAAGAAGTAGAGGAGCTCCTCTGACTCTCTAATGGGTCTATGTGTCTCTGGTGGTTTTCAGGATATTGGGAATGTCTCCTTCATTGCGAACACCAAGCAGGCAAAGCACACACAAGCAAAGGGGAAGCTCTTAGCTTACAAGAAGTATTTAAAATAAAATTTATATTGAAGAGTGATGGCCCTAGATTTTAGGGGATGCTTTATTCTTGTAAGCTTAAAACTCTAAGTGAGCTGAACTCTTCTGGTGGTGGAAGTTAGAGGTGGCTTGTTCAGAGTGCATTATCTTGTAAGCAGTTTTATCACACTATTGGTATAAGTGAGTTTCTTTTTCACTGAAATGGTCAGAAATCCTGTTTAGTAGGGATGCTGATAATACATGCTATATGGTACTGTTCTCCTTGTGTTTCTCCCTTCCTCCTGGACAAACGTGTATTTGTGTTTTTGGGTGAGGACTTAGTAAGAGTCAAGTTCTGATACAGCTTTACTCTGGGTAGCTCTAAGGCAATTGCAATCCCTACTAATATCGATGTGACTTTGGTGGGAATTCTATCACGACTGAAGAAGGCACATTGATGCAAACAGAGTCAAGGCCTCATTATCAAGCCCAGCAGAAGCACCTGTGGCTGGTGGCTCAGGGAAGTGCTGCAAGTCTCTGTCAAGGCTTGTCCTTGTTGAGGTGGAAAAACAGCCCCTTGTTAAGAGCCACATTGTTATATATATCTATATATCATTCCTTTATCATTCTATATCTCTCTCTATATATCTCCTTTCCCAGGTGTAAAATCAGTAGGTGTCACCAGTCGCTGATTTGTTTGGTCAGTAACATATGCAGCACCAAGATCAGATTGATGGACCATCTACTTCGGACACAGTCTGGCTCTTAGAACCCATGTCACTGAGTTTTTGCTAATATGTTCTGATATGTTACAACTGTTTGGAGAAGAAATGTTTGTGCAGAGCTTCACAGTGGTATTTCAATATTACAGTGTGACCTATATTCTAAAGTTAGGGGACAAGGCAGGATCTCAGTAGCTGAGAGCTCCCCTCCGGTGACAAGAAGAGAGGTGTGCTGTTTCAGATGTCTTAAGAACAGCATTTGGGAAAGAAAACATGCTCCTGGCACATCATCTTTTGTAAGATTCAGGTGTCTGACTGCTGAGAACCTTCAGTGCTGACTGACAGAGAAGGGAAGGAAGTGTTTCATGCTTAGCAATGCTTTGCTTGTCAAATGAAACATTACTGGAAACTGAACCCCTTTATTCAGAGAGAGGAATAGAGGGAGGCTGTAAGGTTTGGGAGAAGACAGGTTACTGTAAACCGAGCCAGAATCTCAGGTCTGGAAGGGCAGGGAAAGTTGAGTGCTGCCTAGTGCTACTTTCCACCTCTTCAGCTGTTTGTCTGTTTCTCAGGAATGTGCCTTGTGGAAACCACTCATAGCTTCCAACAAATACATATGGCAGGGAGCATAAATGCTTATTTTCTTCATATTTGTCTTCTAGCCGGTCTCTGTTGTTCAGTAGCTCCCTTCCTAGAGTGCCACTGCACTGGTTGTGCAGGCAGCCAGTGCCAGCGGAGGTGTCTTGATTCCTTGGCAGTCTGATGCTTGGCAGCCAGAAGTCTGAGAGGGCTCAGCCAGGCTAAAAGGGAATCATAACAGGAACAAAGACAAATTACCTCCTCTTATTGTGACTGATTTTCAGTATTGCATTGGTAATTTGCAATAGAAGAATACATAGCTTCTCCTGAGGATATTGGGGTACAATTCTATGGTGAAAACACCTGCCCCAAACAGTCTGAGCTAAACAAACAAGAAGAGATGTTTGCACTTCATAGCTGGAAAGAGAAGCAAGGAGAAGCACTGACTGAGGCAGGCTTTGTTTACTTTCCCATTTCCCAAGCTCTAGTCCAAGTCTTAGCTACAGAACTGCCCTCCTAAATATGTTAAAAACTTCCTATATATTAAAAAAGCCCCCCAAATTTATGCAATGCTTAATGGGCACACAACCACCTGTAATATTGTTTTTCTACTATAACTAATATGTGTACACTTTTTTTATATATTTACAACAAAATGAGTATGAAAGCTGTGAGTTTATGGAATCATCTGCCTACTTAGAAATACCATAAATAAAAGGTAAATAATCAAAGATACAAAGCTCAACACAGAGCATTTAGATACTGCCTATAATTTGCGATTTCTTTCAGCTGTGGCTGTCATATTATTGATGTTTGAGCGCAAAATTAGCTGAATTTACTTAGTTTTGGCTGTTTTGGGCTAGGTTCTTCCATGTTAGTCATAGTTTCATAATACTATTTTAGAAAGAAAAAACTCCATTATCTACAGAGGAATTTTAATTTTTTTTAAAATTTCATTTTCTTTACATGGAGTATTTGACCACATTTGAAGATTTTTTTTTTTTTTTAACTCTATGCTTCTATTCATTTAGATAGGATTTGTCTTGAAAGTAATTTGTTTAAAATACAGAAGTTCCGAAATCTTAAGGGCATCTAACTTCAGCTCAGTTGTTGTCTGTTATCTATCTCTCTTAAGCTTTCTTGATATCTAGAGATTTAAACAGTAGTCTGGAAGAAGAAAGCAAAACAAAACCAGCAACCCCCTCCTGTAGTTTATGTACCCTGATTGACCTTTCTGTTCTCTCATTTATTTTGAATAAATTATTTTACTAACCTCATCAGGGAAAGAAATGTGGAAATGTAAGGTTTATACGGCATGGAAACATTGCACTGGGAATCATGAATGATACAACACATTTTGGTATGTAAGGACTTGTTTGAGCAGCTGTGTGAGGTTTTTATTTCAGTAGGAGAATTTGGCCCAGGTGTTAGGTGTAATGGTTTGTTTGCCAGCTCCCTTCAATTATGTGAATTGTTTCCATCTATAGAAGTGTGTAATGCTAGCACACAGAAGTCTCTTTTGGTGTTCAGGTCTGCTAAAAGCTGAAGCACCAGGGCTTTGTGCTGGAAGAGGTCGCTACTCTTCTGAGGTTTCCTGGTTCTTCCACATTAATTCTGACTAAATGGCTTCTGAGATGCTCTGGAATCCTCTTCATTACACACAACCCCGAGAAACTACTTTTAGGTAGCAAATAGTCTAGAATATATATATATATATATATATATATTCAGTTTTTTTAAAAGATTTTTTTTGCCCTCACAGAATCTTCAGTCATCTTCTACCCCATCCCATGTGATTTCCCTGGTAACAAGGTTTTTGAAAATCCTAAAAAACTATTGTTTCCTTTGAAAAAAGAATTGAGAAGTTTTCTCTAGTGTGAAATGGGAAAAATTCTGAAATTTGGAAAAGTTTTGAAGTATAAGAAAAGTATTTACAAAAAGTTGTTTCAAAAATAAAATGATGAGTGTATTATGTAGGTCAGATTTCCATCTTTCTATGAAGCCTAAATTACTGGCCATTATGATACCTGTGACAGTGAATTTTTATGCTAGATGGATGCTGTTAGAAATTATTTGAGCCCAGAGCTGAAATTTTACCCTAACCGACCAAATATAACAGGCAGACTGGCTACAGTTAAGTTCTGAAAGAATAGCTCTTGTCTGAATGTAGCAGATGGGTAGATGAGGATGCTTTTCTGCCCTCAACTTTTTCCATATTAAATATGTTTTTATTTATAAAGTAACTCAATAGGAAAAAAATGCAGTACCCTTTGGTCATCAGGATTTCATATTCTCGCATGGTGGAGCATAAATGTCTGTAAAACTCACCCAACCTCAGCATAGCATAGAAGCTGCAGGTGACACAGAAAATAATGACCATTTGTATTGCATGACTTAACCCTATTAAAAGTTGTTTTGAAGGTTCTTTGCTTTAGTAAAAAACACAATCAAATAATGAAATGCGGCCCTGTTTGTTTTTTTTTTAAGTGGAAGACACTTACAATATCAAACACTTAAAATTCCACAGGTTCAATTCAGACATCTTGAACTCCTTGTTATCAAATTTTGCTTCATGCATGGCTTTCACACATGAAGGTTTCTTCTGGAAAGCTGTGAGTCCCAGGAAGCTGGCTGCGCATATCCCAGATTTACAAAACAAAGCGATTTTGTGTGATTTTGTTTGTTTGAGCAACATCAGAAAAGCCCTTTATCTTTCCAAAATAACATGCCGTGCATTTTCCATGGTCTCTTGAATGAGATCTTAACTATTACATACATAGAGTGAGCAAGTGTATTGATGCATGTGTATGTTTAATACTATTATTAAAATTATGTCAAACAACTTACTTATGGATTTAATTTTTGAAGGATATGACTTTATAAGATTTCCATTTTATTAGTTGTTTATTTCAAATAGATAGAGAATACTTTATCACAAGCTTTCACTTCAGAGCACTGAGTAGAGATTTTTGCAAAAGATATCTCTATCTCCCTTGTTTTGCACAGCCTGTTACCCCATGTCCCTGATAAGATACTGGTGGTTGTTCTTTGCACAAGTTGTTTTTGGCAAGACAATCGATTAAAAAAGTCCCAGAGATGTGTAGTATCATTTTTTGTATCTCAAAAAACAGGTTCTATATTGTTAGAAGAACAGAATCCAGGAAAAATTATTTTGATTTCCTGGGCTCATAATAACCAATTCTGATTATACTTTGCCTTGTGTTCAGGAGGTTTTGTAGGGCAAACTTTTCCAGGCAGGGATTCTGCTACTCTTTTTCTTCTGTGCTGATGAAAATGTATCTCTCCTTCTATGCTTGCCTGATTCTTAAACAGTACTGTCCTGACCATAAGTATCATAAGTTTGCAAATGAATGTGGTGCTAGGTGGTGATCGAATCTGGTATATTAGGAGTACAGTATTGAAATTAAAACCTGAACCCAGCTAAAACTAGGGCATAGCCCTGGTTGTTAGGATTAGAGAGAGGTTGAGTTAAAGCCCTCTAAATTCAGAACAAACAAAGATAGATCTTTGCCTTTCTCAATTTATTTATTTATTTTTTTTCATATTGAAGGCATCTGGAGACTTAACCTTGAAATTCAATTCAAATATCTCTTAAGGCATAATGGGTGTCAACAAAATTATCTTCCATATCAAATAGCATTGGAAAACCCTCACATTTACAATTTGAAGTGCATTGCTCGTTTTCATGTGTTTCAGGTAACCTGTACGTTTTTCTATAGATAAACTACCAAATAGAAAAGCATGAGCAGAATGTTCTCTTTATATTAAGCTATAGTCTCAGGATATTGCACTGGAATTTATTGTCACATACTGTGAAGAAAGCACAGACTTTTAGGTTCTATTAACATGAAAAAAACAGTTCAGCAAAGATTAAAAAAAAAAGAGCCAGGTAGGAAGAAGAAAATTAATGACCTAGTAAATATTTACAGCCAAGCAGCCCACCACATAGTCTTTTTTTCAGCCTAAACAATGTGTTACCTTTGTAACAGTTTTAGGCATATTTATTATTAATAATGAAAAAAAAAGCTATAGGAACAAAATTAGTATTCTTGATACTTGGGGATTTATTTTTGCCTGGATTAGCATAGAAACAATAGCCTTTAAGAAGAGGGGGACTGATGGGACTGAATGGTCACTCTCAGACCAAGCCATGTGCTGCAGACTCTGATGCTCAGGATCCATTTGGGAGGAAAGTAAAAATTCTGCTCTCATCTAAGCCCAAATCCTGTAAGACTCATTCAAAGCAAAATCCTTCAAGTGTATCCATTTAATCTGTGAGACCAGATACAAGATTAATTTGAATGTACTACTAATCTATAGATCTCCAGACACCGGAGTTTCTCATAGGGGCTGCCTGAGATGCTGCCTGACATGGTGATGCTCACACAGCTCATTGTCTGAAGAGACTTGAGCATCTGTGCTCTGCATATCTGCCTTGCCCAGAGTCTCAGAACTGCTTTGAATTTATTTTAGACTCAGAGTGCGCAGCATGAGCTCCTGGACGTTCTTTCAACTTTCATCTCTGGAGCAGGAAAGCTACCATAGTGTCCTGGTACAGCTACTCTCTTCTGTTGGATAGGAATAAAAAATCATTGCTGTCAGAAGGAAAAATCTGTTATTTAACTTTCTGAAAATACTAATCTTCTCCTTAAGTAAATCCATATCTGGTTAGGAAGTAAGACTTAAAGAGAAACAGAACAACTTCTCTCTGAATATTCAGTTTGATAGGATCAAGCTTAGGAGAGTGGATGCATATTTGGATAGCCTGACACCACCTATATTCACATAAAACCACACAAACCACTAATAAAAATAAATTATACTACTTTCTGGTTTTCTGTGAGAAAAATATTCTGCTCTTGGCCAGCTCAAAACAGTCTTCTTCCCCTATCATTTTCATATCTTCTGTTTGTGTTTTTACGTTCTTGTAAAAATTCAACTACATTTTTGAAACAGGATGCTCACACCATGCTTTTAACAAATTTTTGTCTGGGTGACATTCAGATGAAAGATTCAAGCAAATGCAGCACTTTCATCCAGCAGTACTTTGTGTACCCTTTAGTATTTTACTTCTAAAATCAATGCTCAAAATAAACTAAGTAATTTCTCCCTGAACACAGAGGACCCCAGACTTAGTGATGAAGGGCAGCAAGGGCACCTCATAGCCCAGCCACTGTGCAGCTGATCTCCAGGCCCTGCAAGTCATGAGAACAGGTGTAATGGGCTTTGCTCATAGGCAAGTCATCTTTTGAGATTACCTTGAGTAAAAGGCTTGTTACTAAGGACAAGTACCTCCTAAGAGTTATATGGACCTGATGGTTTGTTTGTATGGGCTTCTTTATATATATATTTTTTATTTCCTTTGCACTTGGTTAGGCGTCTTTGGCTTCCCAGACTTTCAGATTGGAATGAGACCGTAGCCTCTGGTTTACCACCTTCTTAATTTGTACCTTATCACTCTTTTTCACTCTAAGTCATCTCTGTACTAAATAAAAATAAACTGTATGTTAAGTATATCATAAAACCTTCTGGTACAACCATAATTTGTGCATCCAGCCATAGATTGTGTTATAAATAATTGTTCTTTACTAGACTATTTTCAGCAGTCAGCCTGTCGTTATATGTTTCCTCAGGAATTGTTCATCACATTAAAAATTACCACATGGTTAACGAATGTTCTGTTTAGCATTTTCACAAAGAATAATTGACATAGATGCACATTCAGTGCTGTCCATACTAACTAAAATTTAGCTGCTTCAGCTCTCATTAATGCAAAAAATTGCATGAAATGCTATATTCTTACGGTGAAAAGCTTAATAAATGAAACACAGTTCTGCTTTTCTGTCTTTTATGTTATGCAAAATAGGTGAGGATTTGTTCTTTGGCGTAGTGAGATGTTTTTGGAGGGCAAAGGTTCTGTTAAAGGAAGCTTTGGATGGGCCCAATACATGACCAAATTTTCAATGAACCACCAAGGATTTCTTTAATTTAATACCATTTAGTTGTGAAGCCTGAACTGTATTCCTTGGTTGTAGTGGTTAGTATATTTTAAAACTATAGAAACTTAATTGTGACTTACGAAAGTCCTTATTTAGGGTAGACTTTTAATTTGATTGCTGTCTGCCCTGCTGTGTAAATAGTCTCTCGGGTATGGATTTTTAAGAGTGCGTGTTCTCCTTTACATTTCACTGTGTGACAATTCCTCTTTACCCATCCTCTCCATCCTCTGAGCAAGCCAAGAGCAGACAATAGATACATACTAATGGAGCTGTGTACTTGCCATCTGTAAGAGCAGCTGCTCTCCTGCATCTGTACAATATGTTGGAACTGAGAGCTTCACTAATCTGCATAATAAGGAGAAGGCTTATCCCACTCTAGCTAATAATTGCAAGCAATCGATGCACTTCATTCCCCCACTGTAGAACACCACAAAGTTTCAATATGTTTACATATTCTCCAGTTATACAGAGGTCAAGCAAAAGAATGGACTGCTCATTCTGCCTCAAACAAACAAAAAAATTCCATTCTCCATCGTTTGTGAAACTGTTATCAACAAAACCCTGTTATAGTATTCTTATTTTGCAATTCAAATAGAAAATTAGAAGTCTTAAGAACTGAATTAAAATGTCTGTATATTCAATCAAGCATAGCTTTTAAACTGTCTATAACATTGAGTATCTTGGGTTTGTACTAAGACTCCTCTCCCTAACCCTGACTGTCTTGATTTCCCCACCAAATATAATCCAGATGGAGGAATGATACAAATTAATTTATTTTGGTACTAATTCATTACAGACAAACACTTGCGGATGATTGTACAAATGTCCTGCTCTTAACTGTTGTGCACATATAGGGTGAATTTGAAATTCACAGCCATTTTAGAATGGAAATAATTCCATGATGGGTCCATTCCAATGGGTCCATGATTCCCATACAGGCAGAAATGGCTGTAATGCTATATTACACTGAGAAGCAACAGAATGAGAAAGAAAATAGGCCGAGAGCGAGTGATAAGCAGCATTTATTTTCATTTCATTTATGACACCAAGATGAGATATATATCTTATCTCTGCCAGTATTCTGCAGGCAGCAAGGCTGAGAGCAGAGAAATGATGAGGAAAATTCCATGAAGAAAATAGAAAAGTAAAACTTGAAGGTAAGGGAATGTCTGTAATCCTGTACAAGACATGAAATATAAAAGCTATTCTTGGATTTCTTGTGACCCAGTTGCAACCGTATATTTTCTAATATTGACAATTTACCTTAGATGAAATGCAAGAGACATTTCTGAAAGAAAACTGAATGCAATGCATTTACAACATTGAATTAAAGTGCAATCACTCTGTACCTTGTTTGTTTTCCTGGCAACAGCAGGAGCTGTAGGCTGCAGCAGCAGCCCACAGAAGGTGGGAGAACAGTTCTTCCTTCTCTCCCTCACTCCCCAAGGAGGATCCCAGTGTACTCACAGTGACTTCTTGAAACCTGCCTGGATATTCTAACATATTTACAGAGCATAGTGATAATAACTGACTCAAGAACACTGCTACAATGATCTATGGACTTGTTATGGCTAGCAAAGCTTATAGGCCACATGCTAATTCTGATATTCTTTTGGTGCACTGTTGTAAAGCTAAAAGCAAAGCAAACTTTCTGGAAAACATGTTTAGGTACAGTGCATGTTAGGCAAACAGTTCCACTGTCCATCAGGTGTGACCTTGAGCAATGTCTACTGCAATAGACACTGAACTGCAGCGCTATCAATGTTGCTTTGTAGTTACTGTTCAGAAGGGTATCAGAAGCCCAGTATTGGAAAAGCTTGACGAGTATCATGGTTACATGCCTTTTTCTTATGTATGTTGTGAACTGTGAGTCGTAGAAAATAACAGGCTTTTAGAAACTTAATGGCAGGATCTCTAAGCAGGCTGCCATATGCCAAATCACTTGGAAAATGTGAAAAAACTGTATGCATAGGTGCTATGCAAAGCTACGTACACCCAAGTAACTTGTCAGCTCCCACAGACTAGGATTTTTATATTGGGCACAGCCATAACTATGTTTAGAAGCAGCAATTAGTTTTCTCTAGCCCCAGTAAACCATGTTTTTGGTGGCTGAAGGCCATGTGCCCTCAGAGCTACAGGGGCTGAGCAACAGAGTGGCCCCTTCAGCCAGAGTCCCCTGTACATTGGAGCTTTCCTTGAGCACCTTCGCTCAGAATCATAGAATCATAGAATAGTTAGGGTTGGAAAGGACCTTATGATCATCTGGTTCCAACCCCCCTGCCATGGGCAGGGACATCTCCCACTAAACCATGCCACCCAAGGCTCTGTCCAGCCTGGCCTTGAGCACCGCCAGGGATGGAGCACTCACAACTTCCTTGGGCAACCCCTTCCAATGCCTCACCACCCTTACAGTAAAGAATTTCTTCCTTATATCCTATCTAAACTTCCCCTGCTTAAGTTTGAACCTGTTACCCCTTGTCCTCTCACCACAGTCCCTCATGAAGAGTCCCTCCCCAGCATCCCTACAGGCCCCCTTCAGATCCTGGAAGGCTGCTATGAGGTCTCCACGCAGCCTTCTCTTCTCCCGGCTGAACAGCCCCAAATCTCTCAGTCTATCAGAAAGGCTCATTTCTCAGGTTTCATGCCTGCACTTACCTCCCAGCACAGGAAAGTCCTTGTGGCAGCACTTGCAATTTCTGTAGGGCAGGATCATAGAATGGTTTGGGTTGGGCTGGACCTTAAGATGATTTTGTTTTGTCCCCCCTGCCATGGGCAGGGACATCTTCCAGTTGCTCAAAGGCCCGTCCAGCCTGGCCTTGAACACTGCCAGGGATGGGGCTACCACAGCTTCTCTGGGCTGTGCCTGTGCTTCACAGTTGTAAAGCTGCTTCAAAGCAGGAAATGCTGGGAGTTGGCGGTGATTATTTTACTCTCATGACACCAGTGTGGTTTCTTTTGAGCACCAGTAGCTGGAATCAGATAACTCTCTCTGAATTTTAGTTTTCAGTCTAGAAGATGCTTATCTTGGAAACATAAACCAAATATGTTCCAAATAATCTAGAAGATACTATGCTAAAATCAATCTATTACTATTTTTAGTTCTTCCAAAAGTCAGGGCTTAAACATGATTTATGATAATACAGTGTTGGTGATTCTAGAGAACATACTGGTGAGAAGCTGTGTATTTCTGAGTGTGCAGGTAACAGATACACAGGAAAAAGAGTGGGTAAGGTCGAATCACTTGTGACAATAAAGGGGATTTTCTGAAGAGTATTAATCAATATTCTGGCTCTGGTTCTGGAGCCCAGGCAGGCAGCCTTGGCATTCCCCACCTGTGTCAGTGGGTGTGCAATAGCTGCCAAAACAGAATTTAGGGGAATGCATTAAATTATATGTGTTTTGTTCTTTGTTTCCTCCCCAAATCTGGGGTTTTGTGATGTCCTGGACATGCAGGAAGTACGTCAGTTTGTCTGCCACATTATCATTTAATATTGCCATTCATACTGCAAGGGAGCACTAAGGTTGGTCCTTTTATGTTTCACACTGGTTTTGTGCTCTGAGCGCTACAAAGTGGAAGGAGGCTTGGGAGAAAACTGAGGTCCTGAGGATTTGGAGGTAGTGTTGCATACACCCACCCACCTTTTCACTGCTGTCAGCCTGGCTCTTTGCTCACATAAAAAAGGAAACAGTAGCTCTAATGGGGGAAAATCAACAAAACCCAGTGACACCCCAGATGTCCACCCTCCATTCAGTGACTGACAACTGCGCAGCAGATGGTGCAAGTGCTCCCGGATGTATTTACAGATCAATGTAAAAGTACGTAATAAATAACCAACAGCAAATGCAAGCCACCTACCTTACTGCTGGTGCCTTGGCGGCACTGGAGAGACTGACATAATTGCAAA
The DNA here is from genome assembly GCA_039720435.1 of Amazona ochrocephala. Classification (NCBI taxonomy): domain Eukaryota; kingdom Metazoa; phylum Chordata; class Aves; order Psittaciformes; family Psittacidae; genus Amazona; species Amazona ochrocephala. The sequence goes on along the minus strand of CM077881.1, from coordinate 67,404,221 downwards.
CATGGAGGAAGAAAAAATTTGAAGTTACCTGTGCTGAATGACAGTTTCCCTGTTGCGCTTCTTACGTCTTACAAGCTCAAGCCCCTTTTATTTCCAAGGACAAACTCAGAGACAGTTAAGTGCATTAGTTAGTATTATTGCCACCTCCTTCTCTGTAGGTGCAGTGATCTTACCCCAGCCTAAGTCAGAATCTGACTTTATCCCACCCTCCATATGTATGGAAACATTGAGTGATGTGCAGTCTCACCAAACCTTGTGTGTCTGAATCATGGAAATCACTGTTTGTTTCTCTGCAACAAGTTCTCCTCTCTTTTCCAAAGATGGAAGAAGACAGGGAAAGTATATTTGGCTTCTTTATTTCCCCATAGAGCAAGGGCAGCCATTTCACTGAAGCACTGATGGCAGGGACCCTCTGGGAGGCTGACCGCCTGAGTAGGAGACACAGTCCCACACACTGCATCTCACTAAGCTCTGTGCTGGGCAGCGGGGCTTTGCTAAAACAATGAAGGAGCACTGCTTTATCAAAGCACAGTTTTACAGGTTTCCTGGTTTAGAGAAGGTTTGTTATCCTCAAGGCTAATCAAACAGGGAAAAAAAATCAGTAAAACATTTTCCAGTGGTATTATTTTAACAGCCATAATTATGGCATGCTCTGTAAACAAATGTGGGCACTACATGTCTGCCACCAAAAGGCCTCATAGTCTAAACAAAGGTGTTCTCCTTGGAGATCTACGTGAGCAGAAATAACCTCAGTATTCTTCAGCTTGCCTTAAAAGCAAAGAAGCCTCTATAACTTGCCCTCTTTTCCCTGTCTGGGTTTTGATGCTCAAGTTAGTCATGTCTCCTCCAAAACAAACCACACATAAACTCTCACTTGCGAGTAATAAACTTATAACTTGTGAGATGGTTCACGTCTGCAAAACACTTCAGTAAAGGCTGTTAGAAATACTATTCTCTGGAAAATTTGGGTTTAAGTTTTTGCCCAGTGAAATCAATGGCAACTCGGACAAATAAAAGTATGTCTAGGTGTGGGAATGCTTTGAAGTCTCACAGTTACCAGATAACCACCAGGAGCATTTTAGCAATAGTCTTCTCTAATAAGTATGTATGAATTCAGCCTTTTTTTCCATTTAGAAATATTTTTGTAGCTAGGGTAAAACTGGAACTTTGTAACTTTCCCAGTTTCTCTGAATTTGAAACTCTTCCTCAGTGCCAGTGCAGGAAGAAATCACTGCACCACCTAACTTTAGCATCTATATTTTAATATCAATGTATTGATAAATTTAGCCTGCTATTGTAGTACTGAGCTGAGTATTTGTTTGACCTGATAACCTTCCAGAGCTGCTTTCAGACTTCAATGAGGAGGTTTCCAGAGCTGGAGAAAACATTACTCCTTGTAGGAGTTTGATTCATTATCCTCACTGTTAAAAATTAGCACCATTTGTCTGTTTTAAAATTGTTTGGCTTCAAGTTAGAACTCTTGCCTAGTTCTTACTAACACCAACACAATAAATTCTATATAATAATAAAAATATTAATTTTCAACATGTTTGGAAGCAATGGATGCTCTTAAGAATAGAGTTATGCAGAAATGAACAGCTTTTGAGGCAAACTGATGCAGAGGAGTTTTTGCACTCAGCTTCAAAGGGTCCAGATTATACTCTTCTGCTCACAGGCATTAGAACATTAAACCTTTTGCTGGATGCTATGATCTGTCTCTGATGAATATACTGGTTGAGAAACTCACTTTTTATGAATTTGGTCAATTTGTATTTTGCATTATATATAATAAAGATTTAAATCCATCCTCTGGACCTGAAATCTAAATGGAATCAAGTGATAGAGTCAGGCCGCGCCAAGCCTGGGAGTCTGACATTGGGGGAAAAATATTGAAAGGGAAAAAGAGAGACCAGTGACCAAACCCTGAATCCAACTGCAGGATAAGTGACTGGAAGGCTCAAATGCCTTCTTTTTCTATTTCTATTGACTTTTTTCCTTAAGGTCTCTCTAAAATAACTTGCATCAACAACTGGGCAATGTTCACTAAACGAAGCCTTCTCCTAGTTCTTTGATTTCAAAGTTTAAAGCACAGAATATTTCTATTTGCCTTCCTGCTAACTCTATTCTTAGTGCACTCTTGCATGCGTGTACAGGGTTTTTTGTGTGTGTGTGTCTGTATTGACAGGCATTATCTCTAGTGTGTGTTTTAGCTGGGAAAGCCTAAATGGACACGTACAGCAAAATTAGTGGAATGACACTGCTTTTGGAAGAAAGAAATCTTAATTTTGACCTTGCCACACACATCCAAAGGCATAATTCTAACTCAAGAAATTATACCTAAAGTACTTAGCTAAGGCAGCAACATTTACCCAAGGTTCTGGATGGAATTCGCAGCTTCTGTGGCACAGTGCCCAGCTGGTGGGAGCAGCCCTTGCTGGTGCAAGCAGCAGCCACATGTTTAATTATATTATAGCTAGAATGATCCTGGGTAACCAAATTTGCTGCTCTATTTCAATTTCTCAATTTGTCAAATGAGAATATTGACACTTCCATTATAGAAGGAGAATGGAGTTAAAGGTTCAAGTGATATTGTGCTCTGAATTTATAAAGTGCCAAACCATGCCAAATAGTGTTATTAGTAGAAGTCTGTATTTGTAAGATTAAATTTATTTCCTGGAAATTATGCATTTTTTATAAGGCCACAGAAAGTCTCCTGTGAAACCGTGGATAGTGTTAAAATCCCTCCACTGGGTCAGTATGGATTATTTTCAAAAAGAGAAATTGATATGAGCCGTATGATACCTCTATATAGCCAGCTATCTGGATGTAATTTTCCATCTATAATTCCTGTTTTATTTTCTTTTGCCTTCCAGTAAAAATCAGAAGCTATCACAATTTCTCCTCTCAAAACAGTATAGATGCTATATCTTCTATAGAGTACATGTCAGATTTAAAGAAGCTCCTCTGTGTCCAGACATGATGTCCCTGACTGAACATCCATGTCACATGCAGGGCAGTGAATGGTACTGAACAGCGGACACAAGCTGAGTTTTAGGGGAAAGAATGATGTACCCACAGGACATAGCAGCCAGGGTTAATTGTTTTGCCCTGAGCTCCTGGCAACCCACTTTAGACAGCAACAGGTAGTTCAAAGCCAGCCTAACAGTAATAGAGTAAATATGTCACTCATTACTGGTCCTGTGCTGAAAAAATATCTCCAGATGTGCTTCATGTGTCCTGACATTTTTGTACAAAAGCTTACTGACTTGGGCTGTGCGTAAGAATATGCCATTTAACATACTCATATTAAAACAGAAGTGAACAAACACCATTGTGTACACAAATAAGTCTGTCATTGCCTACATCAAATACCTAATGAAAAGGTGTAGTTTGAAAGTAGCAGCTTTGAAAAGACAGCTGCTTCTGTGCACCTTTAAAGTTATTTAGCTTTTCCTTCACTGTGTGTTATAATGATTTGCTCTCTTTGAAAAACATGCAGCAAGGGAGTCTATTTTCAGTTCCATGATAAGTGGTGTGTGCTTACCCACAGGAATACGGGCAAATCCCTGTATTGGTGTGGGAGGAGGTTTGCACTCAAAAGACCAGTGAAAATTCTTGGTTTAAAGAATGTTAACACTGCTTCTAACAGCAACAAAAATCAGATCTTGCTGTCCACTTGGAGCAAGGGAAAAAATACGGAAAGAGAAAGACTCAAAGGTATTGAATAATTGGTGAAGTCAAATTAGATTTTACATGTATTGGGTCTTCTGCTTATAAATGCAATTGGACCGTTTTTTCCTCTCATTTGCATCATTACCATGTCAGCTCAAATAAATGATATTCTCCTTTTTAGTCTATGACATTGTAGTGATGCCATTTCACACATCTAAGTGGGAGCACATTTTGCTTGAATAAGCCTATTAAAGAAATTCCTTGTTTTTGTTGTACCAATGTATGCTGCGTGTGACAGCACAGCAGGTGGCTGTATTAAGGTGAACTCTAATTAATTCAAATCAAAAAGTGAGAGACCTAGATAACAGGCTCTAAAACTAGCAAATTACATCAATTGTATGCAAGTATCTATCAGTAAGTAGCTGCCCAGCCATCATGTCTTAGTGGTAAATCCAGCCAATTCAAGACCATAGTCAGTGCATCTCCAAGTGATAAACAGAAGAGAGCTGATTTCCCGATGCTACCACCACCTTTCAGTTAGACCCTTAGAACTTTTCTGTCACACTGGGGCTAGATGCCAAGTGGAGCGAAGAGCCTGGGCTTTGACCCAGGCTGCACTGAGTGGTGGTCTGTGGAGTTGTTGTGACCACCCATTTTATTAGGAAATAAAATAGCGAATAATAATAAGAAATAAAATGGGTGGTCTTCTTACCTGCTTGTTATTAGAGTGTCCCGAGCTGTACAATCTATTTATGAATAGTGCAGCCTTACACCTACTTTTAAAAGCTGCGCTGTGAGTATTTCACTGTGCTTTTCAAAGCAGCTATAAAACATAGCAAGGGCTTAGGGGAAAAAGATTCTGCTCCCACCATAAATCAAAAGTGAGCAGACAAAGGTCAAAATACCAAAAGCCACAAGAACATTAACACTTAGGATATAAAGATTTCCGAAGAAACTAATGCCTGCTCTTTTCTCAGATAAAGCAGACACCTTATCTTTGGGAGTTTACAAAATGGAGCCAAGCTATACAAGTAACCACTTAACTAAACCAAGGCCTGGATCTTTAAGCAGTCTGCAGTCATTAAAGCTCTCAGAAAGTCTCCCAGGAGCCAATATGCTTGCTTAAGTATATGCTGTAAAAGGTCCCTGAGATTTACAAGGAACTGCTCCATGCTAAGCTAGGCACCATCTGATAAACAAGCAATTTTAGCTTCAGGCTAAACGATGCTTTTTGAGGCTTTGATTTACAATGCTGCAGATGATATATTTGTAGTTCTAGGATAGGTTCTGCTGTGGACCTGCTGTGATTACTCATCCATGAACTAAGTTAGGGCTCAGATCTTCAACTAGGAGGTCAGACAATTGTGAGCAGAGCAAGAGATGTTTGATAAGGTTTATTTAGATGCTAACCACATTAAAAAAAATTAAATTAAGCAAACTGGTGAACAATTCTTAAGCCTTCTAGGGACCAAGCCTGGTTTTATTTTATCTTTTTGGTAGCTTGGTCTTACATGTATTTTAAGTGAAAAAGATATGAAGGTAAGTCCCAAATTGACTTTCTGGACTAATTTTACTTTCATTAGACCATCTTCTGAAAAGAGGAATGCACTTAGCTTAACACCTTAAAATAGAAAATGCTAACATGGATCTTCAGAAATTTCTCAGTCCTGTTATACGTTCCCCCAACGTCTAAAAAACATCTTGGAAAAAACCAGCACAAGAGAAATCATAAACTTCAGAAATTTAGATTAAAACCCCAGACAGCCTTAGGGGAAAGCAAGCAAGTGAGCAAGCAGAACTTAGCATCTCAGGAACTTGCTGCTTTCATAGTTTTTTCACTGATCCAAGACCTATGGGCCCAATCCTGCACACTGCTGAGTGCCTCCTGAAGAGTGGCAAGTAGTCTCAAATGCTATTAAAAGCAGGGATTTTTTTAGATGTTTCTCTAACTTTGCTGTCAGGAGTACACAATTCATGGATTGAAAAAAGGTGTGATTTTAACCTTGCCACTACAAATATTAGGATACTTTTTTTCCTCCAGAAGGTAACACAAATCAAATATTGTTAAAAGTAGATTAAACGCAGAAGTTTTAGTTCAGGAAAAAAAAAAAAAACCCAACACATTAATTCATTGATTTTAAATAGAATTTACAAGTTTTGAAATTTTGGAATTGTTTTCTGTAACAGTAATTGTTGGTCTTGCCTATTTAATATGTCACTGGAAAAGCCTGGAAAAGGTTTTTTTGTTAGCATAAAATCTGTAGTCAAATTTTAAATGTACACCTAAATTTTTGCTCATTTCTCTGGGTAGTTTTCAAATGTAAAGTTTAGAATAATGAAAACTGTGGATCGGAAAATTTTCACAAGTGCTTTGCTTTTAAAGGCTAGTTTGCAAAGCTGCTTTTAAATGCACAATTTTGTTTCACCTTAAAACCTATCCATCCTTGGCTTCTTTAAATACTTAGTCCACAAAGCCCTTTGTGTTGGATGCATAGCATGCCCAGAATTCCCACCACCTTGGCTTCTTGTAAAGTTTAACTGAATTTATATTGAGGTTTATGAAATCATTATGATTTCATAATGCAAGGAAGGCGTTTATCAAATGAGCATAAGACGGAAAGCAAACAAAACATGTTGTTTCAGAAAACCTCTGGGACTCAGCAACTGCAGAAGGGGATCTTGCCAGCTGCACCAGTGCTTTCCTATTGAGGGGGAAATACATAGAAAGATGTCTTCATTTTTTGCAAATACGGTGGAAGGTGTGCATGCGGCAGTCGAGATACGTATTATATGTGTTATACGACATCAATTAAAATCAGAGATGTAGCGCTTGTTTAAATATCAGTGAAGGATTATACGCAGTGCTGGAAATCGTTAAGAATTGCAATTGCAGTCACATTAGCAGCAATAGCTGGAGTTAAGGCTCCAAACTGTGTTATAAAGCACTATCTTTAATCATTTTCTGCAACTCTGTTCAGATTCAAATTTAGAGTACAATGTTTTTGTTGGAATCTCCTTAGTACAGTTAAATCTGGCCTGTGAACTGAAGAATTAATGTGGTTTTGTTGAATGCCAGCTGGTGGGTGCCATCCCTTAGATAAGAAGGTAATACTGCTTCACAATCTAGGTGCAAGTAATTAAGCCTTGTATTTTCTGCAGATATTGCATGTGATATAAACTAAATCCTATCAGGAGCCCAATAATGCAGATATCTCATGGGATTACTTCAAAAAGCTCCCTATTAAAATTTTAACTTCAAGAAAATTACTTTGAATTGAAACAATTCAGATGCTGTGCATTGGTCACCTTCCAGAAGGTGCGCTTGTGTCATTCCTAGTAGTACATAGCATCACTACTGGTGTTCTTCTTTTGGTTTCAAGGCTTTACAGAAAGTTAAATCCAATTTCTTTAATGACAGAAATGCTAGTAGAAAAATAAACAACTTATAAACCACAGCTTTTATTATCATAATTTTTTATCTATTCCTTTACAGAGAGGGACTCCATGGGAAGAGGCTTTCTAAGAGTATAGTAAATTAGACATGAGTTTCTGTGTTAAGAAGGTAAAACCAATAAAGGCTGGCAGACATGCAGGACAGGTACAAGCAATTTAACAGAGGCGGAGGTATGTTTTTTAGCAGCCTTGCTGCTTAGCTGGGATTTTCAGCTGCTTTAAAGTCAGATGTGTAGACTCCCAGGTCAGGGGACCAATGATGCCAGCATGGAGGACTTCAACCAGGCTGATGGCTGGACTGGATGCAGAAATTATGAGATGCAGCTATTAGCATCACAGCTACGATCATCCTCTATCTCAGCAGCCAAGTGCAGGTGAGAGTAGGTCTCACAGGTAAAGACCCAAATTGTCCTTTGCTGATCAGAGGAGCTCATAATATCTTGTCCAAGCAGTGAAGCGAGGCAGAAGCCCTCTGCTCCTTGCCTGTTCCCCTGCTACAATGAACGCACTGCCCTGAGTGTGAATGGGTGTGTAGACAGCAGCTTGAGCTCTGTTGCCTTTTCTTCAGATGCTTGCTCTTGCCGCAGGCTGCATGGACATGGGACCAGCAGAAATATTTTACTCCCCCTTTTATTCTGGACCCATTAATGCCTTTATTGTTGCTCCCAGGCTGTGTATATTGTTTTTTCATCACCAGGAGTCTCTCCATCCAGTGTCAGGGTATTGGACTGGCAAACCAAGAGTGTGAGGTTTTCCCCTGTTCTGTTTTTGGGGTTTTCTGACCAGTGGAGCTTGGTGTTTGGTATCTTCTGGCCTTGTTTTAGCTATCAAGGTCAGATAAATGTGGAATCTGAATCTTCATGAATATCATTATGCCTCAGAATTTTCCCAAATTCTGCATGCTGGGACCTTTTCAGATCCTTTGCAAGGCTACTCATCTTGAAAAATAAAATAAATTGGTAAATCTCCATTCCAATTGCAGAAGATAGAATCTAGGCAGCTCACAAAAATGTGAAAATATGCAAAGTAAACAGATTGTTTCTGACAGTAACAGCCCTGCGATTGCATAAAGCATCATCAAATTGCAACATGCACGTATTAAGCTTTGAGAACAACTGAATTCACAGTGACACATTCTCTGCTCTTGAATTCATTATCACACCTGCTCAGCTTGGAGATTTGTAGTATCGTAACTTGTTCTCAAAGGTGGCCTCCAAAGGAGTGCTGTATTATCAAGGCAATCTCATTTGGGTTCAATTTTCTGAATTTCTTTCTTTCTGTATGGAGAACTGTAGCAAGGGCAGGGCAAAAGGGTGCCAAATAGAGGCAAACTCTTCTTTGGGTGCTGCCATCTGGAAAGATGCCCATAGCAGGTCCATGAGTGCTGCTGAAAGGAGATTGGAAAAGGGAACGTGCTGCAGTGCTGTCTAATCATGCTGTAACTGGCTGTAGAGAGCCCAGCTGAGCTGATCCAAGTGCACATTTCCTTCTGTAATTTAGGACAGTTAGCTTTATTAAACAGAAGTTTCTAGGAAAAAAACAAAACTCAACCTAAAAATCTAATTAGTTGGGCAAATAGCAAGAACTAATCACCAGAAAAGAAGCTTTTTAAAGCAAACCAAAGAAATTCTTCTGGGCATCGCAGCTGAGCTGCCAGCCCCCTAGTAAACACAGTCACCCAAGTACAAAGAAATCCATATTTCATGACAGTGCCAAAATTTTGACCCTGGAATTTTTGCTAGGGTTTCTTTCAGTCAACATGTTAATGGGTACTCTTACAGACTATTATTTTTAATAGTCTAATATATTAATGTGCTGTAGAATTTGAAAGTATGTTTAATTGCTGTGACTTCTGTAATTTTATCAGGTAGTCTATTGAAGTATTTTCCCACTTATTTTTACAAAACATATATGCACAGACTTATACTTTATGCTTGTCAGTAGATGTCATTAATGTGCATATAAATAATTTTATATGGTTGTCTTTTCCAGAAGTAGTTATTGTTGTTATGGTTAGAATGTGAGAGTTCCCTTGTAATAGTATTTATTTAAGGTCAGAATTAAGGTTACGCTACAATGCAATACGTTGTTTATAAAGCAAATGTATATTGAACCAGCACACAATTTATTGTGTATTTATATCCATCCTTGATTTTGCGTAATTGTTACTTGAAGATGAGAGAGTTGGTATATTTATGAAAAATACTTGAAGCTGCTAAAGGGTTTTCATTTTTGTTTGTTTTGGTTCACTCTAACGTGTTTTTTTACCCATTTCATTTTCTTATTTCTCACATATGTACTAAAGTACATTTTTTCAATAAGAAAACAATTTCCTTTCGTGAAAGGCTCCATGTCATTATAGTAAATGGCTGGAAACTGACAGACATAGATCTGCAGTGCAAGATCTTTCAAGGTCTTGCAGAAGCAGCTGGACAGAGAGGAGTCACCTGAGCCACCTCTCAGAGGGGACAGTGGAGTGCAGCACTCTCTTGCACTACAGGAATGTGTGTGAGCAGTGCAGCATCCAAAAGCAGTCATCCTCTGTTGTTAAAACAAAATCCTCCCTGCTGCTGCTTCCACTGTTTCACACACTTGGTATACATGGGATATTTGGGATATATTTCACATACTTCACATGCATGGGAGGGAGCATACAAATTAAAAATCACGATGAATTAAGAAAAAGAAAAATAATATGAAGACTTCTCATCCATATTGCAGAGAAGAATGTTGCAGTCCTATTGAATTTCACATTTTCAGTGCAACTGTCTTGCTCAAAAATGCAGATCAAACCATTATCAGTTTGTGACACTGTTTCATACCCAATTTCTGTTCACACTGCTAGTCTGGTTTGTTTTTTCTTTCTATAAACCGAGTATCTCCATTTTCAGACATAAAAGGAGAGAAACAATAGTCATACAGAAAATTTTCCCTTTAATTCCACGCTATAAGAAAATATGCCTGCCTATACACCAGTCCGTGCCAGTTTCAAGATGTAAGTACATTTGGATCATGTTGTTAAGTAGGTCTGTATTTTGTATTCCATGGGGATAGCAGTACTATGTCAGCCACTTTAGCCAGCTTTTTCACAAGACCGGTTTTTATGCCGTAGGACTGTAGGCAAGGCTAGGAGTGTTACACTACTGCAAGATGTCCTTGTGAAACTTCCACCTGGAGTCACCTTGAGAGTTAGAAGTGGTCATTTGCTCCTCTGGTCTTCACTGCAGCCAAAGGCTCTCAACAGCTCCTGGGAATAAAATCTTCTTGTGAACAGGTCCTGCCTAGTTGCAGCTCCTTATCACCCAGTAATATTGATCACATCTTCTTACCCTTAATGATAAGCAAATACAAAGATACAGATATACACTGCTCCTCTTTGCCACTATTTTTACATTATATATAGGATCATAGAATGGTTTGGGTTGGAAAGGACCTTAAGATCACCTAGTTCCAGCCCCCCTGCCATGGGCAGTAATGCCTCACCTTAAACTATGTCTCCCAAGGCTCTGTCCATCCTGGCCTTGAACACTGATAGGGATGGAGCATATATCACCAAATATATATCTCTGTCAACAAATATGTTTTACTACAAATGTTCCTGATATTTGTGTATTGAGATACATTGTCATGTAAATGTGTAAGAAGACCTTTTGTATACTTACAGGCAAATGGGGTTTGCATTTATGACAGCATTTCTATTCCTATTAGAATTCAAGAGGCTTTTTTTCATTGTATTCACAGCATCTGCAGTGAACTGTTTTAGTCCTTGATTTAGATGATTATCAGCAATAATTGCATTTCTAAAGCTGTAACACTTGAGTAAAAAGACTTACAAAGAATGCGGCACAATATGGACTATATTTTGGGACTATTTCTTCTCACAGAAATGCTTCTTTAAGCCTTGGGCCAATGCTGATCTCACATTACTCCAGGTATGCTATAGAGTAACAAGGTTAAATCTGTGGTTTAACCCCCCTTACCATTCCTTTAGAAGCAAACGTACACCTATATACTTTCATGCAAGCTTTGTCATACTAAGCTGCTCATCTCCACCAAATGGTGGTATGCTAGAACAGAGGATGGCTGACACAGTTCCTAACGTGCTTGGTGCTAACCAAAGCCCCCAGCAGCTTGAGAAAAGCTGCAATGATCCCAGCTGCAGACAGGGATGCTCAGCAACCCTAACGGGAGTCAGGAGAGCAGCTGGGTGTGTGGCATGGCTCTTGGAGCAGGTGCATTGCATTACCATCATCATGAGCCATATAATAGCTCGGGAGGGGGTAGAAGAGTTGATTACTTCAGGCTTGGTGTCTCTGTGTTGGTGTTCAGGTATTTGCTTATTTAAAGCCTTCTGATCTGATTCTTTGTTTGCAGGTTCATTATGGTGGTGGCCGTGAAGGGTGCTTTGTCGAAGACCTTTTGGGTTAATGTGTGGTGTGTTCTTTAATCCCTGTAGGGCTTGAGAGGCTATGTTTTTTCTGGCTCTGCTGGAATAACATCGAGAATCTGTGCTTCTTCCCTCAGCAGATGTTTCACTACCTTTTCTTTCTTGGACACCTTGTAGTTGTGGCTTTGTAGTGTGGTTTTTAACACTGGTTGGGTAGGTACCAAGTGCAGTATTGTTGGGGGATGAGCATACTCCAAATATTCTCTGCCCAGGGAGTGAAAAACTTGAAGATTAAAACCAGTGTTGCTGTATTGCTCTGTGTAACCCTATTGTGACTGTGTTACTTTCATTGTAGGGATGAGAGCAGTTCTCAAAGAAACTGTTTGTATGGCAAAGAAATAAGGGTAAAGTTTGACTGACAAAACTCAATTAAGAAATCTCAATGCAGTGGTGTGAAAGAAGACTATAGCTGAGGAAACAAATACAGCTGTTCTAAATGACTAGTTGTCATGAAATTAATGTCATTAGTTGTTATAAAATAAGTCCCACCTATTTTCTTGCTAATTTAAGTTCACTGGCTTCTTTAGATCCCATTCTAATTTACCCAAGACTGAAATCCTCCCTTTGCAGCTATGTCTGTGTTGAATTTTCTGCCACCTCACTGGTTGCATGCTGGTGCAACTGTATCATACACGGCAGACAAGGAAAGCTGCAGTTTGTGTTGGTGAAGTTCAATGTGGTTTTGAGCAGGAGGTGAAGTCTGATGAGGGTCATGGTTACTCCCTTTGTCTTTGCTTCATGCTTATGCTGAGTTATCTGCGTCAATGACTGGATGCTAGTTGCTACAGTGGAGAGAAGTCCTAGGATATATTAGGTTTAAGTCTTATCTTTTATTTCAAAGAAGGCAGCTCCTTTTAATCAGAGATTGAAAGGCCTCTGTGTCCTTTTTTCCTGCTATTGCTTGCTGCTGTTACTTTGAGTATTTAATTATATATATATTTTTTAATGTGCAGTAGGCAGAGTTACAAAGTGAGTATTTAATTATATATATATTTTTTTAATGTGCAGTATACAGAGTTACAAAGAAGGGAAATGAGAAGCGCCTCTGTTGGGTGACATAAAACTCATGTCTGGTACCAGTATAAACGAATGTGATAACATAGTCTGAATTCTTCTACCTTGTACTTATTTAGATTTGCTATAGTAATTTATACAAAAGTAAGCAAAATATATCTGCCAGTTATGAATGCACAATTAAAAATGTCTCAAGGAAACCCTTTTGTTGTTTATTATTCAGTGACTGTAAATGCTGGTTCAGGTTCTCTTCAAAAAATAAAAGTGAAGTTAAAACTGCAGTCCTGCAAAGCCAGAAAAGTGGGGCTTTCCTCTTTTTTCCTCTCATAAATGTGATTATAAACCAAGTAAATACATGGCTCTTCATCCGAAATTAGAACATTTGGTATTTAGTATTTGAAATTTAGTACTGCTTTGGAATACATTTTGGGGAAGAGCACAGAGAGGATTTGATTGTTGCTTTTAGAAAATTTAATGTTAGCTTTCTGAAAGGGTTTGACTAGCCTGTCAGTACTTAGTTCACTTAATAGCAGGGAAGTGGGTTGTACTCTTTGAAAAAGTGACAAAAGTATGTGCCTTTTATGACTTTTATTAATAACTAGCTTATATTTCTTGTCCAATACGAATTTAGTATAGGATGTTATGCTATTTCAATATTAGCTCTGCTATGGTTGCTGTTTAGTTTTGCTGTATTTGCTCTCCTGAATACTCTTCAGAGAGGCTTATTATGAAGAAATGGTGTTGATCCTTATACTCTATTGGTGAGTGGAGGGAGTGGGGAGAAACAGGATCAAGTCCTCAGTGTGAACCTGAATAACAGACAAATTTTAAACAGAAGGGGTCTCAGTTTACCATCCTTGTGGTCCTTTCCCATTGATTCTACCACTGGCAAAGTCAGGGGAAGTTTTGATACCAGTTACAGAACCTCAAAATTGACCTGCAAGTGCTCATTTCCAGTAGATTATCTACTACCTTCTGGTGCTTTTAGGTGATGTTGCTTGAAGCCCCTTAGATGTTTTTGCATCCAAAGTGTTTTGCTGTCTTAAAGAATGAAGTAGGGAAGCCATAGAAGAAATGTAGGGAATCGCATGCATCTTTTGTAGGTCAGGGAGAGGTGTAGAGGGGTGGCTGAGGCTTTGTAGAGAAGGGGCTTCAGCTGGACATGACATGTTATGCCCTCGGCTTGGCTCCTGCTGGAAATTGGAATCAGTCCTGAAACTAATTTTCATGTGATTGATGGTAATGATAGTAATTGCTAACACTTAGCTGAGGTTAATGCTCCCAAACTCTTGTGATTTCAAGTATCTGGGAGTGATATTATCCCCTTGAGGGTATTGATAAAGAAGGGTTTCCTTTCACTTTCAGATATTTGATGTGAAACTATATTAATTTAAAGAAGCCAGTAGAGTTTTAGGTTTTGTCAAGTGCTGTGTGCTGCAAGGTGTTAATTTCTACTTTGTAGTTGAACACCAGTGAAATATTGACAATGTCTAGTATAAATTTGTGGTCGGGTTTTAGGTGATGGCTGAAACTTTTTTGTCACAGAGCAGAAGAATCTTGGAGATTAAGAATGCACGACTTGGGTAAAGACTTCAATAGACAGTTTTCCTTGGGGTATTGTGTAGAACCATTTTTTCAGTTTCAGATGTGTTTAAAGCAGCTTCAGGGCAGTCATGCTATGATTCATCATAGTTTAGTGAGTTGTAATGTAACATATAATCAGTCATATTCAGATTAATGGCTTGATTAAATTAGGAAAAGTATGTATACACTGCATTTTAAACTATTTTAAAATAGTAGTGTATAGTAATGAACTAAGCTAGTCTCTTTTATTACCTGCCTTATTAGAGTAATAATGTGCATATCTTGTTTTGCAGCATGGTTGCAAACCTTTTTTGACATGTAAATTCACTCATATTCTGCATGGTCTTATTGACTTTTACAAAAGAGAATTGGTTCATTTGACCTACCTTACTTTGATTTGCTTTTTCTTGTTTTGTTTTCAAGAAAATCAATATAATAAAGTAATTCTTTCCTGCTCTCCTCTTCTTCACTAAGCTCTTTTGAAAACAGCCAGAAAATGTCTTCCCTTAAATTATTTCAGACTTGTTTGCATTAAATCCTTTCAAAGGGACCCATGTAAATGTGCTTCTTTAATCAGGATTTCTCCAGGTGATATAAGCTAAATAAAATTTTGCATTTAAGGTGAGTAAGAACCAGTTATGGAGAAAATTGTTCAATATGTTTCATCCTAATTTTTTTTTCATGCAAAATCTGCTCCAGCTCTAAAATAGGATAGGAGTTTGATACAATATGCATAATTCATGTTTTTGGCCTTCTGTCTGCTCTACTTTTTCTGGAATCCTAGATATTTAGATTAGGTAAAATTATTCTTGCCTCCTATGAAAACAGTTTATTGTCAAGCAATACGATGCGACATATAGCATAGACTACTTAGGGCAAAGTGCTATTCTTGGATCTGCATGACAAATGCTGACTTCAGCATTATTTTAGAGTTCCGTACAATAACGAAGACTACAATAACAACATTGTGAACAGAATTTCTCTATTGTAGTAATTAATCTCACTTTTAATAGAGGTTTAGATGACTTTATGTTGCTATTCTAGAAGTTCTGCCAACTGACAGTTTTGATTACAGTTGAATTTAGCTGTTGTTCACTACTAGTTAAAAATCATCTGCTGGCTCTATGGCTCAGATATCATTTATGCAGCCAAAAGCCATTTTCTGCTGCTGAGCAGGAGCCTTGCTTGTGCTGACACATGTGCTTTATATGAAGGATCAGACTGAGGTTACTGTGCTGTAGTGTGGATAAAGGAATGAGGGAGTTCCCTACCTCTGGCAGCCATTCGGTTGCCCTTAAGGGTCCTTAACAGCTCGGGAGAGTGAGACAACTGTGACTTCTCTTTGCAGAACAAGATGTTTTCTCCCACAAAATATAGAGGTCTTGTTTAGGAAGTTCCCCTCTGTATCAATCCGGGTGTGGTCTAGTGATGACATCTTAGAAAGGATGTGATACTTTGCACCACCTTGACAATGTGTAGCAGTATTTCTGTTGTAATTCAGTGGCACCAGCAAAAGTAACCAGAAATGAGACTGTGCAGCTTATCAGGCAGCTTTGATACTCATTGCATGAGCCCTGATACAGAGTCTGTTGTATGTTGTTTGAGTCCTATTCTCTGTTATGTATTTCTATTACCGTAAAATCCTTGTAATTGTATTTTTGAGATTTCCCCACAAAGTGTGTTAAATCTCATAATCCTTCAAGGCTGTAGTTTAGACCAACATGACTCTGAGCTACTGAAATTTGAGCAAGTCAAACATGACTTACCAAATGAGAAATTGCAAAATTTGGCATTAACACTCTTTGAAAAACAGCATGCTTGTTTTTCATACTTTTCCAGTGATCTGGAGTCAGAGAGAGCAAAAACTCTTTATGAGGAACATTATATCAGATATTGACCAATTCAAATGTGGTCATGTGAGATGCTACCACACTAAAGAAAAGCAGTTGAATTTGATTGAAAATGTTTACTACTAAAACACTTGTGGCTCTGACATCAAAAGGGTATTATTACTTCAATAATAAAAGACTGTAAAAAGGCAAAGGTAAAAAATGAACTCCTGGTTTTGGAAATTTAAATGTTTACCTTGGATTTGCGATTCAGCTGGTGATAATGTTCAAACTTACCAGCAAATGTACAAGTTGAACTTTTTTTTATTTATTACTATTATAATTTCCATTTTAATCAGATTTTTGAACTAAACTGTTCCAAATTATTCACAAAGGGCAATAGTTATTAAATATTAATGAATACCTTTATTTCATTTAACAGTCTTTTCCTGGTGTAATTTTGTGAAATCACAATTAATACACTGAATTCTTTGATTAGCATAGTTGTCTCTTTCTAATTGGAAAGAACTTTGTGGATTCCTTGAGTTTGTCCCATTGTAGCTTTGAAATGGCAGAATCGACTAGAGTTCTTATGTAAAACTGTCAATCTGGTATTTAAATATAAAAATAAACTCCTCACAGTCAAGAAATTATAAATTAATTTATTTCAGTTTTTTTAAGTCTTTTGTGCCTTTCAGGTGCTTTTTGGGTCATTATTTTCATCCTTCATAACTACGAAGTTCTAAGTTAGAACAGACACAACAAAGGTAAATTTATCATGAAATATTTCCACACTGAAGTTTTATGTAAAACATTGGACTGCTCGTGCAGCTGAATGTTTGAAGCCCTGTTTTAGAGGGAATAATTCAGATTCTTCCAATTGTTTACATTGGGGTGGGGAGCTGCTGGCTACGCTGCCTGACTGAAGAAACTGCAATTGGGGGCTGAGCTTCTAGGCTGGAAATGAGTTTGTGTGCAGATGCACCTGCAAGGTAATCATAACTTGCCTAAATTCATTCCAATTTATGCTTGTAGAAAGAAACTTTAAATCGAGGAGTGTTGTGGAGAGCTATTTGGCTGTGAACGGGCATGTGAGCAATCCAGACAATTGCTTGACAGTTGTAAGGTAGTGACCCACAGGCATTGAGGCCTCGCCTGGGGGTTACTAAAGTTCGTGTATGTGCAGAAGCCTTGGGAAAAGTTAGCACGGAAAACTACTGAGAGAGATACGCAGAGAAGGAATGTTAACTGTAACCTTGAAACATATGCTGTAATAGTTAACCAATCAGTAAACTGTTGCTAGCACTCGGCTAAGTGAAGTTAATCAACCAAGTGTTATCGAATGTTCTACTGTTCTGAAACTTTCCTATAAAAGGCATGATTGCGCACATTAAATTGTTCAGCGTGGATCATATTGATCTCTGTTTCGTTGTTCCCAAACCCCCGCGAAGGAGTGTTCCTGCACTTGCAAAAGAAAATAAAACTTTCTTCCCATGCCCAGATACTGTAGCTGCTGTGAGTTTCGTGTGCTGCAGTCTGGGGCTTGAAAATGGCTCTGGAGAGACTTTCTACTCTTAAATGTGGAATTTCCCTTCATCCGTCTGAAAATACTCACTGAAAGACAGGAATTGGTCCCTGATGGTTAATTCACTGTCAAAGACATCTTTCCCAAACAGTTTTTATTTACCCATACTATTACTTGGAAAGAATAATACTGTGAATGCCACTTCCCCCAAAGGTCCACTGCTTTGGTATAGATCCAAAGCCTATGAATTTGTTTTAGAAATTCCTATGCATGAGCAGTGTTTGGTTTTTGCCTGCAGTTACTTAACTGTCCCAGAAAGTGCAATAATTGTTTAGCACTGGAACTGTATTGACTGTTTTGATGTGTTGTGCTATTTATTTTTGATTTAAAGGTCTAAATTCCTTATGCTAGTCTCTGCTGTGTAACCCTTCCCAGCTGAGGTCAGGATTGCTTTTCTTTTTCTGTCTTGAGCCCATAGTTGCCTTTGACTACAATTGACTCTGTCATCTTCCAACTATCTTGCAGTAATAATGACCTCTGTGCAGGTCTTTGAGATGCTGTGCCCAGTGTCTGTGTCTAAGGCTTGGTTCCTGGCTCTATCGCTGCTTCCAGGGGATGGTTTGGGGCGGTGGACTTGTGGACTGTGAATTCCATGAGCTGCATGGTGGCTTTCCCACCTAGGGCTTGAGTTATCAGGCACATGTTTCCTTGCACTTAGTGTGTTTTCCTAATCAACACTTTTTCTCTCTGTGATAGAAATCAGAGAGGTAGAGAGAAACTTAATATATAAGTTATGCTCTTTATACAGGTCTTCTGAAAGATCCTGCCTTCATCATGGGTGTCTGTAGTGAATATAGCCAGAGTACCCCTGGAAGACACAAAATGTGACGGGTGATTAAATCATGGCAAGTACACACTGAAAAGCTGCTAATAAGTATAATTCCAGGCTTTCATCACAGTGTAAATATTAAAATCTAGATTTTTTTTTTTACATAAACTGTGTTTTCATAAGTATCTTCATGATTATTTCAGTCTTCCACCTCCAGCATTACACATCTAATCAGAAAGTGAAGTAGGCACATTAGATGAGGTTTAAAGAGGGGAAGATGTTTGGATTTGCATGGAAGTGGTTAGAAGCTGGGTAAATGGAATAAGAACTTGTCAAACAAGATGAGTGTATGGGAGAAGCTTGCTCTCTGCAGCAGGAAGAGAATGGGGGAGAGAGCTGGGGCAGTAGATATGTGTGCAGGTGTGCCTCTGCAATGCAAGTTAATATTTACATTTATGGTTGCCACTACTGTGGAAAATCCTTTTGTTTAATGATCTCAACCTGCACATCTGAATGCCACAGCAATGCAAAAAGAACCATCAACAATATTCTAATCAAAACAAATACATTTTGATTTAACAAGTAAAAATGCTAGGAGGGTCAATTCCTTGCTCTATAAGAAGCTTTAGCTTTTAGTATGCCACTTACCAGTGGTGCTGGGCTTTGCCTTTTAGTGGCTGATAAGCGTCTGATGTGGCAGACTTTAGTTGTTTACCAGACTGTGAAAGTAATTGTGTGAATGGCACTGAGGCACGTAGTACAAGCCCCTGCATGTGAAACAGCTTGTGCAATTTTAAAACCATTTTGTACTTCATTTGAAAATCCACTTGTAACTCTTTTATCTCTTGCTTTTGTTGTAACTGTGCCATAAGGTAATCTAATTCATATCCATAGAATTTCCATTTAAACCTGTTTTGAAAATGATTGTTAGTTGATACAAGCTCTGTGTTCACTCTTTGAACTTTACTCTATACCTCATACTGCTGGTATGTGGCTGTTTTCATTAAAAATTTAGTAGAATTCATTCATAACATTTGAGAATGACTTTTGCTGGAGATGCTAAGCCTGTTGTGGGCTTTAGTTTTCTTAGAACTAGCACTGTTTCTACAGCTGTAGAACTGAGATGAAATGCAAAAGTACTTTATATAAATGTGTCTAAGCAGTTTGGTCAGAATCGGATAGGTGGTTGAAGAAGCTTAATGTTGAAGTGTTTTCTGAATCTTTTGCAATGTCTTGCGTCTTCATTTGCCTTTGTCTTTCTGATCATGAAAAGTTACCTGCAGTCCAGGCAACCTGCCACTCCCTGCAGTTGTGTCAGGCTCTGCACCTTGGTCTGGTACCTTCCCTCAGTTTCTCCCAGCTTGCAGAGCCATGACTTCTCCCCCAGCAAGCTTCAATATCATTACTTTCTGCAATACTACATTGTATCTTCTCAGTCCTAAAGCTGTGGCTGAAACTGGACTATGTGTATTGTTGCTTTAATGATAAAGCTTCAAATAAATTATGTGAGGCCCACTAAGTGTGTCTGTGAGGCTAACTGGGTACTTTATATGCAGGATGCACAGCATCTACGAATGATTATTATGAATCAAATACAGTTTTAAGTTGGGTTTAAGAAGCAGAAATGGGTGTATCTGACCACTTGGGATATCTGAGTATGTACCTTTGCCTGGATCTCACTACACTGGCTGCTTATGGATGTTTTCAAAAGCCTTTTTCCTTGCTTCCCCTGCATATGCTCCTGGGTCACCTCTACCTTTCCATGCCTTTTGGGTGGGGCTGTCTTCATTCTTTGAGTTACCTGCCTTGGACTGTGTGTAAGGCAGCAGGGGGACGCTTTCTAAGCATGCATCTTGCATTGATGTGGGTTGTCCATCAGAGAGCAGACTTTTGGGTCACAGTTACAGATTCTTGCACTGGGTCCCCTATGTTGTCATCGTGCTGTGTGACTAAGGTTGGTGTCATATCTTGGGTGGAGGGAGAAGCATTGCATCCAGCTGCTGGAATTGCCATAGATGGAGAAAGCAGAAACCTGGCCACTTCTGAAGTTAGTCTGGCATATAAACTATGCTTGACTGGTGGACTTTGATGACTCTGTATTGACTTAGTTGTGCAGCTTGCAAGGACTTTTATTTCCCTTCAAGTATTTTATTCTGCATTTCTTGAGTTCAGCAGTGTATCTTTTTACATAGAAATCACTGTCATAATTTATGACATGCTTGCTGAATTTAGTACTTTGTAAAGGCAATAATCCTAAGTATGAATAAAAATTCAGCACTCCAGGAAGTAACAGAATCAATTCTTATATTCCTAATATACTGTAGCATTTTTAAAGGTTAAAATAATTTTGTTTCTTTGCCTCTGAATGGCTTCTGAATGATAGTTGTCTTCAGCTGATTGCTTCTTTGACATCTAAATGACATCCTGTGTTGTACATTCATAATTTAAGATATGAAATGTGTTGCAAAGAAAAGAATGGAAATTGGGTTTGGAGTTAAATATATATATCTCATGACAAAATTAGCAAGGAATAATGCACACATTCCTAGTCTTTATATTTACTTAGTATATACACAGGGTAGGAATGAATATATTATATCATGATGTATATGCTCTCATACATAAAGTGGAAACCATAAATATTTGTTAGTCATTTTGTATGTAGAGTATCTATTCAAAGTCAGGGGGAATTTTGTATGGGAAGAAGTATTCAATTTAACCACAAAGACTGAGACCATCTTTTATTTAACTGAAAGTGGTGGAGATGGCCTTTGATGAATTTGAAGAACAAGTTCCTCACAGTTAC
Organism: Amazona ochrocephala; assembly: GCA_039720435.1. NCBI lineage: Eukaryota > Metazoa > Chordata > Aves > Psittaciformes > Psittacidae > Amazona > Amazona ochrocephala. The sequence goes on along the minus strand of CM077881.1, from coordinate 67,383,062 downwards.
GCCTGTCATGTTTACTTCTGTAAAATGCCATTTTTGAAATCTATATTACAGATTTTTGCTGGCTTGGCTATATTGGCGAGTGATATGTTTTAAATATGATTTATGCTAAACTTTTGTTGGTACAGATGGAATTAAAGGAGTAGATACCTCTTTGTTTATAATTGTCTGTAGAACACGATCTCTTATGAACTGTGTTGGGGGGAAAAAAAAAGGCACTGTGTAACAATATTACTTCTTGCAAAAACTGACAGGGTTTTCCAAATACACTGTATTATCCTATATCATGTCTCTTAGATGTAGACCAGGCTTCTGAAAGCCATGTCATTGAGTGAAGTTTTACTGGGTTATGGATCCATAACAGCTCAGCTGCTGTAGGCTTGGATGGCAGCTGCAAGAGACAACAAATTGCTGTGCCTTCCTGCTGCTGCCAAGGATGTTCCAGTCCCATTCCCTCTCCTTTCTCACAGCCTTATGCTGGCAGATATATTGCTCACAGCTCTAGCAGCACTAAGCCACCATGTGAGCCAGTGGGTACTGAACCCTGCAGAAGTGGTCGGAGCTTGAGTTGGAAGGACCTGGGCAGCTGCAGGATGGGGCTGGGCAGTAGCAGAAGGGAAAAAGCTGTTCTGCTCTGCTTTTTGCACCAAGGGAGCTCTCAGTTCTGCTGTCTTGGAGACTGCAGGATTGCTGGGGCATTTGATGGCATCCGAAGAACTAATTCAAGTATTTATTCCTCCTTTCTTCTTTCCTTCTGCTACCCACTCCCACTTGCCTAGGGCTGCAAATCACCTGTTTCTGAAACATGATTAGGAAAATACATCAATGTGGAGCTTGGCTTTATGTTCTTGGTATCCACTTTTATCTACTAAATATTACTGTTCAATCCTTCTCTCTGATCAGTTGTTGTTCTCTGTTCCTGCATGTAAAGGCTCAAAAGTGGCTGTGCTTTAACAGCCTTCTTTCTCCATCTTTTTACTTTCAGTGTTTCAGCTGCAGGTTCTATTTGAGATATTTGTGAGCTCCAGGAGTGATAAAGAGAGCCAAAATCTGTTCTTGGAGGTGTTTGATTTTCTTGATCTGCCTTGTCTTTTTGCCTGTAGTCTTTTGTCTGTAGTTATTAATTATAGTCAGGGCAACATTTTCGGTGATTAATTGACTACTGCTTAAAACAATAAGGCTGCTTAATAAGCAAAACACAACACAAGCTTCTATTTTTGTGAGACCTTGGGTAAGAAAGCTCCTATGCGCACTAGCAATTTTGATGCTATGAGGGGAAAATCTTTTACTTCCTGTATAGACTAATAAACCACTTTAGGTCTAGGCACATTTCTTGCTTTATCTCTTGATTAAAACCTGAACTTACTGGCATTTTTTAAACAAAAATGGAAAATAACTTTTAAAAGAATTGGACTCACTAGCGATGGCAGAAGGAGGTATGAATTACTTCTTTTTGTGATAACTGGCTTCACAAGACCATAGAAAGGAATTACGAAATTCAGATGAAAGGAGGATGTGATCATGTCAATTCCCTTCTTGATTTCACCATGGAACTGAGTTCAAGCTACTGCATTAATGTGCAGCCCCAAGTGTCTGTCTCCAAGTTGCTGTGTCCTCCAGTCACTTTTTGGATACTGTTGATTTCCACTGCCTGTGTAAGAAATTAGCCATATTCTTATAATAATTTATAAAAATCTGTGACTTCTTGGGTGTCTGCACCATCACGATACTGTCAACATTCTCAAGATACTGCAAAGGCTTTATCAGCACACTCAATAATGGGTAAAGTTGTGACCTGTGGGCAATGTTGGCTTAAGGTGGACCACGCTCCTGTATCAGTGTTTTCGTGCCACAGCTTCCTCCCTTGCCGCCTCCTTTCTGCCTGCATGGTATCTCCTTGTGATGGACCAACAGTGTAAATGTTTTTTGCTAGCTGGAGACTTGCGCATTGCCAGGGGGATTATGACCTCTCCCACTCTTCCCCAAATTAAGTACCTTAAATAGCTGTCATACGTACATACAGTGTACTTTTCACTGGAGTACTTAATCTTTTATTTTTGATGGCTTGTGTTTACCTCTTTCACCTCCGTTTGTCTGTTTTTACCTGCATAATTATCTCACCATCTTTCTGCTACTTCCATATCTCTTAAATAGGATGCAAATATTATAATACTTAAATATACCATCATAAATATTTGAAATCACATAAAACTAATTCCACCTTCCCATCTTCAAATACTGTAATTCCTTGTGATGATACTGCTTCTGTTAAAGAAGCCTTGATGACTGTTAGCATGTCCCTGACTCTCTTGCTTGGCTCATCTTGCATCATTGCTGTTCTTCTGCTTTTTTTGAAAGGGCACAAGCTAAAAGAGCTAGTGACCACAGGAAAGTATGAGATTTTGTATTGATGGAGATATTTAAAGTGTCTCCAACACAGTTAATAGCAGGCGTTATGCCACTTATTCTGAGATTTGCTTGTAAGACTGTATGTCATCTATAATGTCTCTCTTTATAATACGGAAAAGGAAGGCACTAAGTGTCTTGCATATCGCTGACCTACATCTCTCTCCACTAATGGAGCTGACAGCTCTCTCCCAGGAATGTGACAGGGACATTATTTGTTTTCTCAAGTGCTTCTTGTAGCTTCTCAGGAGCTCATCTTACTGCTGTGCATATGCAACACAAAAATACAGGCTAATTTCATACTTTAGAAGTCTAATTGTAGATTAAACCACTCAAACTTGATACACTTTCATGGCCTCTAGCAGAGTAGAGTCTCCCTTGGAATGCCTAGGAGTAAAATTCTCACCATAATAAAAGCAGACTTTTACCACTGGCTTGACAGTAACAAGTAGTTCCATGGTGCTCTAATCATAACCCAGACAACCCTGTTAAATACAGCAAGGCAGCAAAATCAGAAATGTACTGGTTTAAGATTACTGCAGTCACTTGGTTTGAAATTGGGGATTAAAAAAACCCAACCTAAAAACCTGCAGTAGATTAAGTTTAGTCATCCTTTACTGAACCATCTTAATTCTACTGGTTTACTAGGAAGCTGTGTGAATACAACAACAAGCATTTACATCCTCTTCCACTGGCAGGAGAAAACTTGTGGAGAATTAAAAGAAGTTGCATCACCAGGCGATAATTCCCCTCCCTGGATTGTCCTTGGCGTTGTTTATGTCTGGCTCCTGAAGCTAATCAAGGTGTAGGGAATAACAAAAAATATTCTTACAGCTGAATCTTTAGCTATCTGTCTGTAAACTTTCAGGTCATCTGTAATATATTGTAGATGACACTGCTTATCAATAAAATTGACTTAAGTATCTTAAATCAAACCCACAATTAGAGTAAAATTGGCATTGCTAATATATGTTGGTAATAGGATGAAAATCTCATTTTGTGAAGCAATAATGATTTGTACTGTTTACAAATTAAACTTTTGGAGTGTTATAATTGGCCTACTAATGTACTGTTAATGCCTAAAGCAAGCCAAGTTGATCTATTGTTGGGCAATAAAGCTCTTGGAAACAAATGGTGATAATAAATCAGAGTTTTGTAAGTTTTTTTACTTAAAGCCTGAGGATAGATCCTTAGAAAGGGATCTGGGAGAATATCACTTAAAGTGCTTTGGAGCTATGATTTGGGGGGGTGTGGGGGTATGAGACCTTTTGCTGAGCATAGAAAAAAGAGGTGACCTGTCTAGAATTTTCTTGAAGATCTGTGTATTGTGGGAAACTTCTGTTTGTATGCCAATTGTAAGCTCCATAAATACTTAAACATTTTAACCAATGCTGTATGGTGATTACCACAGTTTTCTGGGGGAGGGGTTTTGATATATTAGATGAATGACCTATCTAATCATAAAAAAAATATACAATTAAATCCTTTGTTAGGTGTTCAGCAAAAAACTGTCACCAGCTCTAACACTTATTACTACACTCCAAAGTGCCCTTGTCTGATGTCAAAAAGGTCTTTAATGCAAAAGTGATTGCTGCCCTCAACAAGGCAATATGGAAGAGTATCTGCTGAGGGCTGGGCCCTGGCTGCTTGGCCAGACCTGGTGAAAGAAACAGCCGTGAACAGAAGCATGTCTATGCTAGGGAAAAACATGATAAATGGCAGAGAGGAATGACTTTCTGCATCAAATCCATTATGTCATTTCATCATTTCTGAATGGAATGGGAAAGCATGATGTTGCTTTTCTCTTCGGTGTTTTTCAAAGGAAAAAGTATTTGTGTTCAGCATCTTTGAATAAGCTGGCTGCTACTGAGATCTTCTTCCCTCTGTTACTACTCTAAACAGAAGCTGTCCTGAAAACCTTGTTTTCAAAAAATGAGATATTGGAGCCAAATAGGGTCTACTATTGAGCTTTAAAGTAGAGAAAAATCCTCTAGTTGTGGAGAAGATCTGACTATATTTAAATATATGAACTCTACAACTTATATCAGTTGGAAGCATTTTGATTTTTCAGGTTCTCTGACCAAAAATAACAATCCTTCCTTTTTCAACTGAAGTTATGATAATCTTTATAATATTATCACATTCTTTATAATAATCTGATGTGAAATAACAAACATCTATGTCTTTCAGACCAGTAATTTGAACATTACATTTATATTCCTCCTGTAATAATTTTTGGGTTTTTAATAATCTTTGAAGTGTTTGCAAGTGACAGTATTCCAATGTAGCATCTTTAATGATACTTTTCATACTTGCCAAAACAATTGTCAGCCAAATGAGAAGTCCTCATACAAATAACTTTCATTTTTAAGCTTCTGATATGGCCATGACAGCATGAATTACTTCTTGAAAAAGACAAGCGATTCGTCTGGTTTGGGGGATTGCTTGTGGACAATACCAAATGTTCAATGTTAAAATAAAAATATTAATCCTCCCTTTGAGCTGATTGCTATACAAGAGAAATAAGCTTTCACTGCAGCCCCTCAACATGAGTGTTGTTAATAATGTCTTCCTGCTACATAGGTGCGCTTACCTCTACTATAATGACTTTGCTGTTCTGTATTCATGTTGTACCTTCCTGTGAAGTATGTCAAAAAACAACAAACAAACCCTGTAGTGAGTGAATGACAGCTTTTTAGATTTCTGGACCCTACATAACTAACCACATGATATGCCCATGTGGTAAAACTCCCCTGGGAGGTGAGTTATGATTTTATTGAAACAAATAGGTTGTGTTCTTTTTGAAATTTAAATTGCTTCCTGAGTGCTAAAAAAATTCTTTGAAGTATTTTTGCTAACAGTGAAGGTAAATGAGAATGGAGAGGAAAAATTTTAAAAATGCAGTAAAGTTACAAAATATGAAACAGATCTTGTAGAAGAGAAATGCTTAGGAAATGGAAAAGCTCATTCAAAGGCTGTGAAATGCTTTGTGATAGTTGGAAGTCATAAGATGGAGAAGAAGGACATAACAGGTTAGTTTGGAACTCCTGAGGGACTTCAGCATGTGCAAATAATAAGGCAGAGCAAGAAGCCAAATGTCCTGAAAGATGCCTTCAGGGTTTGCTTATTGTTCAGGTGCAATTCCAAATAGTACTGTGAAAGAAGTTTCTGCTCCATATTGACAACTTGATGTATTTCTTATCTGATTCTAACTTTTACAGACAACAGGCTTCTGGAAGTTCTAAGATCTATCTAAGAAGCTTCTGGAAGCTTCTATCACCCAGAATTTGTAGTCATGATGCTCTGATGTCAGATAGTCGAATTGGAGTAATAAAATTGTCATAAACATATATTGGTACAGGAACACATGAAATATTATAGATCTGACCAGGTGTCTCCAACAGCACTCTTCACCACTACTGTTAGAGCACTATGAAAAAAGCTGTAGGTAGGAATGGATAGAAGATTTGTAATTAAGCCTACAAATACAGTTTTGCTGTTCTTGGGAATTCTTTGATATGCTTATGATGTATCTTTTTAAAACACTTCTAATGTATGCTCAAATAGAAGAAATTAAGGTTCTCTTCTGCCTTGATCATAAAATCACAGAGTTTATGTTGGAAGTGGTTTGTGTTAGCTCCAACTTACTTGCCATGGGCAGGGACACAAGGTTGCTCAAAGCCTTGTCCAACCTGGTCTTGTGGTTAGAGCTGGACCTGTGCAAAACAGCAGTGAGACTATTCCACTAGCATTTTAGTTTTAAATTACAATTCTGTCCCAAAGCCAGAAAATACCAATGCTTTCTGTTAGTATATTAAAAACATCCCAAATCTATAGCCTTGCAGGTTTCCTTTCCCTATTTGTGCCACCTTTGTAGTAATTTCATGGCTGCTGAATATTACTAAGAAAAAACATGCCTGTGCTCCCTAACCACCTCTGTTTCTCCTTTGATTTTGAAACTGGGAGAGAAAATTCATGGACGTTCTCTAAACTCTGTGACCTTACAGGGTTGGCCTAATCCTGCCTTGAAATAAGGGATAGGAAGGATGTGTGTAGTTTGGATAGCCAGTGGCAATTACAGCTGGACAAAATCAACCTCAACAAAGATAAATCAAAAGGAAATAACTTTCTCATGAGCCTGCTGTAGAACTTGTGGAGAATTTGGGGGGGCAACTCTGAGCTAAAATGCTAATACATACAGCATGTATCAGCTATGAGGCAGGTAAATGATGGAAGGAAAGTGATGTGAGTACATGGAATGGGAGCTGACATGCTAATTTCATAGTGGGTTTTCTTTCTTTTTTTAAATACTCATTAAAGTGCATTGGGGCTCACAAGTGTGAGAAGATCTGCACATTTTAAAGTGCATGAAAATTCCACAAAGTAATGACATTTCAAACAAACTTGAAGGAATAAGGGGGTTGAGAATGGAGGGAGGAGAAGGAGCAATCCGCCGGTTGCAGCTGTTTGAAGTGACAGCTCAGTGGATTTACAAATGTAGCTGCTATGACTACATTGCTCACAATAGAGAGTAATAGAAGTGGAGGTGTTGGGAGACAATGACTAAAGTTGATGGAAGGGTAGCAATGCATTTAAATATCCAAAAGATTTGGAAATGGAGGAGTTACAGAAAAAGAAAATCAAGGAAAATAAATGAGAGAAACCCAGAAAATGGATATAACAATGCCCCAGGCAGCTCAGCATGTGTCAGATGTGTGTTCTAGTAGACAGTATTTACTTAAATATCAGGACTGTTCATGTGGCTTTGTATTGTGAAGAATATTTTTCACCTTCTATAATGGGGAGCAGCTGGGAATATTTGTACTGGTATGAGGGATTGCTGCTTGAACTTAACTCTAATGAAGCTATATGTTTCCATATGGAGGAGTAGTATGCAGACTGCAGAAATTACAGCACCAGGTTGCTTAAGTCTGACCAAGTCCAACAAAAAGGACTTGTGCATGATGCTTGAGGGATACTCTCCTTTACTGTGGTCTCCTTCAGTGGTGGAAGTTACTGTCACCTGTCACAGGCACCACAGTAATTAATTGCAAGAGGTTGTGAGTAATGGCAGTGGATGTATTTTAAATAGGTAGCACTGGCAATTCCTATACTGAGGCTTTTCACTTCTGGAAGACTGGTTATAGAATGCGTAGAGATAGTCCACACAGAAAACCTAGAATAAGCTGGAGACATCACTGGCGTCAGTCTCTTGAAGATGTGCTGGATCAAATGGTGTATGGCAAAGGTTAGAATCATAGAATCATAGAATAGTAAGGGTTGGAAAGGACCTCAAGATCATCGAGTTCCAACCCCCCTGCCATGGGCAGGGACACCTCCCACTAAACCATGCCATCCAAGGCTATGTCCAACCCCACCTTGAACGCCGCCAGGGATGAAGCATCCACAACCTCCCTGGGCATCAGTATTAACATGTTTTACAGCCTTTGAAGTAATGTAGTAGAAGTACATGTGTCAAGTATGGTCATATTTAGACCTTTCATTAGTCAAACCTGGAAGTTCTCTGAAGGTCTTATCACCATTGTCATGGTTTAAGCACAGCTGGCAACCCAGAACCATGCAGCCATTTGCTCACTCCCCCCTTCTTCCCCTCACTCCCAGAGGGACGGGAAGGAGAGTCGAAAGAATGTAACTTCCACAGGTTAAGAACAGTCCAGTAACTAAGGTATAACACAGACCACTACTGGTACCACCAATAATAATAATGATAAGGGAAATAAGGGAAGAGAATATAACCGCTCACCACCCACCGACCAATACCCAGCCCGACCGAGCAGTGATCTCACCCTTCCGGGTAACTGCCCCCAGCTTATATACTGGGCATGATGTGCTGTGGTACGGAATACCCCTGTGGCTAGTCTGGGTCAGGTTTCCTGTCTCTGCTTCCTACTGGCTTCCCCTCCTCCCTGTCAGAGCATGAGACTCAGAAAGTCCTTGGTCAGAGTAAACATTACTGAGCAGCAACCAAAAACATTGGTGTTATCAGCGCTGTTCCCAGGTTGAAAGTCAAAACCACAGCACTGCACCAGCTACTAAGAAGGAGAAAAAATGATTGCTGCTGCTGGACCCAGGACAACCATCATCCTGAAAAACAGCAGCTCTGGGGGAGAATACACAAAATCTGTAATTACCTTAAGCTCACTGAAGAGAACTTAATCAAAAAATTCAAATAGCTTCTGTGCAACAGTACCACATGAAATGAGTAGAAAGATGCTAAAATGAGCATATTAGTATAGCTGTTCTTCAAAATCTAAGGTTTACAGCTGTTACATATGTTCCCTGTGAGATGAAATCATACTATTATAGTAAAGGCAGAGGAGGGAAAAATAGAATCTATCATTTGCAAGGCCTTAATTCTGAGCAGAAGAGATCAGTGTTATTTATAGAAACAATGTGTTCAGAAGTCTCTAAAATAATTGTGTGCTGGAAAAGGCAGTCTGAATTTCTTAATTTTTCTTTATACTTAATTTCTACGAGAATATCCCTTCTTTTTCTCAATTTGACTGAAAATACAAAATTAAGGAACTGAGGAAAAGGTGTAGTTAAAATGCAGAACTGTTATTCTGTACTTTCTATCATTCATCTATAGGAATGCAAAGTCAGTAGCTAGCATGTTGTCTGTGTAGTACCTTGAAATGGGGAACTCTTTTAAGCCTTTCTGCAGACCACATCTCTTCAGTTTAGTGTTAGCTGCCAATTATTATCTTTCTCTTTTTATGTATGTACTGGATACTAATATATGTTACATGGTGGCCTGAAGAAAGCTGACAGAATGAATTCTACCTTCTGATGCACTGCTAATACCCAGTCAATAAGAGCTTTAAGCATTTTGTTTTAAAAGATAAGTCATTGCCTTATAAATCAATGTGCCACAGTTGGAATTTTTAAGAAATCCTGCAGAATTTCATAACAACAAATACCCTGGTCTGTTCTGGGCTCATCCACTGTGATTAAGAGAGGATTCAACAAAAGTATTAATGATAGGACTCTTCAGTAGGGACTGTAGTGACAGGACAAGGGGTAACGGGTTCAAACTTAAACAGGGGAAGTTTAGATTGGATATAAGGAAGAAATTCTTTACTATAAGGGTGGTGAGGCCCTGGAATGGGTTGGCCAGGGAAGTTGTGAATGCTTCATCCTTGGCAGCGTTCAAGGTGGGGCTGGACATAGCCTTGGATGGCATGGTTTAGTGGGAGGTGTCCCTGCCCATGGCAGGGGGGTTGGAACTAGATGATGTTAAGGTCCTTTCTGACCCTAACTATTCTATGATTCTATGATAGCCAGATTCAGCATCTTTATCTCGTCTGTTTTCCTGTGTGTCGTTGTAGAATTGCTTCTGACATAGGGGAAAGACTTCCAAGAATGTGTGAATTAGAACTCGTATGTAGGCTGAAGTGTTCAAAGCACAGTTATAACAGTTATGTGTGCTGCAGCTCTGGGTGAGTGCTTGATAATGCTCCTGTGTTGTGGATGGAAGCGTTGCCATGTAGTTAGATTTGATTGGTCCTAGATATGCAGGCAAGTGTTGTGCAGCCTTGAAAGTATTAATTAGCCTGATAGCCTACATGCAGCAACCGGCTACCTAATACACTCAAACAGTTTAAAGTTTTACAACATTAATGAAATACGAAGCTGCCATGTATCTGCAGGACTTGGATGGCAGCTGTGAAAATGCAGTTAGAGATGCTGCTGTATGGATTGTAAACTAACTGTGAAGGAGAGGTGCCTGTGAGATCTGAGCAAACAATAACCATTTCTGCAACTATTCACCTTCTGAAGTGAATTTTCAATTTTGCTCATGGAAAATGGGAAGCCTTGTTCAGATACAGACTGTCACTCTGATCCAGGACAGCACATTTTGTTGCAGAAATGTAAGCATATTTATATTGTCCCTGGTGTTTAAATTATTTCGTATTAGTCTGACTAAAATTTTCTTATTATGGCTAGATACACTGCAAGCCAGGAAGGCCAAATCTTCTAAACTGATTTGTGCAAGAAAAAAGGATAAACCATAGAAATTTACCAGTTGCTGTGCCCTCTGCTTACTTGCAGCTTTTAATATCTAGAAGCTAAAGCTGGTTTTAAGCTATATTATCTCTAGGGAGAAACTACTGTTGCTATCGCATGTCTCCATGGGTTTCTCTCTGAAACACTTTCTTACCACTATTTTGTTTGCAAACTTTTTTTCCTAGGTTTGTAACCTCTCTTCAGCCCATGTATGTTCATGCGTTGTAGTTTTTCTTGCCATTATCCCTCTTTTCACCTTGCTTCTGAAGAGTGCTGCATTCTGCAATTCTGTTGCTGCTCTGCTGTGTGTTTCCATAGGTATCTCCTAATCTTCTTTCTTTTGTAGCCCTTTTTCCTTCTGCCTCCCAAAAGCCACACAGTAGGCATGCACAGAAGCACTTCAGGCTAGACTTCTTTATGAATTTGCCAGAAGCAGGTATTTATGGGTATTCTCTGCTTATTCTTTCATGCAGCTGATGGCTGTTGTTGCTTTGCTTTAGAGCCACAGGAGTGAGTCCTTGAGTGAATAACTACATGTCACCCTGAATAGAACAACCCTCATGTACTTCATCTGCAAAAAATTCAGGAAACTGGAAACTGCATAATAGCAACCAGCAGGATAGCTGAGCCAATTCAAGACTTTGGCACCAGAAGGATTCTGTAGCCATTTTGATGTATCCAAGCCTGTCTCTTCTATTCCATTCCCAAATGTATTTGCCTCATAAAAAATGCAAAGATAAAATGACATAAATGTGTACAGAAAAATATCACCTAGCAAAGTCAACAGAGGGGAAAAACAGTGTTGAAAAGAGAATTCTACCGCAACCAAACAAGACTCTAAAAATAAAAAAGACACAGTAGTAATAGCACTAGAGTTTGATCATATGTTTAATATAGAGTCTTTATGGAGCAGTGCTGAGCAAAAGTTCAGAATCTACCTAAGTAAAAAGGAGACAATGTAATTATGCCATGGCACACTGAGATACCCCTCTGTATCTTGATAACAGGCTTTTCTCTTTCTGATGCTAGTTTTAAACATATTTAAAACTGTCCTTCCAAAACTGGAAATGTGAAAGCTCAAACCCAAATAAACTTAGAAATGAACAGGTCAGAAACAAAAACCACTTCCTACCACAAGTTGAATCCTTCCTCTGCCACTTCTACTTGAATCGAAAGTAGGTTGCCTACCCAGTGCCTGAGAAGAAGAGGCAGCATCTTCTTGCCTATTCCTGTAATCACTCAGTGTTCATTATATGGCTGGTTGTTTATCATGATCCTGAAGGTAAAATGATAAAAAAACAAAACAAATTTCAGCAAGACCTGCAAGGCAGTAACAGCTTAGAGAGGTAATGGTACAAAATGCAACATGGGAGTTCTCTCATGCACATTCTTGATGGGCATTTATATTTTCCTTGCCTCTTCAAGTGCTTGGGAAAATACCAGAGGTCTTCAGAACCAGGCTCTACTCTAAATTTCTGATTTGATATTACTAGGTAGCTCACATAGGGAATTATTTGTGGGGTTTTGTTTTTTTTTGTCCACCTGTAACTCTTACTACTAAATTTGCCTTTAAATGGGGCTTCACAGGTATGACATAGAAGGCCAGAGCCAAGGAGGAGAGCAGTGCTCCCCTGTGCTTCTCTGCCCAGGGCTGCAGAGAGGGTTGGGGTTTCATGGAGTTGTAAGTGGGAACGGATGCATCTTCTCAGCCTGAAAACAAAATTAATTGATAGAAAAGGAGGGTATTGTTTTGCTAACTCAGCAGCTCATCACAGCCGAAGGACAAGTACGGCTTGGTCAGGATGGTTGTGTTGGGGATTAGAGACTTTTCTTCAGCATGGACCATTTAGGCTTTCCTAAACTGAGTCACGTTGTCTCTTTCCAGCTTGTTTCTCTCCCATAAACTTTGGTTTGTTTAGAGGCAATAGTTTTAGTCTGTCACTTTTAAATATTGAAAATATTGCTTTTTGAGCCTTGCGTATTGTGTTATCCAGCTTTATAGTTTATGGCAGCATACAGAAGAAAAAAAATTAAAAAGGTAGCTCTGGTTATGAAAAAAAGTAACCAAAATGATGTTTAATTTATGATAGCGTAACATATTGCTGCAAGTTTCATATGGATGAGTGACACAGAAAGCAGTGCTTTTGTTGGTAACATGAGCCAATTTATGAGCATCAAGTGGGTTAATGCGAAGGAGAGCTCCTACCTATCTACTCATGGAGAACCTATGTGGGATGATGGCTCACGCTGAGCATGGTGTCTTGTGAGGGATATGGGGAACGTTTTTCAAGTGCTTGGGGCTGTGAGTAATGAGGATGTGCAGAGCACTTCAGTGTCACTGTCGTAGAGGTTTTGGGGGAAAGCTTATCTTAAACACTGTCTAGCAGAAGGGAAAGGATTTGAGGAGACTTTTCCATGAGAACTGCTGGAGGTGTGTGAGGGAAAGGGATCTGGATGCCTTCCTGAGTTGAACAATGAAGAAATGCAGCAGAAGTCAACTAAGCCTACAGGGTTTGGGTCTGAAGAGGCTGTTTTTCCACAGTGGAGACCTGAATAATAGTGGAATAGATGCTTTGCCAAATGAGGGGTTTCTGAGTAGAGCTTGGAGGCAAAACCGAATCCAAACCACAACTTAGAATCATATAATAGTGCTGGAAAGGACCTTAAGATCATCTAGTTCCAACCCCCCTGCCATGGGCAGGGACACCTCCCACTAAACCGTGCCACCCAAGGCTCTGTCCAACCTGGCCTTGAACATCACCAGGGATGAAGCATTCACAACTTCCCTGGGCAGCCCATTCCAGTGCCTCATCACCCTTACAGTAAAGAATTTCTTCCTCATATTCAATCTAAACTTCCCCTGTTTAAGTTAGAACCCGTTACCCCTTGTCCTGTCACTACAGTCGCTAATGAAGAGTCCCTCTCAGCATCCCTATAGGCCCCCTTCAGATCCTGGAAGGCTGCTCTGAGGTCTCCATGCAGCCTTCTCTTCTGCAGGCTGAACAGCCCCAATTTTCTCAGCCTATCTTCATATGGGAGGTGCTCCAGTCCCCTGATCGTCCTCGTGGCCCTCCTGTGGACTTGTTCTAACAGTTCCATGTCCTTTTTATGTTGAGAACACCAGAACTGCACACAATACTCCAAATGAGGTCTCACAAGAGCAGAGTAGAGGGGCAGGATCACCTCCCTCGACCTGCTGGTCACGCTCTTTTTGATACAGCCCAGGATACAATTGGCTTTCTGGGCTGCAAGTGCACACTGCCGGCTCATGTTCATTCTCTCATTGACCAACACCCCCAAGTCCTTCTCCACAGGGCTGCTCTGAATCTCTTCTCTGCCCAACCTGTAGCTGTGCTTGGGATTGCTCCGACCCAGGTGTAGGACCTTGCACTTGGCATGGTTAAACTTTATCAGGTTGGCATCAGCCCACCTCTCAAGCATGTCAAGGTCCCTCTGGATGGCATTCCTTCCCTCCAATGTATCAACTGAACCACACAGCTTGGTGTCATCTGCAAACTTGCTGAGGGCGCACTCAATCCCACTGTCCATGTCACCCACAAAGATGTTGAACAAGACCGGTCCCAACATCAGTCCCTGAGGGACACCACTCATTACTGGTCTCCAGCTGGACACTGAGCCACTGAGCACTACTCTTTGTGGGTGGCCATCCAGCCAGTTCTTTATCCACCAAGTGGTCCACCTATCAAATTGATGTCTCTCCAACTTAGAGACAAGGATGTTGTGTGAGACAGCGTCAAAGGCTTTACACAAGTCCAGGTAGATGACATCAACTGCTCTACCCCTGTCCCTCAGTTCCATAGCCCCATAATAGAAGGCCACCAGATTGGTCAGGCAGGATTTCCCCTTAGTGAAGCCATGCTGGCTGTCACCAAGCACCTTGTTGTTTTTCATGTGCCTCAGCATGCCTTCCAGGATAATCCGCTCCAGGATTTTGCCAGGCACAGAGGTGAGACTGACTGGTCTGTAATTCCCCGGCTCATCCGTTTTCCCCTTCTTGAAAATGGGGGTTATATTTCCCTTTTTCCAGTCATCGGGAACTTCACCTGACTGCCATGATTTTTCAAATATGATGGACAGTGGCTTAGCAACTTCATTTGCCAGCAACTTCATTTGCCAGCTACTTCAGGACCTGTAGATGGGTTTCATCAGGTCCCATGGACTTGTGTACGTTCAGGTTCCTAAGATGGTCTTGAACCAGATCCTCTCCTACAGTGGGCCCAGGATCTTCATTCTCACTGTCCCTGCGTCTGCCTTCCAAGACTTGGGTGGTGTGGTCAGAGCATTTGCTGGTGAAGACTGAGGCAAAGAAGTCATTAAGAACCTCAGCCTTCTCCAAACCCAGGGTAGCCAGTTCTCCCAATAGCTTCTGGAGAGGATCCACATTGTCCCTAACCTGTCTTTTATTCGCTACGTACCTATAGAATTCCTTCCTGTTATCTTTCACATCGCTAGCCAAGTTTTATTCTAACTGGGCCTTAGCTTTCCTAACCTGCTCCCTAGCTTCCTGGACAACATCCCTATATTCTTCCCAGGCCGCCTGTCCTTGCTTCCACCTTTTATAAGCCTCTTTTTTCCTTCGAATCTTCCTCATCAGCTCCTTATCCATCCAAGGAGGTCTCCTGGCCCTCCTGCAGCACTTCCTTCTAGTTGGGATGCATTGCTCCTGAGCTTGCAGCAGGTGATCCTTGAATATCAACCAACAGTCTTGGGCCCCCCTGCCCTCTAGGGCTGTATCCCATGGAACCTTACTGAGCAGGCTCCTGAAGAGGCCAAAATCTGCTCTCTTGAAGTCCAGGGCAGTGAGCTTGCTGCACGCTCTTCTCACTGTCCTGAGGATCTCAAATTCGACCATCTCATGATCGCTGCAATCAAGGCTGCCCTGGAGTGTCACATTTCCAACCAGCCCTTCCCTGTTGGTGAGGACGAGGTCAAGCATGGCACCTCTCCTTGTCGGCTCCTCTATTACTTGCAGAAGGAAGTTGTCTTCCACACAATCGAGGAACCTTCTGGATTGCTTGTGCCGGGCCGTACCATCCCTCCAACAGATATCAGGGTGGTTGAAGTCTCCCATGAGAACAAGGGCCTGCAAGCGTGAGGCTGCTCCTATCTGTCTATAGAGCGCTTCGTCCAGCAAGTCCTCTTGGTCAGGCGGTCTGTAACAGATCCCCACAATAATGTCACCCATCGCTGTTCTCCCTTTAACCCTGACCCACAAACTCTCTGTCGACTGCTCACCTGTCCCCAGACAGAGTTCCATACTCTCCAGCCTATCCCTGACATAAATAGCAACTCCCCCTCCCCGCCTACTGGGCCTGTCTTTCCTAAAGAGCCTGTAACCTTCCATTCCAACACTCTAGTCACAGGAGCCATCCCATGCTGTTTCTGTGATGTCTATGATATCGTACCCCCGTAGACATGCACACATCTCTAATTCCTCTTGTTTGTTCCCCATGCTACGGGCATTTGTATAGAGGCATCTGAGCCGAGCTCCAATTGAAGCTGGCACATTGGCTGGAGCAGCTGGAATATCTCTACATTGCTCTGAACATTTATTATAGGTGCTGGCAACTGACTGGGTGTGTTGGGACGGAATGATGCCCTCCTCCCACAGCACATCTAGTTTAAAGCATCCTTGACCAGTCTGGCAAGCTTCCCACCAAATCCGCTCTTCCCCTTTTGTCAGACGAGCTCCACCAGCCCCCAGTAGACCTGGCCTACTAAATTGAGTCCCATGTTCAAGATACCCAAACCCCTGAGTATGGCACCACCCTTCTAACCATTTATTAACCTGCCCAATCCTCCCAGCCTTTTTAAGGTCCTCCCCTTTATCCTGGAGAATTGATGAGAAGACAGTCTGCGCTCCAGAGCCCCTAACCACCTCTCCCAGGGCTCTGCTGTCCTTCTTTCTGTTCTCCAGGCTACTGCTATTTATATCACTAGCACCTACATGGATCACTAGAAGTGGGTAATAGTCAGTGGGACTTACTTGAGCAGGCAGCCTCTCTGCAACATCCCTGATCCGTGCCCCTGGTAGGCAATGCACGTCGCTTGAGACTGGGTCAGGCCGACAGATGGGTGCCTCTGTTCGTTTTGAAGTAGAGTTCCCTACTACTACGACCTGCTTTTTCCTGGCAGCACCAGTAGTGATCTTTATCAGTGCATCAGCCGGTTGTTCCTGGTGGGAGTGTGTTTCCTCATTAGCCCCCTGTAGGACAGCAAAGCGATTCTGGGTAGGGACATCAGATTTAGGAGGAAGCCCCTTGCTTTTAATTGCCCTCTTCCTCCTTTTTTTGTTGTGTGTGGTTTTTTTTTTTGTTGTTGTTGTGTTTTTTTTTTTTTTTTTTTTGTTTTGTTACTAGTTCCCAGATTCCTGGGTTGGCGGACTATTTCTTTCCTCCATGAGCTACAGCTTCCCTGGCACCTTTCAGCCTATTGACGGCATCCCGCAGCTCAGCCGCTGCTGAAGGAGGACCTCCACCTGGGAGTACAGCGGGCAGCCCAGCCCGTGGCGCACCCTTGCCTCACAAGACCAATGCAGCCACTCTCTACGCTCCAACCTCTGCACTGCAGCCTCCCCCCTCATCGGCTCTGTCTGGGCGCCTACGCTGGCCGCCGCCGGGGCAGCCAGAGCAGAGCTCCCAGACCAATCCCTGGTCACACGGTGAGCGCTCACCATCCCGCTCGCCCGTCCGCACAAACTGCCTCAACTGCCCCTGGTTGCCACGCTCCCTGGGGCAGGTTTTTACCCAGTCAGGGCTGGCGCCGCTCCTCCTGGCTCCGCCCCCTGTGAGTCAGCTGCCCGCGTCTGCTGAGCTGCCGGCTCCTGGGCCAGTCCTGTCGAGGTTTTGAGGCTCCTTCGGTGTCTCTTGCCGCTCTGAGTTGCGGCTCCTGGACGCTGAGCTTCCCCCTGCTCACGTCTTGAAGGCGTCTTTTCTCGAGCTGCTCACCTCAGCAATTCAAGCTGGTGGCCAAAAGTCACAAACTGTTTTTCAGTGACTCCTATGCAAGTAATTTTAGTCTGTTTAATTTCTGAGGAATTTAGGAGACAGCAGGTAAGAACTGCCTTAGTTAAGAGATAAGGAAATGGCAGCAGTTTCAACATCCTTTCCTGATTTGTGACTGTTACTGTTTTAAAAATGCCTGAGACTATTAAAACTTGATCTATTGATTTTACAGAATTTTATGTATTGCAAGCCGCCTCTACAGTGTCTACCATGTAAAAGGTGCAATTGCCACTTGGTATCTATCAAGATGAACTAGCTCTATATGGAGAAATAACTTGCATAGCTGGTGCTGTGCTGAATCTAGGCAGATCTATGACACTATTTGCAAATCAGTCCTAAGTGTTTGAGAATTCAGAATCTCAAAAGGGAAAGTAAAACTTTCAATATCTTAAACGCAGGTTTCAGATACTAAAAAGAAAATAAAGGCAAGCTGCTTCTCCCTCCCTTTTGGGGGAAGAAACACTGCCAGGAAAAAGATTGCAGATACATATTTGGCAAAAAGTTATATTTTTTTCCTGTGTCTCATGATGAAGTATGAATAAAACCAGTACTTGCAGCCAAGGCCAGTTCTGCTTTAACGTTTTTACTTATTTTTTCTGTTTTCTTTAAAAAAATGAAATTCTTTCAATATAAAAATACATTGAATTCAAGGGATTCAGCGTTTTAAGATTCTGCAAACTGGATCATAGCCTATGATCTTTTTCTTTAGTTCTAATTTGCAGAGTAACTGTCTTTCTCCCCAGTGAGGATTAAATGCTCCTTTGTGAATGTTCCTTAGCTCATAGATAGCCCTTGGAGCCCACGATAAGCAGCACGGGGGAAAACCTATTTGTATTAACTACATAAACTTTCTAATCATAACCATCTAAAAAATTGAAACTGGGCACTTTTATTTGATCACATTGGGGTGGGCACCAGAATGATTCAGAATTCAGTATTAGTATAATATATAATGCTATATATAACTATGAAATTTAAAAACATCATGGTTTTTACATTGGTATGTAACTTCTGGAGCTGACTGTGGGTTTTTGTGTAAAGATTGTATTGGCTGTTTTCTTAATTCTTCAGAATTGAATAGGGCAAGCCAGAATACCTTTCATTTTCCAAGAAGTCAAGAATATGTGTGTGTACAAATTAGCGACAACCAGACCTGGCTTCAAGATGCAGAGTTTAATCCAGGTTATGCATATTCATTAGGTCTGGGAACATTGATTCATGAAATACGTTATATCTATTTAAAGGAAGGATTTAAAAATTAACCTGAAATTGGTGCATTCTCTATTAGTGGATGTTATGTTGATCCCTCTTCTAATAGCTCTATCGCATATGAAAACATTGTCCTTGAGACCTTGCACATGAAGGCATTTGCCTGCAATTTTGTTTCTAAAAGGTCAGTCCACATTGAGAACTAGATTTGCAGCTGCTGTGTCATCCTATGGCTAAATCTGAGGGAAGATGCTGGGTCATTTTTTTTTTTCCTGCTTTTCCCCTCTCATGTTCCTAACAAGGATAATTCTTGCGCTCTGGTGCTCTGCATGGAGGCTTTACACTTTTCATGGGACACACCAACTGTGGTATACTTGAGAGCAGTATAGCACAGAAGGAAAATCTTTTTGGTTTGTTGTTGGTTTTAGCTCCTGTCTTGTTGATTCAGGATCAATCAATCCCTGACTCATCGGGGGAAGATACTAACATGTTGTCAAATAGGGTGATGGGTGCCTACATCATTGTATGATTTATGATGTCACAATAGACAGTAAAGCAAAGGAGAAAAAACTTCAATTTACTCTTAATTTTCTGGGTCCTGGCTATTGTACTTGACTAGCAGAGTGCTGTTTTAAGTCATGTCCACTTACATGCACTTATCTTTCTATAGTTGCAACACTGACCATGAAAACCTTGTTTCAGGAGACACCAGGATCCAGACTTGGTGGAAACCAGCTTAATTTCTGTCACAATATTACTATTACTAGCGGTGTTACTAAAGTAAGTTAAACTATATACACATTTCTCAAGCCTTAGCGTTTCTCTCTGTTTTTATTAAAAAGAATTAAAACCATGTTTACTTCACCTTTTTTCTTCTCCTTTTCTTCCAAGACTTTAGGGGAAATAGTTGAATTTCTTCAGGTTTGCGTATGCTTGCATGCGGTGAGAAGGGTGGAAACCTTATTGCGTGAAAGTCGAATCAGTAAGAACAGCTTATTCTTTTACTGCTAAAGACTTAGGCTGGGCTTTTCATTTGGCTCTTACAGTGCTGAAATCCATATCTGAAATCTATGAAAATTATCTTTTACACTCCAGAGGCTCTTGTTTGACTAACTCTCAAGACTTAAATGAAAGCCAGCTGTTTGAAGACTGTTGTGGTCCTGGAGGGAAAGAGCAAAGACAGACATTGGGATGTAGATTACTGGTTTTATTGGTGCATCATGCTCAGGTCACACCTATAGCTCTCTGAAAACTACTGCTCAGCTAGGGAGGATTCAAACTCTTTGAAAGGTGCAAGCATGGTCTTGTCAAACACAATTTTGTGATAGCCCTGATAACCCAGAAACAGCCATAGTGTCAGGTAGTGACAATGGTTTTGTCTGTGATGACTCAGGCGGGGTGATCTGTAAGTGTTACTCCACTGGGTTTCCCTGAAACAAGCAATTTTGGCAGCAGATGCAGGGGTTGGTCCTCAAAGTGAGGCAGAAATGAGACAAGCAAACATAGTTGGTGATGATGTGATGAGGAAGAAAACAATCCAACATTGTGTTTGCTTCTTGCACTGTTTACACACAAAAATGCCTTAAGAAGTTGCAGCTAGGTTGTGAAACGAGTACTGGTTTCAGTTTGGTAAGCTGCTGTTGTGTATCTTATAGTTGATTAACTGGAATGTATTTGTGTAAGGAATTTTTTAAGTCTTCTGTTCACTCTGCTACAAAAAGACCAGCTTGTTTCCACTGATGTTTGGGTGGGACTACAGCTCCTTCTCTCTCTTAATTTCCTCTCTTCTCTCTCTTAAAATGTGTTGGTAATTGCTGCTGATATGTGTCCTGGAGCAGAGATATACAGCTGGTCAGGGAGGGAAAAGAAATATGCACTGGACCCAGGTGCTCCTTGGGTTGGTGTATCTCCATTTCTGTCATCTAGAAATACTGAAAATGTCTGACTCCAAAAGGGAAAGATGAGGACAAAAAGGCTGTTCTCAGTTCATTTTCCTGCCATGGTGCCATGGAGGTGGGAATAAAGAAAAATGGGAGGGTGGGAGGAATGAAATAAGATTTCTTCATGTGAATATTATTTCAATATTTAAAATATTAGTATTATACTCATAGCAAACTACCAATCTAGAAGTACTGTAAATTAATTTTATTCTGGGATTTAATATTGAGTTGTGTTAATGCTTTAACAAATACCGCATTCTTAGATAACTTTTTAAGCTATGACACCATGTTTTAAGATTTAGATTTGAGATGACATTCTATCCATAAGCCCTGTGTCATTTTTGCAATTCAGTTATATCAGTACCTACTATTTGCAATGTTTTTATTCCCCAACTTTAATAAGTGAAGAAGGGGGAAATCCCCCACATACGTATATTCACAGATCCATCAGTGTATGTCATTGCTTCCTGTCTGATGCAAAAAATAAACTCAGAACGACTGTTATGTATGTTCTGGAATTGTATTTTTTACTCTAAAAAGTTAAAGTTAATTTCAAAAGGCACAATTTTTGAATGTGCTTTGTCCTTTCAAATTTTCATTTACAGCGGCTTTTCTGTGCTTTCAAAATATATCACCCTCCCTTTCCTAATCCAGAACACTATCCCTTATGTGATTTTGAACAATTTTTGTCCATTGATATTGCTCATATGTATGAAAGAATGGGCTTAGTTATTATCTGTGATTCTATCTGCTCTTTGAAAAAAGGCCCCAGCAATTACCAGGTCAGTAAGTTCATCTTTCCAGTTGCCTTCAGGTGTTGTACTTTTAAGTGCTTTTTTGAAGGCAAGAACTGTATTCCCTCACTGCGTGAACAGTATCATACTGTGAGATTTACAAGTAAGCAGCTTAATACTTTCCCCAGTATTGTCTTCAAGGTATTTCACTTCCTTTATTTTCTTTTTTTTTAGTAAATAAGGCTGCAAGTTGCAAATCTGAGTGCTTGAAATTAGGCTTTTAAATCTGTAGTCAGGCTTTTAAACAGCACTGTCTAGATTCTCAGAAGTGAAACCAGGTTGATTTTGAAAGCCCACAGAGAGAGTATTAGAAGAACAGGTTTAAGCAGCTAGCGTTGGCATTTTTTTTTTACCCTCAATTTTATGGTTTGTACTGAGGTATATTCTGATAGTGGGGATGTACATGGTCTGCCTCATACAGCAGCAACCTCTAAAGTACTTGCAAATAAAGCATTGGAGTCATGACACTCTTCTATCACCACTAAGTACAGCTGTCAGATCATAAATTGCCCTTAATTTACTTTAAATCTTAAAGTTAATCATTGCTTGTGTGTCAAAACTGGGTAAACTGTTCTGTGTGTGTGAAATTGTTCTCTTTAAATTAATTCCAACATTTGAATAATTCAAATATGAAATATAAATATAGTTTTTGCCTTGTAAAACTGCTGTTTCACCTTCTCTCCCATGGTCATATTCCTTAGAAAACTGACCAGGTTTTCTGTCTGCCTTCCTTCTTCATTGCTTGTGCAGTCCCTAGAGATGCTCAGCAGAAAGCCTCTGTGTAGTACCAGATCCTAACAGCCACATTAGGGCTCCTGCAGCCAAGGTGCAGGGATATGTGTACAGAGGCAATACAAGGCACCCCATGTTTAACTTCACCTCTGCAGACAAAGGCTCAAGTTAGGCAACTATATGACTGCTCAAAAATAGCTGGTTTGGAGCAGATAATTGGAGCCAGCCCTGTATATCTACAACCACCCACACTAAGTGGTCCTGTATTGCTTCACCCTGCAAGTGTTCTCTCCAAAGGTAAATTTATGGTTGTTTGTGCTGTGGCTGAGTCAAAATAATAAGCTTCCTTCATAAGCAAGCAGAACATTCTTTAAAGGAATATTTCCAGAATTTGTGGATAAATCTGTGTAGCCACTGCACTTTGTTATAATTGCAAGCAGGTGCCTTTAATAATGGGTGGCTGCTTCATTTATCCAGGACAAACCCGACTTTGCTGTGCCAAAGTGAGATTGGCTTGTTGCACAAGGGAGACTTTTGGCAATCTCTTTTTGCTCCAAAGCCCAAGTCATAAAAGCCCTTAATGTTTATCCCATATAGACTACCATTGCTGTTATTTTATAGCAAATCAGGATATGTGAGTAAAAATAATTGAACCTTTGTAGGCTGTTTTTCTGAATAAGTCCAGTGTATATTAGAAATATTGAAATAACATCTAGTGTTACTAAGATATTTAGTTTACTTTCCATGGTTTAACCTGTTTCTCTTGGTAAGAAGGCTTATGCAACCACTGACTCTGTGCCCTCCTGTCACTTTCAGCTAGTGAGAAATGGTGCTGCTCAGACAAATTAATAGCTTCTGTGTCTGTTGGGCAGCTTTAGCAGGTTCATTTCTGCTGGTTTTGCAATGGGTCACTGGGTATAGGAGAGATAAGCCCAACAGCTCTGAACCCCATATGGCACCAAAGTTGGTTAGAAATAAGTTGGAAATCAGATTAGTTCCACCATTTACTGGACTGCTTGCTGTAGTTCAGGAAATGGAAGATCACAGCAGTCAGGTTCCCTTCTCACATTCAAAGTTTAAGTTCCAGAGCTGAAAGTGAAACTCGGTTTTTCTGCCTCTGTTCATTCCTCTATTAGCTATTCCTGGTTAGCATTGCTCCTGATGTCTCAAAATTAAGCTGCGGGGGGTGGGGAAGTGGGGGTTGGGGTGTGAGAACCCAGCAGATTTAAAAATACTTTCTTCTTCTCTTCATTCTTTCCAGATTAATATTCATGGAAGAAAAAGTTTGGAATTCTGTATCTGAACGGGTTAATAAGCCTAAATAAAGGGGTGATTAAGTTGGCATCTTCCACCTGACATTCCAATAGGTTTTTCACTATCTCCCTCACCAAAAGCCTTTAAGGAAATTAAGAAGCCTTAGGATAAGGTGGGGGAAAGTTCTTGCACAGTGAGTTAACTGCTCAAAAGATAGAAGACAAGCAAGGGGTGAGTGCACAGCTGCTGCAACAGATGGGGCTTGTAGGTGGTGTCCCATGGTTTCTGCACTGTTTATAAACATGTGCATAAACGGGCTTGAAAAGGGGGAGAGCAATGTGGTGACTAAGTTTGCTGTTGAGACACAATTATTCAAGGTAGTGAGGATGAAGGCAGACCATGAAGAATTACACAAGGATCTGAAGAGACTGTGTGACTGGGCAATAAAATAGTAGGTGAAATTCAGTGTAGATAAATGTGAAGTGATGCATGTGGGGAAAAACAATCCTAGCTTCACATATAAAATGATTGGCTCTGAGCTGTCGCCACTCAGGAGTGAGACCTTGGGTTATGATGGATAGTTCCATGAAAGCATCAGCCCATGCTCAACAGCGGGCTAAAAAGCAAATCAAATTTTAAGAATTATGAGGAAAGGATCAGAGAACAAAACAGATAACATCATTGTGCTGCCATATAAATCTGTGGTTCACCTGTACCTTGTATACTGCATGTAGGTCTGACTCACTCATGTCAATGAGGATGCATTAGGACAGGGAGGATTCAGAACAGGGGAAGGGCTGGGTAGGCTGAGACTCTTGTTTGGGAAAAAGTCAGCTGAGGGTGATAATGATAGGGGTTGACAGAATTGTGAAGGGGTGGAGAGGGATGAGTGTTTCATTGTCTCTTTCAGATCCAGAGTTAAGAGCCATTAAAGGAAGCTTATAGAAAACTGGTTCAGAAGAGGGAGAGGCACCTTTTTCAGAAGTGAATTATGTGCCTCCTCAAAGGTGTGCAAAGGGTACTGGGGAGACTGGGTAAATAGTTGGATGAAATGCCTGGTGCAGAAACCACAACAAGCTTGAGAAATCTTTTGAAGAACTGTTGGAGACTGGAAGGGCTTTGTTAGCAATACTGGATATGCTTATCCTGTACTTACTTGTGTCCACTTTGTCTTTGTTTGAGACTGATATGAGGATTTTGAGGAGGTCATGGTCTATAGACCAACTGCTTGAGTCCTGTCAGAAATCTATGAAGGTATGTATGCAGCCAATTAATACATCAGTTGCATACCATTAGGATTTCGATCTCTCCTTCCCCAATACTGAGTGTGAAGATTAATACAGAAAAAGGAGTCAAATTTGATAATGCAGGCAATTGTTGCTCCAGTCTTACATATAGATTCATAGAATAATAGAATAGTTAGCGTTAGAAAGGACCTTAAGATCATCGAGTTCCAACCCCCCTGCCATGGGCAGGGACACCTCCCACTAAACCATGCTACCCAAGGCTCTGTCCAACCTGGCCTTGAACACCACCTGGGATGGAGTATTCACAACTTCCCTGGGCAACCCATTCCAGTGCCTCATCACCCTTACAGTAAAGAATTTCTTCCTCATATCCAATCTAAACTTCCCCTGTTTAAGTTGGAACCCGTTACCCCTTGTCCTCTCACTACAGTCGCTAATGAAGAGTCCCTCCCCGGCATCCTTATAGGCCCCCTTCAGGTATTGGAAGGCTGCTCTGAGGTCTCCACACAGCCTTCTCTTCTGCAGGCTGAGCAGCCCCAATTTTCTCAGCCTATCTTCATATGGGAGGTGCTCCAGTCCCCTGATGGTCCTCGTGGCCCTCCTGTGGACTTGTTCCAACAGTTCCATGTCCTTTTTATGTTGAGAACACCGGAACTGTACACAGTACTCCAAGTGAGGTCTCACAAGAGCAGAGTAGAGGGGAAGGATCACCTCCTTTGTCCTGCTGGTCATGTTCCTTTTGATGCAGCCCAGGATACAATTGGCTTTCTGGGCTGCAAGTGCACACTGCTGGCTCATGTTCTTTTTCTCCTCAACCAACACACTTCTCCACAGGACTGCTCTGAATCTCTTCTCTGCCCAACCTGTAGCTGTGCCTGGGATTGCTCCGCCTCAGGTATAGGACTGACATGCTGATCATGTTAATGTGTCAAAAAATGCTTACAGTGCAAATTCAAATGTGATTTATGCTGGAATGTCTGAACATATGCTAGTAGTAGGAAATGTATACTTTGTGTATATGAGTAGTATTCAAGGACATCAAATTGCCTTTGAAGTTATGTGTGTGGATGTTCACAGGTGGGAATCAAAGATTTTGGTTGGAGGCTCCTCCAAATATGTAGTTAAAAATTTTGTAGGAAAAAAAAAATACATCCTCCTCCTTTCTACGTGTGAACTTTTTCATGTGAACAAAGCTGGCTCTCTATATACATTTACTTCTTGTGTTACTGCCTGTAAACATTCATTTCATCATAAAGCTATTAAATTAGAGAAGTGAAGTATTGCACAATCAGTTCCAATAAATGGAACATTAAGAATTGTGGATCAAGTACTCATTTTCTTAGCTGTGACCAAAGCAGCACACTGATTTACTTGAGCCTACTTGGGTCTGAAGAGAAATCTAATTGTTACGAATAGGGTCAGTAAAGTAGTGTAATGTATATAGCAGTTACGACAATGCAAATTCTAGGAAGATACAGCAGGAGCAAAGAGAATGTGCGCAATAACGAAGTATATAAAGCCTGTGAAACAGTCACTGAGATGAGTCAAGAGTTTTTTTAAGTTTTTAATTTCTGGAATATTGCACATTTCGTGTCTTCCATTCCTTAAATCAGAAAGTTTCTGCTGGACAAAGTAAATACTGAGTTCAGTATTTCTCTTGAGGTGATTGATGTTAAAATTATGAAAAAGAAACCCATGCTGCTAATCTTGGTTATGGGGAGTAGATGCAAGTTGTGCATGGATAGATGAAAGGGCTGAGCTTGGGGCAAAAAATGGTCCTGTTGATTACTAAAAGCCTTTAAAACCAAACTGCTAGTTGCTACTGTAGTAGGTCCCATCTGTTCTAACAGAATAATTTGACTTTTGAAGGAAAACATAACTGACTAAATGTCAGCCAATGCAGTTGAAGTAGTCTTGAGAGCCTCAGTTGATTTAAAAGTCCTGAATCTGACTGATAGAAAGACAGTGAAGGGCTTTGGTTCTGCAGCCTCTCTGGGGACCCCTTCCTCCACTTTGCTCTCACGATGAAGAGAGTTTTTCCACATGTTGAGTTGGAGTTTTGCTTGTTAAAACCTGTGACCATTGCCTGGAGAGGTCAGACAGTTGCATAGCAAAGGTGATTACATGAATGAGCAGACATTCCTACTTGGGATGGTTAACAAGTTTCCCCTGTTGCTTTAGTGGTGACTTAAACCTGCAGTAGAATGCCTTGCCTAAACTTGCCTTACTGATTCCTTGGAGGTCCTGATCAGCTCCCCTAGATAAAAAAGCAACCCCACCTTCAAAAATGCAGGAGAATACAGGTGTTTCTTTGTGTGTGAGTAAACTAAGTTTTTCTTCTCTTTTATATGTATTCCTTGATCAACCTCTATACCTCTCTTCAAAGGGAACTGCAAGGTGAGTAACCCAGGAAAGAGTGAAGAGAGAAAAAGTAGAAGTTAGGCATCTTCTTTATATGTTACAGGTTTTTTTTTTTTTTTCCTCTAGCAGAAGAAAAAACTATTTGTTATTTATTTTCCCTCAAAAAGGTAGAAAAAGCAAGCACAAACTACCCTAAGTTTATGTATTGCAGGGGAAAGTAGATGAGGTATTTTCAGTTTGGTGTTCGTCATGTTATGGTTGTGTTATGTTAAGTCTTCATTTTGCAGCTGGAAGTATTGTGATCTATTTGAGTTCTCTTCCAGAATATTGGTTTATACATATATCTTAGTAATATCTTGAAATGTATCAAGAATGTGCATTTATTTTAAAAATACATTGTTAGGACCATACCATGCAACGTTGCAATGGCTGCTATCATAGTCAACAAATGACGATTTCTTTTGATAATTGATGAACCTTAGGTCTAGAAAATGCTCCAACACCATTTTCATGTTAGTATGTCTATAAAACCCTACTTAAAATTCACTTGTTACAGCAGTCAGCCCTGACAACATATGCATAGTTTTGGTCCTTATTTTGATTTCTGCAACCCTCCACAATGATAATTTGAAAACAGTGGCATGTATTAGTGTGAAGTCAGTGCAAGTGCTGCTCATATCAAATAGTGGTACTGCTTAGTGTATGCTTATGGAGAAAAATTTCATGTAAAGTATTTTCTTTCCTCTGAGGGAAAGGCAAAGTCGACTCTGGCATTAACCAAGCAAGCTGTTCTGTGCGAGTGCAGCTACAGCAGCAGTTGTCCACACATCTTTGCAACTCTTTGGCAGGCTTTCTGGAGAAGTCAACTATTGTTCAAAGTCTTCCTTGACCTTTGCTGTCCCAATACCCATTTTGTTTTGAATACAGAATGATAACATTGGGAGGGAAAAACCAACAGCTTTCTATCTGATAGGAATCAATTTGTTTATTTTTCTAGTTTTACTTCTATTTTATTAGTGCTTGCTTTGTATAATATCAACAGAAACTTAATGCTAGCTTGTGTTCTGATTGCTTGCATTAGGTTATGTGACTGTGGTAACATGTTTGTGTGATTACGTGAGTCTAAGTTTCAGTGTGCTGATCAGCCGTGCTGGCATGGCTACAGCATGTTTCAGAAAGGGCTGGTGCTTTTGGTGGGCTGCTGAAAGTACTGCAGAATTCTACTATTTTATAGCAAGATATAAAATGGTAAGCTTGCTGTTGTTGTTGCCTTCCAGCCTAATCTGCTACGCAGGCTGCGGCATTCATGCAAGTCCAAACACTTCTATCAGCCTGCTTATCGCAGGTGTGTTAATTCTTTTGCAGTGTTTGCTACAATAGAGATAGTAGCATATCTGTGGATGATTTCATTTAATGTTTCTGTTGGGTTCTTGGTGATGTTATTAGCCTGATCTTGTTACGTAGACAAAGAAATGGAATCCTTTTTATTTTTACATGGATTTATCTTAAATACTTAGTGTGCTTTGCAAAGCAAAGTTTGAATGCTTCACATATTGGTTTTGTGCTTCATATTTCTTTCAGAATCAAGGGTAAGAAATAGTAGGACCAGTAGAGAAAGGTGCAATAAAAATTATTTGAGTAACTGTAGAGAAAACGGCTGGCAGTTTCAGCACTTCCCAGCAGAGACATCTGATAGGTGTTGGACCTCTGTAAGCAGCTGATAGAGGGTTTTGAACTGCGCCTATAGAAGGCAGCTAAGGGTGAAAAGATTTGCACAGAAGTCTCTAAGCAGCCTAAGCTTGCCCCTGATTCAGACCTCAGAGTACTGCTTCCTCAGATCCATGCAGTCGTGCTGGTACTGCTCTGGGGCCTAAGCTAGCACTTCTGCATGGTTCTGCATTATTTTATATGGATATGCCTGCGCAGTGGTCTTTCTATATGTGCTCCTTGAATGTCAGTTTTTTCAGACCCTCAAATGTAAGCTAATCTCTCAAAGGAATTATCACCAAGATAATTGTGGGAAGCCTTTTATGCTACTGAAAGTAATGAAGATAAATTATCACAAGTTTCCCTTTTGCTACCTTCTCACTTTCCATAAGGAAAAGATGCAGATGTTTATCAAGTCCAGAATTTGGACCAACTTAACTTGAAATATGGTAGACTTGCTGTCAGACAAGGATTGTCAGCTAAAGACTGAATATCTGTCTGAATAATGGTTTTAGATCAATCAGTAGATAGTTGTTGTTCCCACTTGATGCTCCCTGACTGCCTTTTTTCAGGGCCACAAGACTGTAACCAGCATTAACAGAAAGAGCTCTGATGTACCAATGCTTCCTCAGAAGTCTATGGCACCACGTTAGGGCTGGTTGAATTTGTGACTTCAGTTGTGTTGTTAATGAAATTAATCCCATTCAGGTTTCAAAATTTTCATTCTCATGTTTAGAAATATCACATAGCTCTGAATAAAGCGTAAAGAAAGTATAAAGATAATATCTCCAGTTTTCCCAGGGAAAAAAATTTACCCTGATTTTGCTTTGTGTTATCAGGGTATTTCACTGTTCAACTCATGCAACAGCACTTTAGTTTCTCATTTTTCATTCTACCTGCTGAAAAAGGATGATATGGATAAGTTCACTCTCTTCACCCCTTGATGAACTATTTCTAAAGCATGGAGGATGTCCTCAGTCAGCCCTTTAATCAGTTAAAGCTCTGAAAAATGAAGCTTATCATTAGAAAGACATCCCAAATGAAATACAATTTTAGATGCCACTGTACAGACCCAACATTTTGCTCTGCATGTTTGTTGAGTTGCATCATCTTGTTGCTGATCACGTAACAAAAGTCACAGTTCAAATTCAAGGTACTCTTAATTGCTGTGAAAAGTTGTGTTTCTTGTGTTCTTTAGATGATTCTGTTGAGTGATATATGCTTATTAATAGTTGTATAGGGGTTTAGTTGGGCTACTTCTGTGCTCGCAAAACTCATAATACTTCTAGGAAAGTTAAGAAACAAAAAAAAAATGGTTTCCCAGAACTATTGTTCATCCCTGTAGGAATAAAATTAAACTTACGACCTTACCCCACAGTGAAGGAGCTTAAATGATCAATCTGAAAGTGAAATATTAATGCACCACCTCTCCTTCTTGCCTGACTTTTCTTTTCTGCAGTCTCTTAAATGTGGAACAAGTAAAGTGAAAAAAATTCTTGTATAAACAAAATACTTCAGGAACTGGAAGTGGGGCTGGGAGTGCTGTTAGTGGCATAGCTTCAGTAAGCAAAAGATAACTAGAGAGCCCACTGTTTTCTGCTTATAGGAATTAGAAAACATCTCTTGCTTCTCTCAGTTTAGTTCTGGTTCACTTTCTTCATGCATAGGTTGATGAATAAGGTACAAGAATCTTACTTATAAAATGAATTCATGAAACTGCCTATATTTAATGAAGTATGAATCCAGATTTGGTCTGATCTGTCACTTGGGTATTGCTGACTGCTGGTACAGAAGACACCTGAGAACTTACTGATGCTGACCTGTTAGGAGATATACTGAGACTCCTGTGTCCGTGGAGGGCGCCTCTCTGATTAATAGTCCCGCTGTGAGTGTGACATATCTGTGCTGCTGTGTGACTTTTTCTGGATGCTAGACAGTTATGTTTAATGATATTTGCCACTTCAATAGGAGGAAAAAGATTGAGATAATGTTAAATTGCTTTTCACAGTGTGTGCACTGTAGAAAGGGAAATGAAACATTAATTCGTTGTTTTTGTCTTTTGTAAGTGCCTGTGAAGTGAGGGCTCTGGCTTTAACCCATTAGTCTGCATGTGAGCAGATCTGCTGACTCAGCTGTGCCCCATCTGGGAGATGGCTGTCTCTGTTCTATGCAGGGGTAAATCCTGTGTGTACAGCCTCAGGACAGTTCTGGACAGTCATAGCACCTCTTTACATCAGAAGAACCTTCCCATAAGCTTAGAAAATGCTCCCTGAAAACCAGACAAAAATCAGAACTCATACTCAGTTGCCTGATTTTAAGGGCTTCTCGTAATCTTCTTCTGAAACGTATTACTATCTGTTATTGCTTCTGTAGCCTGAGGCCTCGGAAAAGATGGTTTTAAAAATGATACCTTTAAAAACGAAAAAGGTACTGTTTTGACATTACTCCGAGCAGCGTTGCTGCGATGGAGGACTATGGAGAGTTCAGTGCCTTGACTGCCACCTACTGCTCACTGCTCCTCTCTCCCCAGTCCTGCCGCCGAAGGAGAGCGTTTTTGTGAGATTTTAGGGAGAAAAGAACAAGCGCTATTTGTGCATTTTGGAACTAGGTGGGGGCTGCAGCTGGTTTTACAAATATTAAATGTTGCTAGTGGTTTACAGCCTATACATTTCCAACATAGAGATGCTGAAGAACTTGAGAGATATGTTTAGCAAATGGAGCTGGTAAAAAGTTGAGGAAGCTTCATGTTTGCATTTCAGAACCTACAAAGGAAAATATTTGGTTTAGAAGGCTCTTGGACTTTAAATGGAAAATACAGGGTTTCATAATATTTTTTTTTTTAGCATCTAGCACTCTTCTAGCAGGGGCTGTCAGTTAATTCTCATTTCAGCCAAGCATTAATTCCAGGTTAAGGGGAAAACAGAGAAGCTGTCTACCAAACACCCTTTGTTTTCTTCTTCACAAAAGGCCTGATCCTGCATCACTCACAACTGCCTTCTCTAGCATTGGCTTTCTTGGGGACTCATCACTGCTCGCTATCGGAGTCCTGTACACTCTTGAAGTTCTGAGGATCAGACAGTGCAGTTCAGATCCTTTTCATGGCAGCATTTCTGGGAAAAAAGCCCCATCCAAACAAAGACCTCCCCTGCTCCCCCTAACAGAATCCCCTCAACTTCTTAACAGCTATAATCTGTGGCCTTCTACAATTACTTTAGGGACCATCCAGAGCTGTTACTGTTATTTTGTGCCCTACTGTCTCATGCTGTACTGTAATTATAACAGGTACTGCCCAAAAAAAACCCCACTGGGAGAATGTATATCACATGGCATAAATGACAAACAGGAAGAGCAAACTGTACTAATGTATTGGTCTTTACTAATGAGATCAGAACAAGAGGTGAAATAGCCTTCATGAGAAACATAAATGTGATCACCGTGAGACTGTATATAGAGGACCTTTTTGCGTTAATAGTATTGCTGATAGTAAGCACTGTTACCTTTGGGGTTTTATTTATAACATCGCTTTTAACACTTCAAGTGCCAGTGCTGGGAGATGAATTTAATTCCTAAGAATGCCTTTTACTCTGTCCAGAAAAATCCCCAGAGCTCATCTTCCTTATGTTTACAGTGATGGGGGATGCAAAGGTACTGCTCAAAAAGTTCAATTGGAGCCCTATTGTCTGTTTCAGGAAAAAGAGAAAAACCTATTTAACGCTTCACGAAGAATTAACCATTAGGGCCCTATCCGTGGAGAGAAATCGGTAGTGTTTTTGCAGGGCTAATACCACCCAATGGAGTAATGCAAAAATAATTCCTGTAATTTAGGTGACCAATCAAATTTATGCAAATAATGAATAACAAATCTGCGTGAAGTAAGCCACCGAAAGGAGCATGGCCAGTGGGTCAAAGGAGGTGATTTTCCCCCTCTACTTTGCTCTTGTGAGACCCCACCTGGAATACTGTGTTCAGCTCTAAAGCCCTCAACATAAGAAGGTTAACCTGTTGGAGTGAGTCCAGAGGAGGGCCATGAAGATGATCAGAGGGCTGGAGCACCTCTCCTATGAAGACAGGCTGAGAGAGCTGAGGCTGTTCAGCATGGAGAAGAGAAGGCTTCAGGCTGAGCTTAGAGTGGCTTCCAGAACCTAGAGGGGGCCTGCAAGAAACATGGAGAGGGACTTTTTACAAGGGCACGTAGTGATAGGGAAATGGGGGAATGGCTTTGAACTGAAAGAGGGTAGATTTAGATATTAGGAAGAAATTCTTTACTGTGAGGTGGGTGAGGCACTGGCATACGTTGTCCGAAGAAGCTGTGGCTGCCGCATTCCTGGCAATGTTCAAAGCCAGGTTGGACACGGCTTTGAGCAACCTGGTCTAGTGGAAGGTGTCCATAGCCATGGCAAGGGGGTTAGAACTAGATTATCTTCAAGGTTCCTTCCAAACCAAAACATTCTATGAAGATCAGCTGCCCTATTGAATTTTAAAGTCACCTATGAATCAAAAAGTATTCTATCCCTCTAGGTGTACTTAGAAAACATTGTGCAACTAAAAGGAAGGTCCGTAGTGTACACAATGCAAACATACGATTAACTGGCCAAGGGTATTTTCTAACTTCTAAAATTAAAGCATAAGTGAAAAAAATTCAGGTGATTAAATATTACTGAATATTTTTTGGCAATATTAAGCTGTTGATTGTTTTGCTGTATCCAAAACTGTGTTAGACCCCTCACAGCCCAGATAAATGAAAGCATGCAATGAGCTTGTCACTTAATTTCACATATGACAAAATGAGAAGACAAACTAGTGGGCTTGGCGAGCTAAAGGATTAGAGGAGGTTGTATTAATAAGTTTGTATGATTATTCAGCAAAGTCAGACCACAGAGTGATTGAACTGCTGGTTTTGGGCACAAATAATTAAAAAATAAGTGTTGTGTCTGAGTCCCTCCCAGGGGTATGGTGGAGGGATGGGCTTTAAAAGGCATTTTGTGGCCTGCCAAGCCCATTCAGGAGGACAGCGCATGTTTGGATGCGGTATATCTCTGAACAAGAGTTTTTTCTGCAGGAAGGCTTGAAGGATTGGGTCCTTTTCCCCTGTGTGAGCCACCATTGTTGTAAAAAGTTATCAGATCGAATTCGGGGCTGGCTCTATTAGCTAGGAGTGAATTACTTCATCCCAAGCCAGTGCCAATGAATCCTTTGAATCTAAATTGCCAAGTGGTAGTATAATGGCAAAACTGACACATACTTGATAGCTGTAACCTTATTTACATTGACTCTGACAGAACTCATTGCATTATAAAGCAGTATTAATAACATGTTAATTGAACTACTAAATGCCATCAACAATTAGAACTATCAGTTGCTGCTGCATTCCACTAATACAACCTTTACTGAAAGCTCAGGAAAGAAATGGTTTTGCTTAAAATATTGGTAAAGAAGCTGAAGGAATAAAATTAAGTTGACCTTTTGATAGATGTCTGTTTATTGATTTAAATTCACCATTTTGTGAACAATGTCGAAGAGGTCTGTTAGAATAGAAGCATGTATAATAACATGAGCCAAACAATTTTTATTTCTTTGTGTATCATTATAGAGAGATTGAAGCAAGCTACATGTGAGTGTAGTGATGCAAAAAAAATAATAGTACCCAGTCTGGATGTGAAAAAGCAGAGGAAAACAAGAGCTTCATATTAAAGTGCCTTCTAGGTAGCTGACATGACGCATCTAGTCAGACGTAAATAATGACAGACGGAAACTATCATGAGGTCTGTGAAGCATCAACATGCTGCCATCATTTTCTTTCTAACCTTGCCTTGCTAGCAGCTCTCAGACTTACAGGCTGAGAGATCATTTAAAAAGCAAATCCTAATGATGCTGCCCACTGTAACAATGGCCAGTGAGATTGGCATCAATTTAGCTCAGTTTGGGAACTCAGGCTAGTAGTTATTGCTGGCTCCTGACACCCCAAACAGGCACCATCCCTCCCTCCCTCCCTGGCTCCCTGCAGCTCCCTCTGCATCTTGCTGAAAATGATCCACCTGTATGGGCAAGGGGGAGAGCAGCCCTTGCTTCTTCACCTGCCTCTCAGCAAATAAGCCCTTCAATTATTTCCTTTATTGGATTTGGTTTATTTTGGTGCAGGATACCTGGAACATATTTTTCATTGCATACCATTTATTTGTGGTACATGTGCATAGGAAAAGAGAAGGAGTCCCTGTAGCTTCAGATGAGCAGTGCTATGGTTCAGATAAACACATCTGTACATGGCTGCCATAATCACTGTGGAATGGCAGAGCAATTTTGAAGATGCAACTCAGAGGAAAAATTAAAGGGGCAAAACAAAACCCTGCACAACAGTTATCTTGTCCAGCTCAGTAGACTCTATTCGTAAAGACATTGTACAATAAAATAGTTGCATGTTTTATTTAAGCTGGTGACTTCATTGCAAACCACTGGGAAACAAAGCTGATGTGCAATAAAGTAATGGCATTATCACTTTGCAAATCAGCCTGTGGCTCTGCTTGGGTGCTAGCAGGGCATGAGGGCTCAGAGATAGATGACAACATGAAAAAACAAGTAGATCAGACTGCTTGTTTTTGATTGTAAACATTATTTTCATATACAGCAAAGAATTTCATTCTGTTTGGTAAGCCTGACCTCAGGCTGTATAACTGTATTTCCATTGTTTGTATGTAAATTGAAACATGACAAAAAAAGTCCTTCCCAGCCCTCCCCATCAGAAGGCTATTTACGCTTCACAGATCTTTCCAGTACTTTAAGCACAACTAAGCAGCTATCTCAGGTAAAGAAGATGCTATTTTTCCAAGGAGGCATTTTAAAAGATTTCCCCACACACACTTCCCCACACACTCTTCTGAATGTTCTAAATACTAATGCAGAATTTGTGACTCTCAAAGTAAATAGATGGCACTTAATTATGCTGGTGATGTCAGGTATTGTATAGGTTGATTTCCCAAGACGTAAGTGAAAAATGTATTATTTGGTCTTAAATTTAGACTTAATAAATAGCTAATTTAGGATCTTGTTCTATATGCAAGGATATAATCACAAGGCATTCATTTTTAAAAGGTTTCATTTATTCTTGTGAGCTTAATTATTGCAAGGAAACTGTGAGCAATTTGTTTTTTTACCAGTGTCTGATTTCTGAGAATGGTTATTAAATATTAAATGGATGCATAATTCAGGCAATTAAGAAAGTAATCACACAAAGTAATGTAATGGAAGTTAATTATTACTGCATAAGCAAATAGTTCATTAATGCTAGTAGTTGCTATGGCTGCATTCTTAATACATGCAGAACTGAAGCATGAATCCTCTGTGTATTCAGAGGTACCAGAAGTACGGTACTGCAGAAAGAGTGCTCCTAATGAAAGGCACAGGCAAATAAGGTCATATTGACCCCTGACTTGTCTGAATGCTGTAGGCTCATCATTACTTAAGGGAGTTTTATCAAAACCATGTCTGTTTCAGATGCTTATAATCTCTTCTGTTTGTAATACAGACCTTGGCTTAAATCAAGGAAGAACTTGGGGAATTCAGCTGGTTTAAAATAAATAAATCGCCAATCCTATTTCCTCTGTTAAAATCATACCCAATGGTACTCCTCTTGTTAAAAGGCTATAAAATCATTATATGTAACTTAGAAGGATTGTACAGTTTTCCAGTACAAAAGCATAATAGCTGACAACCACCCTTGTTAGATTTTGTTCTTCAGTGATGAGAGCAAAATCTGACATTTCTTTGCTAGCATTATTTCCCTAAAGCATAACACTTCCTAAAGACTATTTTAAACCAAGTGACACTCAAATGAGGCTATATTCCACCTAGTAGGCTGTAATGCAGTAATATCAGCCTTAGCACTATATGGTTCACCTGGGGATGGGGAGGATCTGTGACTGAAGGATGAACACTGCGAAATGGTAACACGGTTCTCATTGCAACCTTGAAAGGTGTGAAGACAGGGTGGCCTGTTCCTTCATTTTGTGTCTGTGGAGATGAATAGAATATCGGTTAACCATTTTAGGCTGTAGTTATGATTTTAAAACGGGAAGAAAAGAACAAGACAGCAACTACCATGCTGGACAGCCTTTGCATGACTTATTCTTCTGCTGGTTCTCCCTCGCTCCTTGCTCAAAATACAGACATGCTAGATAAAAGGAGGTGGATTTTTGTCATGTAAGCAAAAAGTGGGATTGGATTAGTTGGCATAAATATTGCTGTGAAGTGTGTGGTATGACTGTAGTCCCAGAGGGCCATTTGACATCTGAGGACACTGAGGGTCACAGTTCTTAGTTATTTACTCTCTTAATTTCAGTGTATACAGCAAAAGGGCTGTAAGAAAGGAGGATGTAGGAGCTGGCCTTTGCTAGCTCTGTGCTTACTGAATTTTCTGGAGAAATCTTCAAATGGTTACTTTGTGTTCCTGGCATATCTAGGGGCCCTAGCAGGCCAGGGAACCTAATAGGTGGGAAGCATCATGGTGGCAGCTCAGCATCGTACTGTGGTTTTCGCGAGGAAGACCAATCTGCTAGAGCACTGAATTGATGAATCTGGAAACAAAGCTCTTGTAAACCTCGGTGACTGTTTAAGGGAGAAAAGAGGTTAGACCCGTGCACTGAGAATGTGCTCATGCATGCATGCATACAAGCACAATGGCACTCCTTAATTTATTTTTAGGACCACTCATTCTATGAAAGTGTTCATTATTTTGAAATATTTAATGCTGTTTCAGGACGAAAACAAATGTCAAAGTATAGGGAATTCCTGTGGGACAGAAACTGTGTTTTTACCAGCTCTAATAACCACCAACACAACAGCATGAGCAGTCAATCAAACAGGAATTGAGCCAGCACAACCCCAGGAAAGTTCCTTTCATCCCTTCTTTATTTGAGAAGCAAACCCTTACTCTTTTTGCAAGCCCTATTAAATGTACAGCTTTTGCAAAACGTCTGGGAAGGTATGTGATTCCGCTGCTTGGGACTGAGTGTGAGGGAACAAGTACCAGACTCTCCCAGGCCCCACAAACAACACCTTGCAAACAGCCATCTGAAGCTTTCCATGTTGAGTGCCTCTCTTGGCAGTGACTGTCACACAGGAGGGTGCTCAGCCCCTTGGCTCAGGCAGCTGCAGACCTTCTGTGGTGCTTATGTCTTATAGCTGGGTCCTCTAAAGTTTATCTCGGTGTCACCCATCCCAGTTTTGGAGCCTTTCTGTCATGCTTTTGACGAAATGCCTTGTTTAATGAATAAACTAACCAAATTTATGGTGCAGCTTTGCACCCAGACTTGGTTTCAAGGCGCAGCCCCTGTGTGGAGCACAATCATAGAATCATAGAATAGTTAGGGTTGGAAAGGACCTTAAGATCATCTAGTTCCAACCCCCCTGCCATGGGCAGGGACACCTCACACTAAACCATGCCATCCAAGGCTATGTCCAACCCCACCTTGAACACCGCCAGCGATGAAGCATTCACAACTTCCCTGGGCAGCCCATTCCAGGGCCTCACCACCCTTACAGTAAAGAATTTCTTCCTCATATCCAATCTAAACTTCCCCTGTTTAAGTTTGAACCCGTTACCCCTTGTCCTCTCACTACAGTCCCTAATGAAGAGTCCCTCCCCAGCATCCCTGTAGGCCCCCTTCAGATACGGGAAGGCTGCTCTGAGGTCTCCACACAGCCTTCTCTTCTGCAGGCTGAAAACATCCAGAGGAAAAAGAGATGACAGAGGTGACTTCTTGTGGATGTCTGACCAAGTTGTCATCCAAAAGGATGCCAAGTTCAGTTCAGGTAGTAAAAAGAATACCTTGAATAATAAATACATTCCTTCAACCTTGCAGCTAATGCAGTATAATTGGATTATATTTCTTGAACAGGGAAGAACATGGACAGAAATCATAAGGCTATAAAAAAGGCAGTTCCAGCTCATGCAGTTACTTGTAGGCAAATGAATAGTGGGGGAAACTTTGCTGTCTTCTTCTGGAAACTGCTTAACCAGAAA
Organism: Amazona ochrocephala; assembly: GCA_039720435.1. NCBI lineage: Eukaryota > Metazoa > Chordata > Aves > Psittaciformes > Psittacidae > Amazona > Amazona ochrocephala. The sequence continues at coordinate 67,344,347 of CM077881.1, read as the reverse complement.
TGATCAACCATTACTGCTCATCATGCTGCCCATTCTGCTCCTGCTAGGAGGTGAAAGCAAGGAATGAGTGCTTAATGATCAGGATGATAGTGAGATTGACCAGGTCTGATATGGCTTGAGTGAATATCTGAACGCCTGTTCCCCAGAAAGCTATTAACTGGCACAACCTGTTTTGTTAGAAATGTCCTTTGCAGGTCGGCAGCCAGACCTTGGCTACTATCTGTCCCTGATGCCCTCTGGCAGCAGGGGCTGGGATGGGCAAGGCAAAGCAAAACAAAGCATGAGCACCCACAATGCTTCAGTGGGTGCCTGATGGCTAGTTCTGCCTGTCAGTGCTGGGACTGCCTTGGGTAGTGAGCTGGTTTTGTCTTTTTGACGGCATTCTTAATCTAGTGCGTACGTTTTTTGGTAACTGCGTGTGATAACTGTGTTGACAGCAGTCTTAGTTCTCACATAGACTGCTTATCTGTATTTTTGGCAAACGAAAGTGTGCTAAGTGCACTTGAAAGTTTTCATTTGAATGAAAACTTGCTTGCTAGATGCAGAGGGAGAGACACAAATCATTCCTAATAATGATTTCATTTTTTTTTTTATTTCAATGGCACTACTAAGAAAGTAAGGATTCTAGAAATAAGCACATAAATGGCAAAAGTTTGTTTAAAACCATGATCATCTGAAATGGAAGAACTCAATATGCCTTTAAAATAATTAGTTCTGAATACAAAATTTAGTAACAATCTTAATGCTGTGCTGTCAGTATACTATGTTTGTTTAATGTGGCAAAAATAACCCAATAGGCTCGTCTGCCTGAGTTCATAATCCCACTTCTCTAGTTGGCGATATGTTCTGGTAAAATACTGGCAATGCCCAAGTATTTTTTTTAACTATGAAAATTAATAATAATAATAATAATAAAAGTTTGAAGTTGTATCTGCCTCACAACCTTGCCTATAACTTTATTAATCCTAAATGAATGGCTTAAATGAAGCATGACAAATCTACTTTGGCAGTTGTCTACTGTGTGAACAAGGTTATCTTCTTACCTTTACAGAAAATGAGTATCTCTTATTTTGCCTCCAGCCATGGCTTTAAGTAGCAGGAAAGACTTACACCCTTGCTGCATGTGGGAGGCAGAACCTTCAGGAAATGGTTCAGGCATTGTTTTCTTAACTAGCTCTAAGAAGTTACATTGGGGTGACTTATTTTGAGTGATTCCTCCTTATTTCCCCAAAAGTCGTGTTGATTTAACTCAATATAGTCATACAACAAACATTTCAATAACGGGGTTAACATGCAGTATTCATAAATTCTTGCAGAGCTGCTCTACATCCATCATGCAGTATAGCAAAGGTTGAACACCACAGTCTTATCCTATTTTTCATTTTCCTTAAACATATGAATATCATTTTTCAAATCGTGCCACACTTATTCACAAATTCTGGGAGGCTGTCATGAAATGCAACAAAAAGCATACATATAATTGTATGGGTTCTAACAGAGGTAATAAGGAAAAGTTGAAGTTTCAAGTACTTATTCAAGCTTTGGTTAAGGAAAATGATTTCCTTTTCTCTTCTGTTTTTGGCACACAAGCACTAAAATAACAAATACCCAATTGTAGGCTGTCTGTATAAGCATGGTGATGCTTTCTGTTATTGGTTGTTACAGTGTCTGTTCATATTACATTTGTTCTCACCATTATAGGATTCCATGTAGATATTCAGAATATCTAAAGATCCACCAGCAAAGCCTTAACAGTGAATGTAATGAACTTCAAATGGGTCTAGGATGAATAGTTTTTCACAAAGGTTGAAAAAAGTACGTACTTGTGATGATTCATAATAATTTGCTTATTCTGCATGGAGGTTTTGGGTTCTAAATTAGAGAAATTCTGTATCAAAGTATAACTTCGTGCTCCTTCAGTGTTTTTCTTAACTGTCGGGTTGTTGTTTTGTTTCATTGGATGTAATGACTGTCAGAAATGTTTTTTGTTTGCTGTCAGTTGCTTCTTTACATCTCTAGTTTTGCTTGAACATCTTAAACATCAGTCACCTGTCTCCCTTCTTGTACGTATTGTTCCTGCTCCCTTGGGGCAAAGAATTGTCCTACTCTAGAGAAAACATGAAGGCATCCTGGGAGGAGGTGGGCCTTGGTCAGGGAGCACTCAAGCTGCTCTTATGGCACGTGGTTTATGCAACTCCTGGCCACTAGTCAGCTCCCAGTTTACACCATCACAGCCAAAGGCCCACCATCCATGTACAGGGACCAGCTTCTGTGAAGTTGTTGTCACAGGACACCATGAAAGAGGAAGAGAGAAGTGGTACTGCATAGCGGAGGTCTTAGAGAGGAAGAGGAGAAGATGGCTAAGCGCTATCCTACATCAGACCTGCCACAGACAAGGCAGGCTCTGCTCCTCCTTCTTCACCCCCTCCACTGCTCTTGCTGTTGGCAACTGCTATTGCACCACAACCTTCCTCTTGAATCAGCTGCTGCAGGAGCCTGAACACCATATAGCCTCACTGAAGGCATGGATTATCTGTGCCTTAATGTGATGTTTCATCTAGTTAATGGAATTACAATTGGGAGTTTGAAGGAACAGAAGAACGAAACTGTACAAAAGTACAGACAAAAGGTGCTAAACCGAGAAAACTGCCAAAGGCATGTGAAGTTGAATGCAAATAGGGTACATGTAGGTTGCTGGTAGGGCTGTAGTGGTGTGTTTGCATTTGTGTAGTGGGAAGAAATTAATGGCCATAGGAATTTGGATGCAGTTAATCTCACATTTGAATTAGCTTTATAAGCATTACTTTAAGCTCATACTTCAAAATTGGTTAATGGGATGATAAGAGTAGATCTATGCTGGATAATTATCATCTCACTTCTTAGTGTATCTATTCCAAATACAACCTGAAATGCCTTGATAGTATCCTGTGGATAGATAAAGAATGATCAAAATAATTCAGATGAAATGTTTATCTTTATTGCTTTCTACCAAAATTGTACTTTGTGCTGTATAACACACACAAAAAATGCAGGCAATTCCAACATGGAAAAGCTTAGTCTGAAAAATAGAAATGGAGAAGATAGGATACTAGTGGAAAACTAGCAGATAGCCTATTTGTTTATTTATTTTCTCAAATAGTAATTTTGCATTCCCAGTTTTTCCCATGAGAGACTCACAACAGGAATCAAGTGTTTTGCAATGCCTTGGGAACTGCTGTTCTTCTCAGGGTAACTTGGCCCCTTATGGGATCAGATATCTGCAAAGTTGCCTTGATCTGTGATACTCAGCAGCAACATTTAATTTCAGGTGGAGAGACAAAAAGATGATTCTGACCTCCAGAAGGGAAAAGCTCCAACTTACACTTACCTGGCTGCACGCCCTTTCAGTGATGGGATTTTGTCATTTTTGTCATGAGACTTGGCAGAATATGATTCCCTTTGAACTTGTGTAGACCCAAGTTGATTCCTAAATGGTAACCTACAGCTGTTGTGCCAAGGCAATGCTCTGTTATGGTAGTTCAGTGTCATGACAGTGCCTAATCTTTAAGCACAGCTTGCCTGGACTAATCCTAGTGATGGAATATCTTGAAAATCACTTCAGGACTTCTACTTGCATATGCAAGTCAGTTAGCAGTTCTTGGAGTTCAAGAGGTGATTTATCTGTTGTTTAGATAGCACCGTAACTTTCCATAGAAACTTTGCTAGATCTGGAACTCATTAGTGATCTCTGTGATAGTTCATCTTGATGTGTGCCCCTGAACTGAAATGCTGATGAGTTGCCAAGTTATAGTTGAAGATCTCTCTGCTCATTGAAGAGGGGCTGGACTAGATGACCTTTAAAGGTCCCTTCTAACCCAAATTCTTCTCTGATTCTATGACTTGTTTAGCAAAATGCTCCCAGAGAAGTTCTCACGAGTATAAGATCTGCACACACTGACTCCTTCCCTTTGTCTCAGTAAAAATATAAAAGCTATTTCAAGGCATCTAATGTTGGAATCTGTTACTAAAATAAAATAAAACAGTACTGGATTTTTTTTCCCCTCTTCAGCTCCAACCCTGCTTTCTTCAATCACTTCCTTTCCCAGAACAGTTCAGCTTTATAGCTGTAGCACCTAGCAGCCATGAAATTACTCTAGGATTATTCTGTACAAAGTAAAAATGTAGCTGACCATTAATGTTTTTATTAATATAAATAAGTAGTTATAAACCCAAGTTATTTGTTGTTCCTTCTAAATGAAAAAAAGTTGACTTACAGCTTTTTAGTTTAAGTAGGAAACTAAGTATTTGGCAAGTGCTTTAGAAAAGGCTTTTACACAAACTTGGAAAATCCCCATTTTTTTTTGGTGGGGAGACAGGAATTCTTCATTTTGCTACAATGTCATCACTCTGGCTAAGTTTTAAGGCTGCTAAAATACATTAAGGTCATACATTACCAGTTAAGATAAGATGACCTCTAAAATTTTGATAAGCTTTGGTGAAGTGTTAAATATTTGTGCTTTAAACTTCCTAACCATTCTTTATCCTGCATATCAGAGTATATTCTTTCAGCCAGTCTTATTAGTATACTATATAGCACCACACACTTTGTTGGTACTTGCCAGTTATAACACGTGGAGAATAAAAATATATTTGCAGTTTTTACTTAGAAATTCTGTTTGCAGTTTATGTATTATGTGTAATTAACTTGGCATTACTGCAACTCATACAATATCATGGATTATTTCCTTCCCCAGTGTAATACAATAGAACTTTATTACTTGAATTAGGAAGGCAAATTGAGGGGAGACAGGAGTGCTTTGGTTTTCACTAAGCATCTTTTAAGCCATAGTGGAGCAAATGATGTTGTTGAGTAATTATTAAGACAGGCTTGTGAATGGGATATGTTCATCCCTGATTAATAACGTTAAAATACTGAACTGATAAGGTCATCCAGGCATCATGCACTGTTATTTCTCCAGTCAAAGGAGAAACAGTAAAGTTATTGAGCAAAAAATACCTTAGCAACAAATTGAAAATATTTTGATTTGTTCAATTAATTAGCACTTCTGTTTCAAGGAATCAAACTTACATATATCAGAGCTAAATTTTCTTCATGGCTTCAGCTGATTGAATTGGACCATAAACGAAATAATTCACTTGGTATACCAACATAGACATTCTAGTTTACTTAAAGTATGACTTGCAAATGACTGATATACAGAGCTGTGGTTATTTAATGTGTTCGTGTCTAGTCTCAGGCTTTCAAAAATGCTGTTACTTTCTCCTTGAAGGAGTATCCTGCCTGACTTCTAATTGTTGGTTGTATTTCAATAGTTTTACTGAAGAGAGGAAAAGAGCGAAAAGATGTTTTTCCTATGTAGACAGCAAGTCTCAAGTCAAGCAGGACATGCAGAATTTCTTTAGTCTTTAACATTTTTAGAAAGCACAGTCACTAAAATATTCAGGAGTGAATGAATCACATGATTACCCCTAAGAATGTTTTGTAGGTAAAGATAAGGAGCAAAGTACAGCTAAAACCATGGTGGAAGTGGCAGAAAAGCAAGGCTTAAAAATATCTTGAAATGAGCTTGCAGAAAATCTTGTATAAATCTTGCAGATGAGAAACACAGATGTCAGTTGAGTCTGACCAGCTAATAACAGTGAGAGGAGGAAATTAAGTGCAAGATTAAGAGCAGTGGTGGATCAAAATTGTCTGCGGAGCAATGAACAAGCAAAGGTAGTCCCTGCAGTGTGCTATGTGCCAGGAGAGATGTTACCTTTCAGCAGTACTGTGTGATTTCTTTTGATTGGGTGTGAAGGGTGGAATTTCAATTTTTGCCTCAAAAGCAAACCCAGGCCTTGGCTGAAGTGCTGGCCATGTCCTTGCTCATCTTGATCCTCACTCTGAGCTCACTCAGAGCAAGGGAAGATGATTCCTATTGACTTCAGAGCATTTAAAGACAGATGTGCTGCAGGGTACTTGGTAAGAACCAGGTACCATTGTTATGGCTTTTCCTACAGCCAGCTCCAGTATGCAAATTAATGTGAAAACTCCATCACCAGTGTGAAATTAGTTGTACATTGCCATTGCTACTTAGGGATAATTACTAATTGCTACAAAGACAGTAAGTGTGAAAGTCTCTGCAGATGCTGTCTGGGGCTTTCCTAGGCAGGAGAGAGAGGTTGGCGCCATTTTTATAGTTATGCCTGTTAAGATTTAATAGATAGAAAGTTTCATTAGTGAACTGTGTTGCAATTAACTTGAAGGAGGTTCAAGCCTACTGTATGCAGTCCTTCCTCAGAGAAAGTTGTTTACATTTCCTTTTGGTAATAATTTATTGGTTTTTCAGCATTTGAATGTTAATGAATAACAAGGGCCATGATTTAGCAAAAAACTTTACCAACAACACATAACATGATTTTCTCATTACTTTAACAAAGGATTGGGTTGGCTGTGTAACTTTTTATTCCTCAGTGAATACACCAGTTGCTGAAAGTCAAGGCTGAGTTGATCCAAGGGCAAAGGATACCACAAAAATGCAAATTTAAGGGAATAGTTTTCTCCTCAATAACATCTGTAATAAGGATTAATGGGGTGGTGACTTGGTCTTTGTTTGTCTTTTTGCCACTCCACCCTGAGGCCAAATCCTGCATGCTTCACACAATACTTTCATTGCAAAACAGGTTAGAATTTAGGCCTTCTTTGTTTTGTGAATGACCTGACATGAGAGAAGAGGCGCACAATTCCTACTAACTTTAGAGCTGCTGCAGACTGGTTTTAGTGCATTTACTGGGGAATTGCCCTGTGCTACTTCTTTCGAAAGAGGAATATGTGGTTGCATGAAGCTGATTGATACTCATAGTAACTGAAGATCATGTTCCTTAACCTTCTGGGTCTTCTTGAAAAGAGCTTTATCAAAGTAAACAGCAGTTGAGACCAGCCCTGCTGAGCCCACCTCCTGCTGGCTCCTAGCCCTGCTGCATCGGACAGCTCTTGCTGCGCTCATGAGCCATAGTGTTAGTGAGATGTCTATAGGATGCCTTTCCACCTTGAGACATTTCCAGCATACTTTTGCTGACACTCATAACCATGAAGTGACAGCAAGCTGCTCTGAAAAATTGTTCTCCTTGATTCAGAAACAACTTCCTCAGAATTCTCTCAAAAACTTTGGCAAAAAGAAAAAAACCAATAGATCCGTTTGAGCATCCCGTAGAAGTCAGGTTTGTGCCAGCACTGGTGAAGATGATGACTTCTGTGCAATGTAAATACTCATTTAATGCCAGCAAAATAAAGAAATGAGATCATGCCCTTGACCATGAGGTTGTGGTGACCCAAATGAATTCCTGGTGATGGCAGTCCAGAGCACCATAGCTGGTGGCTCTTGTGGTTTTCCCTGCATAGGCATTTCTTCTTTGAGTGAGATGGTGCAGAGCTGACGAACTGATGTAAACAGGAGCTGGAAGGTGTTTGCATTTCTTAGTTAATCAGGAAATCTGTTCGTAATGACCAGTATGTGATGTGTGACTGGTTCTTGGCCTGGCATCATAATTTCAAAATGAAGGAACAGAAATAAGGAAGACATTACACTATTTTATGCTAAGTTAACCTATCTGTAGAGTACTAAATATCTACCTCTGGAGAGGCATCATAAAACCTAAGTATTTTCACTGCAACAGTGGTATTATACGTGTTTCATGGTTTATTATTAGGATGTAAAATTACTAACCAAGATTTTAAAAAATCTAGAAGAAAATAGGAAAATGGGAACCATTCAAACAAATTTCATTTTTATTTAACTGAAATTTCAATTATTGCTCCATTTGGCACTAATCAAAGAACTTTTTTTTTTAATTTCTTCTTTTAACATATCTTGTGAGGGGGCAAAAGCAGATTCATCACAGCTTAAATACTCTGCAAGAGCGCAGTAGCCAGTCTGAACTCTCCTGTGGGTGAGGTTTGCAGAGCTGAGGTTAGAAAGCACAGTCTGAGTGGACAGAGACAGACTTGCCAAATGCTGATTGTGTGCTTAGGTCATGGATGTAATGTCAGAATTGCTGCTTCTGCTGTTACAGTTCCAGCCAAATGCCTTTTTCTGAAAGCGCACCTCTGCCTGTGATGCTACAGGTCATCCGCTTTGTATTAAAGATTTGGGCGACCAGAGAATGGAAGGGTATAAGTACTTTCTGGTCCTCCTCTAGTGAGAAGTGGAACAAGACAGGGATGGATGCAAGTATCCCTCACATAGCAGCTTATTGCCCCATGAGCCAAATCAGTCTAGTGGGGGATTACTTCTCTTCTCTTTTCCTTCTCTCATGGTGCTGTAAGTACTCTGGAAGGTCTTTTTTTTGGGGTGGGAAAAGAACAGGAGAAAAATCTGAAAGCTCAAAAAAACCCCAGCTTCCTGCCCTGCTCTGCAGGTGATTGCAATTATGAAGGCTAAAGGTGAAGCTAATGTCCAGCTAATTGTTTACTTCTCATTTTGATGGATTTAGAATGGAAAATAAAAGATGAAATATTACACAAAGGAAGTGTATATATATGTGAGAGAGAGGGCATGGTGTTACCCTTTCAGAAAAATAAGGTGTGTTGGCTGCTGCGATGCTAAGAGCAGGACATCTGCAATGTGCACACTTGCTCAGACATGCTGTAGCTTAACAGTGAAGAAGACTTAACCTCTTTATTAATTTTGGACTTTCCTACCTCATTTAATAAATGTGATATGATTAGTTAATGTTTAAACAATGTGGAGTCAGAATAAGTTAAAATCCAGTGTGAGGAAAGCAGCAGACTTGATGTGATTAGGATGAAGAGAAACAACTTTTTCAGAGCCTTCTCAAACACAGCGATGGATGTGGAGCAACCCTGAAGCAAGAGGTAATTTGGCTCTTTTGCTGTTCTAGGTTTTGTCACCAAATGTGTTTGTGTCTGAGTCAGTTTGGTTAAAGCTGTAGTGCTGTTGTGGCTGTAGTTCAACGGGATAGCAGTGCATTAACCCACGGCATAAGATAGACTTCCCTGTCTCCCACCTCCCCACAAAATTATGTTGTATTTGAGTACTGTAATCTTAAAAATAATACTCCAAATGGCTTAAAAAGAATGTCATGCAACCATCATTAGTTTGTCACTACAGCAGAGATGCCTCCAACTTGTGTTGATTGAGTTTCATAACTTGTAGTTAACAGCTTTAGGCCAGGCCACACACATGCAAACAGTGATTGGTGATTTAGATAATTAGTAGGAATGGCAGAGCCCTGTCTCTTTACAAGAAAGGTAGCAATGATATGCAATTAAAACTGAGCTGTAAAAGGTAAAATCATGTAGTTATATAGAATGCAATAGGCCAGGTTAAATAAAGCAACATAGCATCTGTGAAAAGAGAGTAGAATGAAAGGAGAATGCCCTATTTTTGAGCACTTTCAGTGAAATAATTTCTACATGTTGAATGGAGAGAACCTTTGGCTTCTCTGAAAACAGGAGAGCTCCACTGCAACTAGTGTCCTGACTGCAGGATCTGTTTTCGTGGAATATTTATAAGATGTTGAAGTTGTCTGAATGGAGCACCTTGATAATACGAAAAAAAGCTCAAAATACCAGAATTAACAAAAAAAGCACGAGGTGCAATTAATGTTTTCTCTTACAACTTTTTTTTCCTACCTCTTGGTTCTTGCTGACTTCTGAAGTCCTTGGCTCTGCCACCTATTTTATTTGCATTGGGGATGGTTTTGGATTGCCCCAGTGTTACTTGTCTTGGTAAATTTGGGCTATATTTCCATTTCTGTGTATCTACTCCTTATACGCCTTCTGGACCTGAAGTTCTGACACTGTACGATTACCTTGACACTGGTCTACCAGTTATATTTAGTGTCTGAGAAAACATGAGGATAATTACCAAGTATTTCTAACAAATCAGAATGGCTTCACAGTATTTTAGTACTTCATATTTATACTACTGGAATGAGCTAGGCTATGATACATGCTGGCACCATCTGATCTCTCTATCAGATGATATAATACAGAGTTCTTGACCACTGAGCTCATTAAAGATCCCCAAATATGCCTCACACAAAAATTTTTAATCCCACTGTTCCAGAAAAAGAAATTTTAGATCTTTCTCTGGAACAATTATATTTTGCTTAAGTTCTTGCTCCATATTTGGTTTTATGGGGTGTTATATTCCATTTCCATCAATGGGTGTACATTATTGACTGTATATCATCAAATGCATATGCTTTAAAAGTAGCTTGATTTCAGTAGCTTGAGAATGATTTAAAATCTAATATTTAGGTCCTGTATTTCAACATATTTCAATGTAAAATAGGTAATTATTAACAAATGCAGACTAGCCCTTATATTTTTAGCATATGTCACACATATAATCGTGCTTTTGACCATTTTTAATATACACAATTAGCATTATGCAATAGATCTGTGTTTCATGTCACTTTAAGCACTAGTTAGTCAAATACCATTATACAGCTAGAATTTCTGTCCCTTTTTTTAAATACTGAGTAGCCAGCAAATGTTAATGTGACACCTTCCTTTACAGATGTAGTGAGTGTTGTCCTCTCTTTCAGAGGGTTGTTTGTGTGATTGTCTTTGTATCTTGAGGCCTCTAGTGGAAACACATACATCATAGAAGTGATATCACTCAGCTAGGTGTGAAGGAAGCCTTTTACTTCTAGACAGTGATGTGTAGCTTTTGAAAGCTCTTATTTATCTGAGCAGTTGCTCTCTAAGCAGTAATAAACAGTTTGTATGGCTCAGAACTGAAGATGAAAGAACCTTGAACAGTGTTAAGATGAAATCTATGTCGTAACTCTGAGCTAATACTTCCATAATGGCCATGCATTTGTTGAACTATAATAGTCCCCAAAACAACAAAACAGTCCCCACCCCCAACACAACTCTGAGATGAATCTGCAGATAAGCAAAATGCGCATCTATGCCAAGGCCAGGTTGAACATGGCTTTTGAGCAACCTGGTCTAGTGGAAGGTGTCCTTGTCTGTGAGAGGAGGTTTGGAGCTAGATGATCTTCAAGGACCCTTCCAACCCAACCCATTCTGCGATTCTGTGCACTGAGAAATTATTTTTTTTTTTTTTCTTTCCCCCCACCCCTTCTCTTACCCAGCTGATCAGGGTTAAGGTCAGGATATATTTACATAAACTTGACGGTTATGTTATGTAAATGGTTTAAGGAGCTTAAGGAGTGTTAAGATAAACTTACAAAGAGAGAAAGAGTGACAAGATATCAAGCAAAATGATCTAGTTTGCTTCGCATAATCTAGAAAATCTAAAAAGATGTCTGATGAGGGAACAGTCCTGAGTGATGTTTTAGTTCTTAATTGAGGCATAAAAATGCTAATTATTTTTGAAACCTTGAAGGCTACTATCCTATCCTAAATCAACCTCCCACAATTTATTGTGTACTGCATAAGTGTACAATATACAGCAAAGCTGTGGCTAAATATGTTGAGGCTACAGACTAGCCTACAGCTGTGCTGGAACAAATGTTTAGCTCTGTCATAGTACAGTCATTTTGATCAAGAGAAAGAATAAGAATACATTATGGACGTGTTTGAGGGAAACATTTCCATGGAAGTGAGGGTCGATGTGTGTCTATGATTTTTATGTAATCTTATTTGAAAAGAGATTCTGATTAACTGTGTACTCAGAAACAAGGAATCCAAATGGTTCAGGAATTTTAGACAGATTTCATAGAATCATAGAATAGTTAGGGTTGGAAAGGACCTTAAGATCATTCAGTTCCAACCCCCCTGCCATGGGCAGGGACACCTCCCACTAAAGAATGCCACCCAAGGCTGTGTCCAACCCAGCCTTGAACACCGCCAGGGATGGAGCATTCACAACTGTCCTGGGCAACCCATTCTAGTGCCTCACCACCCTTACAGTAAAGAATTTCTTCCTCATATCCAATCTAAACTTCCCCTGTTTAAGTTGGAACCCATTACCCCTTGTCCTTTCCCTACAGTCCCTAATGAAGATTCCCTCCCCAGCATCCCTATAGGCCCCCTTCAGATATTGGAAGGCTGCTATGATTTGGCTCAGGGTTGGTCAGAAGTTGTGATTTCTAGTTTTGTCCTTCTCAGCTCTCTGGAGTGTTGGTTGAATCTTGCAGGGCAGAATAAAATTGCAGACTACAGCAAGTCTGTTAAATAGAGTAGTTAGAAGAAAATCAAAATATGCTCACACATCTAAAACCTTTTTATTCTGAGTGAAAAACTTGCCCAACGGTTTACATCTTGTGCAAGCTCTAAGGAAATACTGCAACTGTTAGATTGTAATGTTGCTCATTAAACAGTATTGTTCAGTGCTGCGATAAGGTTGTTCTTTCAGGGATCATTTCCTCATTTTCAAGATGGCTGTTGAGGTCATTGGCACAGCATGATGAAAGCCTGTCTATAGGACTTTCCATGTTTGACACAAAGTGCATTGGAGTATTTGTATTTGCCAGCATTGCATGGCCCTTAGGATAAAGGAATCCTGTTCAGTGGCTCAAACACTTGGGCACCACTATGAAAACAGTTAATTAGAATGCAGCTTATAAGCCTTGAATAGTTAGCTGAATTGGCAGTTTATTTGGGTTTTTTCCCTGTTTAAGAAATTAATCCCTTAAAACCAAGAACCTCCCTTTGTTTTAGATTCTTTCTGTTTATTTTTAATGAATGAGCAAATAACATTTTAGGTGAGAGATGTAATGAGAGGGAATCTAAGCTTGCAGCCAGAAAGCCTTGTGGTTTTCCATATTTCTGTGGGTGCCTCTAAGCCACTTTTCTCTCAGAAAGAACACAGCTGTGATCTTTGTCAAGGAATAAGTGATGCTCTGAGATTGCAGTGATTAGTTGATTTGCATCTTCAGTTGAAAGAACATTCTAGGTAATCAGTGGACTCAACTCCACTTGTTTCAATTTAAATAAGTAAGTCTAAAAGCCTTCTCTACACCTCTGTTTGTTTAAGTTGGCTTTGTCTCTTTGATCTCATGTTAACATACCTTAATGACAGGTAATGATTGATAATGGTGTATTGTAAAGTTCAGGTAATAAATAGTGTTTTACTTATAATGATGTTGAATAATGTACTTTTTATGACCCAGTTTGATGTAAAATTTCCTTGTCAACTCTGCCTAATTGTCCAAACAAAACCACCCATTAGTTAAAGAAATACATGTCTGAACTGGACACATTAATTAGGGTCGTGACTGAGCTACACAAAAAGAATATAGTCACACTTCCGTTATCTTTAACTATGATCTTTGGTCAGCACAGTCCTAATGTTGAACTGAAGTTTAATGGGAAGCTATTGTTTACACTTTTCTTTTATAGCTTGCATACATATGTTAGAATTCATCCATAATGGTTGGGTGATGGGAAAAGTGACATTTCCCCAAAGGTCTTTAAAGGTCATAAGCAATATTAGTTTGAACACCAGAAATCACAAGATCTAGTAAGCCTGGATGAAAAAGGAGGAAAAGAGTTTACTGGGTTTTTCTCCAGTCAGAAACTGAAGGCAGTAAATATCATATTCCATCGAGTTGAGGGTTAAAAAGGGGCTTAGCTGTCAACATCCTGGAATACCATACATCTGAGTGCTATGTCAAGCCTTCCATGAGCCCTGGCACCCTCATGGTGTCTCATCTGCACAACATTTCAGGGATTTTTACTGATAATGTGGTGAGGCTCCTAAAGTACCAGTGTAGACTTTAAAATAAAGTCCAAACTTCAGGAAACTTAATGAACAGTGAATTGCTCAAAATTGTAAAGGGAGGGTAAAAATCAAATTCTATGAAAACATGAACTTCTAAGGGTAGAGTGTCCTGTAGAACCAGGTAGTTATCTAGTGAAAGGCTTCTTCAATGCTGAGTTAAGGTCTCTTTTAACAGTGCTCACTTTTCTAAGTATCACACAAGCAATCATGAGATACTGGTGATGTAAGAGAATATGTATTCTCTTCCACTGCCCCCATGCAGCAGAGCATTCTTTGGGTCTTGGAAAAACAGCAGCTTTGGTTCAAGACTGAGTGTGTCAGCTTGCTTGGAATGAAATGAATAATCATCTACCTGTCCCTTTCCTACTTCTGTTGTTTCCATTCTGTATCAGAAGTGTATAAGATGTTATGCCAAAAGGGATTTGTCCTTTTTATCTAGGAAGAGGAATGTTTTTGCTGTTTGCATTTCTGAATTGCTTAGCTGCCCAAGCATGCTTTATGTGTGCTGCTTGAAATGTGTCACTGGATCACGTGGCCACTGTTCTCCGGCTGATGTTGGACTTTCTCCAACAAATATGGATTATGTTAAAGTAGGTTCTGAATTGACGAGGGTATGTTAATAACTCCCAGATGGGCATCTTTGTGCAGGGAAATACAAGCAGTCTATGGCAGGAGCTAGTGTTTGGCAGGTCCATCATTCCGTCATTAAAGGCCACATTATTACTTACAACTCTGCTTGCATGACAATTGCTTGCATAAACACAGTCTCCCAATAACAAATTCACACAATTTGCTTTTAGATGCATTTTCCTCCTGCAAGATTTTTTTCTTTTTAAATGTTAGCCATTAGTTCCTCCAGTTTAAAATATGGATTTTTATAATTAAATAATAGGATGAAATAAAATCTTCATTTCCACGAATACACACCTAAGGTCACTTTTTCAAATATGTGATACAAATAGAAGTACAGAATACACCTTTGCAGTGCAGTGTATAGTATTCAGTGTTGTGTTTATCTAAATTTTGCTTATAGTTACAATATATAACCTTCACTTTATTTCATGCTCTGAAGGGGTTTGTAGTCTTCCTGTGAGCTGTTAAAATTAATGTTGTTTTCTACTTATTTGTGTAAATGAAGGTATCACTAAATAAACAAATACGTAATCAGCATGTTCAAGCATGAATTATGTGATAAATGTAGTTGTTATATATCTTGACCACCATACTTGTCTTTCATCTATTAATCCATTTCACCAAAACATTCTAAAGTTCTGTCCATCCAGCAAGCATTTACAAAATGTGACTGGCTGGAAAAGGTTGTCCTTCCTTCTCCATCCAAATTCTTTCCCCAGTCCTACCCCTCCTAAGTATCCAGTCATAAACTTGAAAACATATGCAGAAGTCATGGAAGGCTTTTGTGGGTATTAAAGAAACCAAACAGTATTTTCCAAACAGATGACATCTTTCACTGCTAGCTAAAAGTGGAGCAAAGACTGGATTCTGGGAATGGGTGACTGAGATTCACAGTTTGTATTCCTATCTTTAGTCCCAGAACCATGCTTCCAGGAGTCAAATGCTACACAGCATGGCCTCTAGTAACAATCTGGGGAGTAGTTACTAGGTAAGACAAGTAAGACAGGGACTTAGTGAGTAATAATAAGAATTCTTATCAGTTGTCTAGATTATTCCACTCCAAGGTCAATGATCTCTATACCCTATTTTAATGGATTCTCCCGAACGCATATCTGTATTTTCTCATGCACCAATACTTAAATCTGGATTTTGACTGACATATCAATGATAATGATTATTTTTATCAACAATAAAAAGGGTAAACTATACATTTTGAAACAGCATCATGGAGTCAGCTGATGAGAATTTACATTTTGTAGTATGTTCTGAGGAATACTGCTGTGTTGGGGCAGTATTTTCTGGTGATAACCCAAAATGTCAATACCATCAACTGTTTAGGTCTGACCCAAGCGACAAAGATATCATGAGAGCTCCACATATTTTTGTGCTTCTTCAGTCTCTTTCTGCATGCTATGATATTATTACTCTCAAACTGGCACTTAATTTTCTTAGCTCTTAAAATGAGTGTTGTAAGAGTAGTTGAATGTAATATGTGGTATTTTAATATTGTGACTCTTAATGCTACATAAAACCTTTGTTTCCTACAGGTTTATTGAGCTGGTGTATTAGATTTCCTGCTGCATGAGCAAGAAGATTATGGTGGCTTACGTGCAAGTATACTTTTGGGAGGCATTTTGTATTTTCTCTATAAATATCTTTCTAAAACACAATTGTGAAACTATTAATGTTTATATCACATTATACATCTCTAAGTTTACTGTGCTGAGTATACAGTGTGGTAGCAAGAGGAAATCTTTTTGTCTAAGAAACGTGCTCCGAATTGTTATTGTTAAAAGGCTACCAAAAGGCAAGTTTTTTAATATTTGTCTTTTTTAGGGTATTTTTGGCTTATTACACTGAGTCATCTCTGTTTTCAGCAATAGTACAATTACATCTTGTGGAATTAAGCACTTCAATAGAGCTTGCAAACATGACACTTTCAGCAAAAATGTAGGTATTTTGGCTATTCCTTTGTGTCGGAGAATTGTGAATGAGTCAATTGCAATTACAAGTTCTTCACAGATAAAGTTCAAACTTGGAGAGGAGCGCATGTACATAGCAAAACTTGTATTTTGCTTTGAGCAAAAGAATGCATTTACTATGGACTTTAGAGATACAAACCCTTAGGAAGAAGGAAAGATCCTTCTTCCTAAGATAAATGGAAAATGTAGGTGGGGATGTAGAGTAGTTGGTACTTGTATTATATTACTGACTTGCATTCTGTTTTGAGAATAATGTAACGAGCAATTTTTTTCACGATTTATAAGAAAATGAGACAGGCCTAACTCCGCGAGGTCCCCTGGAGCCATTTATTCATCTGTGTGTGAATAGCCGGTTTCATTATTTTTGAAAATGTAACATGAGTGAAACAAATGGTTAGTGTCACCCCATCCAGTGAAATGAAAGATCATCTTCTCCAAGCAGCGACCATTAGGTGGACTGGCTCCAGCTCTGAAGTCCTCGTTGGGTCCAGTTGTAACACAAAGTATGGGTAATCTGCAATTTTCTGGGGGCATCGTTAGCTTGCTCTGCCTGCGGGGCAGGATTGTAGCCAGGCTGGGAGCAGCTGCCTGTGGGGCTGCTAGGGCACACAGGGATCCACAGCACTGCTGCTATCACCCTCCTTGGGCTGGTGCTGAAGCCCCCTGTGACACGGTGGAGGTATTAGGTCAGATGAGTTACATTAAGTGGCAAGTGATAAATTCAAGATGACAATTCAAAACAGCACTGTTTCTTCTGGTAATTAATTCCAGTGGTGCCTGAGGCAGTGCTTAACTGCTACAACCAGTGTGGCCAATGCTGAGCAGCTAATGAGAAAACATTACAGCAAGGATTAGGGGCTGGTACATTCTGGCAGGATGAGGTCACTAAGATTAGAAAATATTAATGCAGGCTTAATGTGATAAACTGACTATGACAAAGAAACTTTGTTTTTTCCATGAGTGGTTAAAATGCAAAAATCCTTTTTATTTATTCATTATTTCATTCCCCTCAAACAGCCTTTACACTCTGCCTATAATCCAGCGGCACCAAGCATTGCTTCGGTGCTGTCATATTCAAATCACGTCAAAGCTAGTCAACTGTTGAAGAAGGACACAAATTCTTTCTTCTTTCATTTCTTTTAATTACTTTTGTTGGGTAACAATGAATGCTCAGCTTAGAAGAATGAGCTTTACAGTTGTTACGGTAAGGAGAGAGAATAATGAGAAAGTAACACTTCTGCACTCCAGCATGCCTACTGACTTTGGTCAGCAGCAATGATGGGATTGCACTGTGTTGTCTAGGAAAAGAAAAGCACATCCTAAAACTTTGACTGTCTCAGGTATGGAGAGGGTGATGCAGGAGCTATTTTATAGTCACAGCCCTGCCCTGCTTCTGCAGCAGGGGTTTGAGGCGTTACTTGTGAAGAAAAATCCGTATCCAATGGCACTTTAAGAAATGTTTCTGTGAGCTTTTCTCAGGCTGTTGTTATTCCCCATAGCTGCAGAATTTGTGTTACTTGTGAGTTATAGGTGCTGTGTACTATCCTAATGTAAACCTGTGGGTTATAATGTGTTTACTAAGTACTTCTACAATAGAGTTGAAACAGTGTTGTACTAATTATGGTGTGAGACTTATTTCCTTTTTCCTAATAATTGCAAGGATATGGATGAGATGGACTGCCTATTGTGGTGCTTTTTGTTATTGTCTAAAGCCTAACGGTTATTTTCATGTTTTTACTTTTCTCTTGTTACCACATTTATACAACAATCACTTTTCAATTGAAAACATAAATACTTCAGTGTAAATCCTTCTATAGAGTGGACGAAAATAGTGTTTAATGACATCATCAAGACTTCGACTAGTCCCAGATGCCAAATAATATAATTAATTGGCATGTTTGTAACAAAATCCTTACATTATCTCAGAATATATTGAGCTATCAGGAATGTTCTTACCCTGTATCTTATTATAGTACATACCTTTAAAGAAAAACCTTTAAAGATTTTTTCTTATTTCAGCAAGACATTGTTATGCATTTTCTCATTTTCTTTTGTATTTCACCTGCTTAAGTATTACCTTTTAGAACAACTCTAGAATACTCAGATGAAAACATAAATCCCATCCAACTTTTCCTCGCGTGCAATTATTTTTATACTGTATTGAACTATTATGTTGAAAGTATATGGTCTCCAGTACAAAACTTGGAGCTGATGTTTGAGGCCTACGGTCACAGAAGTTAAATAAAATTGTATTAAATGTATCGACCATTTCAGTAATTGCATAGTCTTGCAATGGCACTAATATTTTTCGGAAAAATGAAAGCATCATCAAGGGTAATTTGCCGCTATGTGATAAGTGACAGTTATTTCCATGGCACTAAGATCTTTTTGGACATCCTCCTTTTTCTGTTTATATAATAAGCTTGTCACTTTACTCAGGTTTTATTCATTTCTTCCTGTAGTTACTCAATGGACAATTATATTGTCTTCACTTTCAGGCAAAAGAAATTTATCCCACAGCTTAATCCCTGTAACATACAGCCGTAGAATCTCAATTAATTGCAAAATTAATTGGAAATTATAGGTAAAATATACAAAATGCAACAGTTTTACTCAACCCTGAATGACATTTATTTTTGATGCTAAAATTCCATTTATGCAAAACAAGTGCAAATTAAATTTTGAGCAGAATAATTATAACCCAGGTTTGAACTGTTTGAGTTCTAGATAGACTTTTGAATATCTCTAGATTCCTGTAGTGTTATCATAGTGGTGAAACAAGCAGTTGGGTGATTATCTGAATTTCAGAGAAGAATACATATTTTCATGGAAGGCACAGGAAGACGCTTCTTAACTGTGCCAGTTTGAACTCATCTTGGAACTTGCCATAGAAGAAATAGTAACACATGCAGGATTGTGTTCAGGTGAATAAATACGTGACCATCAGATCAGTAGGTAAGGTTAGTGTAGTACTAATTGCTAATCATTCAGAACCCACACTAGCTCAATTTGTTTGCTCATCAGAATTTTGTAGGCATAATAAAAAGTGAACAGGCACTAGAATTCTTTGCACAGGTTTTCTATTGTAAAATTCAACTGTTGCACAGGCTTTCATTTTCACACAAGGCGTATTTAGCTGTTTCATCTTGTAGAAAGGAAGGTTGCTGTGCGTAACTCACAAAAGTTGAAATTGGGGAGAGGAAGGTCTACTGCCAGCATAGTAAAAAAGGGGTTTTTACTTAGGTAGCATTTATTTGGCATGTCTGCCTCTACAGTATGATAATTAGTGAGCAGATAGTCATGTTTCGCTGCTGCTTAAAATATAAACTGCCTGGGAAGGGAATTGTAAGGAATGGTTGAGTCAGTTTGAAGAGGTAAAGTTCTCAGCTCTGAATGGGGTGTTTTATGAAGGTTATAGTATGTTAAATTGAAGTGCCTGGAAAACAAACTTGCTGTAAGGTGGGTTTTTTTTTGAGATTTTTAAAAAAATATTTTAACTGAAAACTATTCTAAAATGTTTCATTAATACAGGTATCAAATAACATCTCAGTGTAACTTCCAGTTTTTAGCATGAGCTATTAGGTAGACATTAGATATAACACACAGTAAAACTTTAAAAGTGGATTTTCAGCATAGCTATGGGATATGGCGCTCCACACTGGAGGATGGCCAATGAGTCTGGATTTTAATTTTACTATAATAAGCCATAGTATGCTTTAAGTGCAGGCTTTCCATTTAATCCCGACTACCGAACTTCACAGCATCAGAAGAAATATTTTATTTCACAAGTTTAGCCTGAGTTTTGAACAGCCTGTGGGTTTTATGCTTTCAAAACGAATCCAGAGAGATTTTATTAATAGGTAGTTCTTCAGATCCGATGTCTAAACTTTGTGGCGGGTAGAAGAGAAGCATCCTTGAAAATTTTGTTGCTTTGTTTTCTTTATAGTTTATACCCATTAATACCTGCATTTGTGTATTCTTCTTCTGTTCCTGTGTACCTGAAGCTACCCAGTGCAGTGGATGTGGGGCTAGCTGAACACATAAACATTGAGAGATGACATGGTTTTGCTGCAGTTAGAAACCAGGGAATATGTAATTGCATCATTGTCTCTCATTCTGCTCCCACATGTAACGTAACTTAAATGTCATTTCATGCTGCAGGCTCTCACTCTTCCCTTCCCTATAAACCTTATTCAACCTGCACTCAGCCATCATGATAGTGGTGCCTGAGCCTGGAGTACACCAGTGTCCCTAAGGATTCCTATTCAGGCATCACCGATCGTTGACCTGGCTATTGTTGTTTGTGATACTTACTGGTAAACTTTTGCAATCAATACAACATCAGCCTGCTTAGCTCCTGGGAATGAAAACCTGAAACAGTGCACTTAATCTTGAAGCTGGCTCCTGCTCCCTGCTCTGCTGCTAAACTGGGTAGTTGGCCTACTTGATGCAGCATTATTGCTGCAGAGGTCAGATGTGAGCCGGCTTGGCAAGTGCTGATGAATGGCTGTTTGTGATGAAGCACCTCTTCCGTCCAACAAGAGACATTTAATAATGATGGACCGTAACTGCTCACACAAAAAACCTTGTAGCTTGTTTGTGAGCCTATGTAGTAAAAGGTGGAGAAGGCAATGTGTTAGTTTGGAACAAGTCCTTGGAAAAAAAACGAGGAAAGTGACGTCGTATTAAAAGTTGAAGAAAGCTTCCCATTTATTAAAAACCTTAGCAGTTGCTGCAAATACGTTTATTTTCTTGCCATTCTACTTGCATTGCTTCTTCTTTTCCTTGCACATTAAAAAAAAATAAAAATCACTTTGTAGATTGATAAAGACAGGAAATTATCCTGAAAAACAATAAATGAAAATTAACATGAATTATCTCTACAGAATTATTTTTTTTAACTGCATGATCTGCTGCCAAATACTGTGTTTTGCTTGAAATCAGTGATATGGGCCAAGAGTGAGTACTTAAGTACGTATTACAGAAAACTATATTTCTTCTCTCATTTCTATAGAGAAATCTTTGTGAATGAAAACTGCAGAAAAGCTCACCTTAATGCTGGGGAGAGATCTTTCCACAAAGCTTGTAACTTGAAAAGAAAAAAGGCAGGGTAATGAAATAGTAACTTCTGGATTCATCTAGGGTGTTATCCAATGTCTTTGATCCATATGTTTTCCACATTTCCTCTGTCTCTTACAGACATTGACTGCTACGCCCATAAAAACCCAGGAAACAGCTCACCCCTACAAAGTTTGGCACTAGTTAACTACTGAAGCTACAGGCCAGCAAGACCTCTGTAGTGTAGGGTCCTTTGCTTTGTTCTGCATCAGACTCAAAGGAGGCAGATGATGGTGTTTATGGACCTAGATATTCATAACCATGGAATCATTTCTTACAAATGTAAAACATCCCTGGAAATCCATAGGGGAACACTGATGTATTGTGTTTTAAAATACATTAACCAGCCCTGAGTAAGCAGTTGTTGTAAAGTCTGCAGTGGAGAGTACACGAAAGCTGGTAGAGTACCACCAGCACCCTTAATTTTCCTAACCTCCTCTTATCTTGTGGGCAAACATCACTCTTGAGAAAAATATGCATTCTGTCTTAGAAATTCTAGTCCTACAAGGTCATGTTTTACAGCCAAAAAATCAGCTGTATGACAAAGTGTCCATTTGAATGCTGGTACTTTTTCACTTCTGGTATTGCATACGTTAGAAAACTTCTCTGTAGGAGGGAAGAGTTTTGCTCCAAATATTGTCGTGTTTCCTATTTCAGTCCAATGACTGATGAGTTGCTATGCCAGCCACAACTTGCTTTCTAAAACTAGGTTCAGTGCTCAGATTATTGAAACAATATTTGCATGTTGTTCCTAGTTTTTTGACAAGGTTTCATTGGTTGCTTTATGATATTTAATACAATTTTCCCTAAAATGTTTCATTTGCTTTTCTTTTCCTCCTCTTTTCCTTTCCTCATCTTTAACACATGGTATTGAGATTGTCACTAGACTGTTGCACTTTGTATAAATGCAGCTATTTCTATAATAATCATAGATTTATGGAAGGCAGGATTGCCTGATGGGAATTGAAGCTACTCAAATAAGGCCATTGGCTTTAATTGAGTGTAGGCCATATTAAGTCCAGTCATGACCAGCAATTAAGTTATTCTGGTATAAATCCCTCAAGTGTGGCTCACTGAGGTATCAATTGTGCTAATGCCTTTGGTTGACTGGTTTGTCTTGTGTGTTGATGGAATTGTGTACAGGTTTTGCAAATAAATGCCTTTTTTGCTCTATGCAGGTAGCTCTAAACTACTGCTTTTGATTTTCATGAAGAACAGTTAGCTGCAGTGTGGGATTTTTGGACTCATACTTGTAAAAAACACAATCAATGCAGACTGTGAAAGGTAAGCCAGGCTCAGTTTACGTCTCTAAACCGGTAGGACAAGCTGATGTGATTTTACAGGTATGGGAGTCAAAAAATGAGTCTGGACCAGGATGTAAGTCACTTAGGAGCAATAATATAGAGGAAGGTGCTGTCATGGCAGTGTCTTGTAATTTCTTACTGCTTGTTGCTCTCACCCCAGCACTGCCCCTCACTCGGCATAGTTACTGCGAAACGTTTGAAAAGTGTCTCTTACAGAAATTTCATTCGCTGTCATAAGAAAATCTCAATACTGCTCAGTGTGTGAATGATCTTGCAGACGAGACCCCATTTCTCTTCTCACTAAAATACAGTATTATGGTTATAACTAAGACAGGAGGTGATAGCGTGAGGCCAATGTATCTGTCTGTATGGTCCAAGAGACACTGCTTTGTACTCTGGTCTTTCCCACCACATTATGACTCTGGTGTCCACCTGCAATGGCTGCAGGTTTTAGGTGTGATGTTGTTACTGAAGAACTTTAAATCACATTCAAATAGCTAAAGCACCAGCCTGCATGGGACAGGGCAGAGCGTGTGTTTGCAACTTGTAAAAGAAGTAGAAGGGTTTAACGATTAAGGATACAGGAAGTGGGATGTGGTCCTCAGGGTGAATCAAGGAGACCCAATTGAAGTCAAACTAAGCATTGCAAAAAATGTACCAAAGTTTAAGGTCTATTAGGTTAGAGAACAATTATGAAAGAGAAATAATGAAAGGCCCATTTCTTGAGACTTTTAAAACCGAACGAGTCAAAACTCCAGAAAATATACTGTAGATAGCATAATATAATGACAGGACAATAGACTTATCTTAATAGGCCTACTTAATTTCTAATTCCTAGGAACCACTTAAGCTATTTAAGCTTAATTTTACGTAGTTATGACTATAGAGTATAATCATCCAAATAGCAATAAAATTCTTAAATTAAAAAAAAAAAAGCATGATGTCTCATTTTGCTTCAAATGAGCTAACCTGCCTCAGAAATGAATGACAATCCATGCTGGTGGGGCACCAGTGATGCGTTTAAGTAATATCACGTCCTATACTCAATTATACTCCTGTATTTTGCTTGTCTGGAAGTGAAAAACAGAAAGTAGATGATTCTGAGTGGTGTAAAACTATGAATGACTATATGTACTCCAGAGCTCTATCCCAGTCAGTTCTTAGCCAATGTGGGGGTTGATTCCCTGGCTTCAGCTTGTTTTCGGGCTGGTACCCTTAGCCAGATGTCTTGAGCTGTGCTGTACTTTTTCTGTCTTGTTCCTGTGAGTGTTGGGTCATGCTACTTGCTGGAAGGCAGCGACTGGGGGCTGCTCAGTTTGGCTCCCTCAGCAGGGAGGGATGTGCAGAGGGCCTGCAATGTGCCTAAAGGCCTCCCTGCCAGGTGAGGGAGGGAGAAGGGGCAAAGAGGACCATGGGCCCATCTCTCGAAATGTGATAATACCTTCTGTAAGTAGCACCCTACTCCATGAAGTTTAATATCAGGAACAGTGTATGCACATATACTTGGTTTTTCATTCGACTCCTAATGTACTTGTTTTATTCTGTGGCTACTTTCACCCAACACTATTATTGCTCTGATTTTAGTATGTGTAAAAACAATTCCAACACCAGTATTTCATTTTCCGTTTCTCAAACACAACCCCAAATGTTTTTTTTTGGAGTTACATTTGCACCTATTTGCATAGAACTGTTAATATGTTTCACTGAATATTTTTCACTGAGGCTTAGCTCTAGGATTCAGCATCTGTCTGGGTGCTTCTTCTTGTTGTTTGGTTTTGGTTTTTCGTTTTTTGAAACCCTGTTCTGAATTTCCTATGAGCAAAAATGTGCTGTTAACAATTAACATGGCAAAAGCTGCTCTGGATTTGTGCTAGAACTATTTTGATGCTTGTAACTGTCACATAGCGTATTTTTAATTTTCATCTGGCCAATCATACCAATACACAAGATGTATCATCCTATGAATAGTTGTTAAATTCAGCCACAAAACACCTGGTTGTGACAGGAAGAGAGAAATTTGAGCTCAACAAATTTCAGTTGGTTAGGAAATGTATTCATTCATCACATGTATTTTAATTAAAATGCAAAATGATGTGAAATTCCTTAGTTTACAAAAAAAGAAACCATTACTTACTAAGGGGTTAAAAATAAACAGAAGCCTTCATATAAGAAAAAGGCAAAAGAGAGAGAAACAGTAATGACAGTTTTGAAGTATCCAGTACCTGTTGTGACAGGAATAACAAATTAATTGGGACTATAACGGATTCTTTGTAAAGGTGAAGTAAACACACTTGACTGTATATTTTTCACCATCAGTTAAGTCTCAATTGATTCTAAAAATAAACAGAAGACATTGAACAGTTTTAATGGATTTTGACACCTAGGTATTATGCTGTCACTCCAATATAAATGAATCATAACTTTAGACTGCACCAAGGAATTACTACACATTTGGAGAAAATTTATGGTGCACCAGGCTTTGAATCATGATGTGATATCAAAACTAAAGTCACGGGAGGAAAAAAGTCTAGCATAAATTATTATTTACCCAAGGCATGCATACCCACGCAAACGCAACAGGTATGGTTTGCAGGGTTAGTTAGAAATGCCACTCTAATTTCTAGGTGTTAACACCTCTCAGTGGCTGTTCTGGTAGCACTCCAAGGGAGCTGCATCCAGAGGGGAGCTGAGCAAAAATGCTGGACAAACCACTGTGGCTGCCAGATATTTGTTGCTTCTCAGAATTTGACCTAATTGAGAGTTTTATCAATGAGGAGGCTAAAAGATTTTCAGCATTTGACCTTACAGTTATATTAGGCTATATTTATTTTTATTCATTAATATCTAATACAAGACTTGTAGATGATGATGTTCTTACTCTGGGCTCAAGGAGACCTTTAACTGTCTAAGGAACTGTAAGGAACATCAGCTGGCTGCCTAATTTGCTCTGCGTTGTCATATACGGAGGTAAGCCTTAAGATAAATTATACAGACATGCATACAATATTTGCTGAGTCTTTCTCTTGAAATTTATTTAGAAACATATTTGTGCAGTTGCTTAGACACTGATAGCCTGCTTTTAATACTCCTAAGAACACAGATATAAACAAGTATTCCTCACTCATTCTATACAACATTCCTTGATAAGCTGAGTTGTGTTCAATATGCAATTGCATTGTAGTGATTTTTATAAGTCTTTATCAAAATTTTCCTGCTGTTAAAAATAGATTTATTCAAGCCACAGGTAGATGGTTATAATACTCAATTTACAGAACTTTTACAGCTTCCTTTGCCGTTCCTTTTGTTTCTGAAGATATTCTTGCCCTTGCTTTTTCTAGCATTTTGCCTTAAAACTTACCTGCTTCTTCAGAGATTATCATAAAATAATAAAAAGACAAGATCTAATTATTAAGTCTCTATTAAGTGAAAAGGAACAAATCCAAAGAAGATTATAAGCAGACAGAGAGAAGAGGTTTCATTTGGGAATCCACATTGTATCAGTTTATACAGCTTTTTCATATTCTGGCTTGTAATGCTTTATGAATGTGAATTAATTCATAATTTTTGACCTGCTGGAAGGCTAATCATCCATTTAATGACTTTGGTACTCTTCCCTTTGAGCAGTGGTATGGTGCTGAACTTTCTGCTGATGGCCTTAAGGCTCGAGGCCGGCTCCTCAAGTGATACAAATGTTCCGTTCTTCATTGAACCAAGCCTGCTGGCACTATCTGCCTGCCTTTATCTTGTGCATGGAGCTTTATTTTTCCACCTTTTGTTCAGCTGTTGCCCTTGCAGAGTCCTGTTGCCACAGAAGATACGGGCACCAGTTGCCTTGTTCCACAGTGGTTTTCCTAAGGAGCTAAGAAACTTCCCAGATCCATCATGTGCTTAGAGCTGTAAAAAGTGTCCTCTCTTGTCTGCAGCTACTGCTGCTTCTTGCAGCAGCTATTAATCTTGTAGAAGAGACCAGTGTCATATTTGAAAGCAACTTTATATCATCTTTTATTAACCAGGTTAGTGCTGAATGTCTGTCACCAGAACAGCTATGCAAAGAACATGAAGTTTTCTGCCCCATTACTGAACTGTGGGGAGATGAAATGTGGAAAGTGGAGACAGGCAGGTTTGTTCTCTGGAAAACAGAAGTAGGAAAAAGTGTCCAGTATGAAATAAAGTCCAAGATTTTTTAAAATTTTCTTCAGTTTGACAGTTTGATGCAAGTTATTTTTTTTTTTTCTTACTTTGCTTATTACCCCCCTCTCAGCATAAGGAGGCAACCTTGTGTGTGTTGTGGGGCACACAGGTCTGATGCATGGGAATGGTATGGCATCACTGGTGTTACTGTGCACCAGACTCACTTCAGCAAGCTGCTTCATGCACGGACCCTGCCCGTTGTCTCTTATAATGAGTCCTGACAGTTGATCACTGTGTCACTTGTTTCCAAATGTTAGTTCCTGGTGGTCACTAACCCCCTGGTATGCTCTTCAGGAGGGGTAAGGAAGTTGTCCATAATGCATTCCGCTGTGAGGACTGGTGCTCTTTGGGGCTGATGCTGCTGGGGTGTTTTCAGAGAGTCAGAGTTGCAACAAAAAGTTAAAATGCTCAATCTCCCACAAATACGGGGTTTTTGTTGACAAGTCTGTGGTGGTTTAGTAGATAGTTTTAGAAGTGCATCAGGTGTAATAAATCGGAGAATAAACTCCAATAATTGGATATTATGGTATCCAGCTTCTTTGTCCTAGAACTGCCACCAAAGCTTTGCCAAGCAGCAATAACTGCACACATCTCAACGTTAGGCTTTTCAATGGTGGGAAGTCTCAGCTAAGTGAAATATGCACAAGTATCCAAAGCATCCAGTATCCCAAACTGGGTCATATAAATAATGGCATCCTGCCGTGAATGCTGAATCTCCTCCTCCTTGATAGCAGCCAATGGGCAAAAAGCACCTGGAGAAAAGCATGGAAAAGTCATTTACTTTGGGTGTACCAGGTTTTAGTGCTTCCTCAAACTGCTAAAGGGAATCTTCCTGGGCAGGCAAAGTAGAGGGAGGCATATGTCGAGCATCCTGAACTGGGGTATTCACAGGAGTGCTGTGAGATTCCCCAGTTTATCTGGTGCCAGCAGTATCCAGCTTGAAGGGGATACTGTATAGAAAGTGTTGGCATCCAAAGGTATTGACTTGGTTTGTGAGCAAAAGTACTGACACCTATGAAACTTCAGGCAGATTCATTTTCACAGCTTGTCTAAGCAGCATGAAATGAAGAGGTGAAATATATGCAGAATATTGTTATTTATTTTCCCATTTGCTTGTTTCTAATATGTGAAATGGCATTTTTAATATTGAAAAATATTCACTTTGAGATTATAATACTGAAATACTCATGAAATTTTCTCTTGCTCTGAAATGATGCTGATTAGAATAAGATTTTGTTAACATTATCAGTTTTAAGGAAGTTTTAAAATTACTTCCCTGTGAAAAACCTCAAAGCTTTCTCACAGTGCAACTACTTTTAAGATACAAATTTTAGGTCTTGCTCACTTTATTTGCAGCGTGGCAGCATTTCTTTTAGCATAGAGTACACAGCTTAAGGATTATCAATTAAATCTACATGGATATCTTCAGTTTTATAGGCAAATTATTCTGGTAATAGAGATATACTGTTAAGGTATATCTTATGGAGTTTTTCTTTAAGGGGAATATTCTCAAATTTTTATTCTTGTGTTCTACAGACTCAAAGGTATTTTGCTTTCATAAATTATGAAAGGAAAATGTCACAAGCTATCACTGTTTCTGTGCTCTGCCTTTGCTGACAGCTGTATGATGCTCATTCAGTGCAGCAGATTGGGAGCTGAAAGTTTCATCAATATATATGACTCTGATGGCTTCATGTCAATGGTCAAGGTAATGGCCTTTTATTAGCCTGGAAACACACTTCCACAAGGCACGTGTATATTTTTTCCTAAACACTTCTGAGGAAATAGTTTTTTACTTTAGCTCACAATTTTAGACATTGTTCTTTGTAAGTGACATGTAAAGCATTTTAATTAAAGAAGAATTATATACTTATTTTTATTCCTTTATTACTGCGTGTTGAAGAACAAAGATAAAATATTGAATTTTCTCATTGTGAACTTTCTTGTGATGACCACAAAAGTATTTTAAAGTATTCTGGAATCCATGAAAATTGAAAGGATAATGCAACTGACGTATTTGAAAAAGTACAAAGTACAGCACTGAAAGGTCAGCAGTGTTAAAAATCATAGAACAGCTTTATTCTGCATTAACTTGATGAGACACAGTTTTGTGTTTCATTGAAATTTTTATTATGGTTAAAATATTAATATTTTCATGGAATTTTCCAGTCCATTGTACAACTAAAGAATCATTGTAACCCATATACATATTGCCAGGAGTAGTATGTATCTATTTGAGAAAGAAATGAGCATTGTAATGTTTCAAGCTTTCACTGCTTGTGTTTTATTTTTGTTTTACACATGAAATACTTGCTAATATTTAAAATGTTTTTTGCAAGTTTCAACTTAGAGCTTTTTAAAGCCTATTTAATGATTTCATTTAAGGTCTATTAAATGTATTTATTGTTAATTAAATCAGATTTTAATGGAAATCATAGTTAGGTTTCTTTATCTGATGTTAGGTAATATTAAATTCTTGGCCCTCAAATACTTCCTTGTAAATAAAAATCTAGGGAAAAAAAGATAACTACCGGTCCTGGGTTCAGCAGTAGCAGTCATTTTTCTCCTTCTTAGTAGCTGGTGTAGTGCTGTGTTTTTGACTTTTGGCCTGGGAACAGAGCTGATGACACCGATGGTTTTAGTTACTACTCAAAGGTTTACTCTGGCCAAGGACTTTCTGAATCTCATGCTCTGCCAGGGAGGAGGGGAAGCTGGGAGGAAGCAGACAGGACACCTGACCCAAACTGACCAAAGAGTATTCCATACCACAGCATGTCATGCCCAGGATGTAGAACCTGGGGGCAGGGACCCAGAAGATTTAGTTCACTGCTCGGTCGGGCTGGGTATTGGTCTGCAGGTGGTGAGGGGTTGTATTCTCTTCCCTTGTATTTCCCTTGTCACTATTATTATTGGTGGTAGCAGCAGTGGTTTGTGTTATACCTTAGTTACTAAACTGTTATCTCAACCCATGGGAGTTACAGTCTTTCGATTCTCCTCCCCATCCCTCCGGGAGGGTGGGAGTGAGCAGGGGAGCTACATGGCAGATTTATGGCTGGGCTTAAACCACCAGACTACCGCTACGAATATATTTCTTATTCAATCATTATACTACAGTTTTATAAGCATCAAAATATTCTTATGTTTTATGTGAGAATTTTAACATATATTTCTAATTATCTACCTAGCTTTAAAGTATGCATGATCTCAAAATAGTTTGAATTGTACAAATTTCCACTAAAAATACATATTCTGCAAGATACAGAAAACTGGCACGTTTCAGTGAATTCCAATGTATCTGGAAGAACTAACAGTTGTCAGTATATTAACATGTTAGTGAAACTACTGGGAGATACATCTTTAGCCTGACTAATGTGAAGAAAATGTCCATTTTCTACATTAAAGCTGTGTTTCAGTTTCAGTCACTTTTCTTCATGGGATTTTTAGCTTCCATCTGTGATAAAACATTTTGTAGACTTGCTTTAATAGAAACAATATTTAAATCAAGCTGAAGTTCTTTCCAAGTATTTAAGGAAAAAATAATCTGTGCAATATCCATGAAAACAAGCTAATTTTTATCGTATTTTAGCCTCATCTGGTCAAACAGTAGTTCCTTTGATATAGTTTGCATCTGGTGTGTTCTGCCTTTTTCTAAAATAGTATTTTAAATCATGGTACCCAAACAGTGCTAAGAAAATAAATCCCAAATGCTCTAGTTGTTGGATGGGAACAGTGGGACCATATCTAACACTTGGCCACCAAGCCTTCCTGATAGAAGCAATACTCTCCTTGTGCAGGTACTGTGGGAGCTCCAGCAAAACTGATGGATCAGTTTGTATCTGCCCAAGCAATACACAACAGGTATGTAGTTCTCTGGCAGTAGCACTACACACAAGCTACTATGCTCAGTGAAGAATTGGAAAACACTGACTGAAAGTCATGTTATTAACCAAGTGCTTTTTCCCAGTTCACTTACATGAACAATAAGGCGGGGAAGAGGAAGAGAATTGGGTGCTGTGGCCTGACTGCAGTAGAGACTTGTCCTTGTTTTAGCAATGCAGGATCAGGCTTCCTTCTCCTCTGCTTGTGGTAGAACTGAGGACTTAAAATTCCAATCCTTGCATGCTAGCTGGCGTCAAAAAACTAGAGCTATGAAGCAGATAAAGCAACATTTTACCGAAAGTTCATTCATCAAAAAGCTGCATATTTTGAAAAGGGTAAAAGTACTACTAGACCCATCAGGGATAAGTAAAGGCTATATACTATAGATTATTTTAATCCCCTTGCTAGATATAAAAGGGATAATTACATATTTGTGGTTGAAGCCATGTGGTGGAAAAATCAATACAACTTTTTTGTATGACACTTCATTAGTGTGAAAAATTTTAAAAGCTGAAAAGAACTGCCTTGCAATTAAATGCCTCTGCTACTTCAGATTCAGTAATGGGTTTGTATTATTATCTAGTTTATTTGAAATAGTGGTTGCACTATAGCAGTAATTGGAAAACATTGATTATGCACTTGTATATAGAAAACCTGGCAAATCATTACAGGGCATAGCAACAGTTAGTTAGCCTTACTAATGAAGCACTAATTGCTGTAAGTAGGTTAACATGTTAGTGAAACTACAGGGAGATAGAGCTTTGAAATTTGTCATCTGTTCAGTGTTATGTATTTTAAAAAACCCCTTATTTTAAGAAATCTCATTTTGCAAGCACAAACCACAAGTCTCTCTTGGTGCTATATTTGGAGTAATTTCAGAGATTTGTTTTTGTTTTACTTTTTTTTTTCATTTGGATATAATGCCTAGTACATTTAAGTCATATTTATGCTACTCCTATCAACATGGTGACTTTAATGTATGTAAATGGCTAACTGGAGTGAAAGGCTGGTCGGCTCCATTGACTTCCTCATTCTAATGCAATTATGTCATCCATGCTATATGCTTCTTGAACAATCCCTTTTTTTTTTTAATTAGGCTGTTCTGTGTTTGAAGAGGTTTTAGCTAAATTGTTGTAATATGACTATTTGGGGTACAATTGTTTTTCAAATAATCTTCACTTTGTGAAAATCTGAGGGCCCCAAATATCTCTAGTAAAATGTCTTAGAATTAGGAATTGCAATAAATAGATTATTATACTGTAGCTATTGAATAAGGAAGACTTTACTTGATTATGCTACATTAGCACGTTTTGCAAGCTTTTGAATCAGAGGTAACATAAACTTCACTGCTGTAATCAGCATCTGCTTAGAAACGTACATTTAATGCTGAAGATAATTGTTCTGTTTGAGATATGTATGATCACAGGATTCATAAGGCCAAGTTAAAAAAAAAATTGAGTGTTTGAATTTTGTCTTACCTGACACTAAGAAATGCTTGGCTGTGGAAAGTGTTTAGCCAAAAAGTTAATGAAAATTAGAGTTTAAAAACACAAAATGTTCTGATAACAATTCCTGACATTGTAGGTGATGGCCTTCTTAAAAGCCTGCCCTAAACCATATCAATCCTGGAATGCCTGGCACTGAAGTATTTTTATTCCTGAATATAGGAGATTGAGCTGCCAGTATTTTGCAGGAAAACTATTGCAGACTGGGGGCACAGTATAGGATCTGTTTGTATAGGTAAGTGTCTTTGTAGGCAAGTTGTGTGGCTCTGTCTGTTTTGAGACAGTTGTCTGCTTGGAAGAGAGCAGCTGGTGAGGCTGATGCAACTTCCCGAGGGGTAAACCTGTCACAAGGGAAGAAGTTGCAAATCTTTGGCATGTTTTTGCATTCTCTGCTGTGGAAGGTGAACTTCCTCAGCACTAACAAATGCATTTGAACTGCAGAGAGCTACCATGAGACTGCGCGCAGAAGCAACTGATTTTGAGTGAGGCTGGACAAAATCAAAGTGTGCGGCCTGGGGGACAGCAGGAGGGATGAAATCCTGACCCATCTTGAAAGCCTAGGCACTTACTGGACCTCCTTTCAGCACTTCTTTCCAGGAAACAGTTCCGTGGCAGCTCTCCTGCATGGTATGGTGCTCTCTGACCATGAAGCCAGGTGAGCCGATGACCGTCCCTCTGCCATTCCCTTGGTCTGCCCCAGACACTTCCTTGGGAAGGTGAATGGAGTTTGCGTGCATGTGGCAGGTTGCAGAAACCGCTGCAGCATCTCCCTTGCCTGCATGGTGCAGCAGCTCCACTGCATTTTGATACTGCTTGGCTGCAAATGTGCAGGGCCAGGATTTCCTTGTTTAAATAGGTGTTAAATTCTCTCTCAGATTCACAGGAATAAAGCGTGACCCCCTAAGAAGTTCCATAATGACCCTGACTTATAGAACATCTTGGAACAATTCTTACATTGAAAAGTAAATGAATAACAACACATAAAGTTTACCAACCTAGTGTTAGAAAATGCCAGTTGTGATTCTTACCACATTCCAGTTTTTTAAAAATAAGCGTGTGTGTTTTTTCAAAAGTCTTTAAAGGGGAGGAGGGATGTTTTAAAGGGAAAACTGCTTCCAGTTGAGAGCTAACCTCAACTAGTTCTGCTTTGACTCAGCTTACTTAACAATATTATACCCCTCTGTTCATAATAATGAGCTGTTTTGTGCAAAGCAGCTCATTATTATGAATGTAAAGGCATGTTTGGACTAGTAAAGCAAATCATAAAAACTGCTGCCCATGTCACGTTTTTCCTTTGTCAGTAAAAGGTTTTCCTCAGAGTCAAAAGCAATTATTGACCAGAGAAAAATCTCAAGTTCTGCTTGGAGGTTTTACTCGATGATTCTGGAAGTAAGGAAGTGAAGTTATGAAACTAAAAGTATGTGTGGTGAACATTATCTGCAAGGTCTTTTATGTTAAGGAAATCATGACATCTGCCAATCTTTCAAATTCCAAAGGGTAAAGAATGAGGTCTGTTAGGCTGTCATTGAACATGACAGGCTTAATGTAAAGTTTATAACAGAAAAAGGACAATCTTATTGTGGTTTATTCAGTTTTATGTTGCTTGTTCAGTAGAAAAGCTCATTTTTTATCTAATTTATAGCATTTGAAATACCAAACAGAGTTTTTTTACATATCTCCTGAGCTCACAGCTCTTCTTGGCTGCCCCTTAGTAGTTCCTTTAGGGAACAGTCTTAAATCCTTCCAATTTAGCATCTATGTGAAACCAGACAATTGTTTTACTTGAGCATATCCTTCAGTTGTTATAGAGCTGTTTCTAACTCCAAACATTTTAGTTTAATTACTGCTTAGAATATTTGCTATATTTTTATCTAGGTTGCCTCTCACTTGAGCCCATTGGGCTGAAGAAAGAATTACTCCCCATGCTGTTCTGTAGCCCTTCTTGTTCAGATCTGTAATTGGCCCTGTGTTTTTGACTTTTTGCTAATAAGCAGCTTACTTGCTCTCCCACTAGACTCAACCCACCACTTTTGTTTCATGAATTTTACAAAGGATTTTAATAGATGCTTTAGGCTATGCAAAATGTTATATGAAGGAAAGCATTAATGCTCTAGCCTTGACACAAAGGATGTGTGAATGGCTGCTTATCATTACCGTCAGGTATCAGAATTTTCATTAGGAGTTCTGGAGGACAAAAGGGGAAAAAGTGTAGCTATATGAGAGAATATTAACCTATACTGTGTAACCAAGCACAATTGCTTAGCATTTTACATTAACTCTCTTCAGACACTGGCTCTCATTATTTTTACACATACATAATAACTGCTTATTATAGCGGTACAGTTCACACTGATATATTGTAGATAAGGTTGTGTCAGCACTTCCATTATAAACCCTATTTTCAGAGGTTTAAAAGGAAGCTGTAAAAATTTACTCCAGACAGAAGATTGGTTTTCTATGTTTCTGCCTCGAGCAATTCTTTTTTTTTTTAACCAATTAAAAACAATTGGCTGTGTTTTAAGCTACAGAAGTAAACAAAACAAATTAAGAGGTTTAAAGCACTTTTTGCACTTCTGTAACTCACAGACCTTTATTAAAAAAGAGAAAAAGAAATTTAGAAAGCAATATGTTAATGTTACACAAGCTGGTAGCCTTCTGCTGAAGAAATACACACCGGGCGTTGCAACAGAGTTACAAACCAGGGCCCGGTAGCTTAAAATTACTGAGTGCATTAGATGCTTCTTAACAACAGCTACTTTTTGGCTCTAGAATACAAGCCTGGGTGTTGCTGTCGCCAAACACATGCCTGATTTTCCTGAAGTGCTTGCCCCTTTAGGGGCTGAAGAGAATTGTTCCACACTAGGCTTCTTCTTAGGCTCACTGAGAGCCAAAATCAAGGCATGACTTCGCAGTCACACACAGCAGCAGCAGACCCATGGGCTGTGGTGCTGAGGATCTCTTTCTGAGCTCCCACAGCAAAATACAAGTGAGGAAGTGGTGGTGGTTAAGATGAATTCTGGAAATTGGATGAAAGCCTTCCCCTTCCCACTGGTCACCAAGCCTGGCACTGCCACCTTCTTATGGATGATGGAGGTTAATTCCCTTCTCCACATAGCTTTATGTGATTACCAGTAGAGTCAGCCCTGCTGATAAAGGACACAGTGGGGAGAGGCTTATGCCATCCGTCTCCATGTGAATTACGGCTTCAGTCAGAATGTGGCACTATGGCTCTTTTCATGAGTACATGCAGCCCCTCATACTGGACACTGGCCAAGAATTCCCTGAAAGTTCCTGAGCAGAGGAGTGATGTGTCTCAAGTTGGGTTTAAAGGCTTGTCCTATTTAAGAAGTGTGATACCTCCTCCTCCCATCTGAAAGGGGAAGGTATGGCTGTCATTTTCAGAGCTCTTCCCTTGACTTAGCTAATTCTGTGAATGATGTGCAGCATGATGTGCTGCACATGGTGGCTGGAAGAGCATTGCTGGATTTCACTTTGCTTTGTAACTGTACCTGGCAGAGGGAGAAAAATAACAGCACACCCATGGTTATGGAGGTTACTTGGGAAGTACCCAAATTAGTCAGCTCGATGTCCCAACATTTCAGCCCATCTGTTCAAACAAGGATTTACCCACTACTGCAAATTGTGCCTTACTATCTACTTGGTAATATTATGCATTAATTTCCACAAATGGATTTAGGTATGACATTTCTGACAGTTGTTCAGCTGAATTGGATTAATAATGCTTTTTTATAACCCTCTTTTCACTTAAAAATATATTACAGTGCAATGTTTTGAGAGAGCCTCTAGATTTAAAAAAATATTTTCAATCTATTTAAATAAAATTGGCTCACTGTAGTAGACATCGGCAGAAGAAAATAAGTACCCATGCATGTTCTTGAAGCCTTGTCACTAATTTGAAAGTACTTGCCATCTTTCCCCCAACTGACTTCATGAGGGCATGCCACATTCCAGAAATGTGGCTGGGAAACACCAGTACTTTATCTATTACCACAAAACCAAAGGGCCAGATCCTGAAGCTGTTCCTACCTATTGACTGTTGGTTTGCAATATGGCAAGGTCCCCATTGTACGGCTAAGGAAAGTGTCTGGAACTTGGAAATAAGTAAGTATAACGGCACCTGGAACAATAGCAAGCTTTGGAAACTGAAGTATTTCAATGATGTGTTTTGGGGTGGCAGTTCATACATATTGGAAAAATATGTGTGTTTGCTTGCTCAACTTTTTGTGATAATGTAGTGATAGCAGCCGGGAAATCAGTCTATTAATGAAAATAGCTCAGTAAGATATTGAGCTTCTGACACTATCGGCTTCCATTAGTTCCCCTCCTTGCAAACAGACTGTCATTGAGCTCCACATTGATAATTATCTGTATCCTAGTAGCTACCATGGTACTTGTGTACAGGGCAATGCTGATGCTCCCAGATGACGGTTGTCATAAGGTACATTTGCACTATCTGTTCTAGTACTGCAGCAGCTGTTTCAGGCTGTCTTGCACCAAGGCTATTGCACAGGTGCTGGTCTCTGGATGACTCAGCTTCTGGTTCCAGGCAGGAAACCATTGCTCCCTGCCTTTCCGAATAGCAAGATTAGATGAGGTATAGAGTATCCAAAATCACACGTGTCTGCCTTGCACAGCAATAGCTACACAAGCATGAAATGTAATAAGAAGGAAAACAGCAAAAAGAAAAGTGAAAAGGTATCAAAGTTCATGCATCATAATGTAGTTTCTATCTAAAGAAAAAATTCAAATTTAGTTCTAAATTTGAGGCAGTCTTGTTTATGGAGGAGCTAATAGTATCTCTGTAAAGCTCGTTACGTATAAGCCATCTTCTGGTTTAAATTTGCACTTAAAAAAAATGTAGCTCTTTGTGTTTGCAACCTTATAGAAAAGCAACCTGTAAATTAAAAATTGAGATAAAGGGTCAGACGGGCTTCGTCTGGACCAAAGAATTCTTCTTGTGTTCTGGTTCTCTGATCTTTCCTGAAAAAGCTGTTTGGTGTGTGCTTTTTCATCAGCTAATGAAGATCGATATATATCATGAATTTTATGGTGTGATCCACCCCAGTGTACCAAAACTGTGAGAAACCAAAGAACAAGTGTGCTGCAGGAAGCACCGGAAAGACCATGCAGTTGAATATGCACATGGGTAACTGCTCAAAAAGCAGTTAGGCAGAGCTAGCTGGCATATTGTGAGTGCTGTATGTACAACATTGAGCAAAGTGACTTGGTGCTAACAGTCGGGTAGGAAAGAATGAAATCCCTCTCCAAACTTCACAAGCCCCTCAGGTGTCTGTGAAGGGTGTGTTGCACCCTTATGCATTTCCTCAAATACTAAACATATTGCAAATTGCCTGCCACGTGTTGGATTTCAATGCAACAGCCACACTTGATACTAAAGGGAAAGAGCAATGTTTAATTACAATCTGAATACTCTGCCCTTTATGCTGAATTGCAGGTTAACACAATATTTAGTGTGAATGAGGGACTGCTATGTTTTCCCTCTTACACGGAGCTGTTTCCACAAGAATTTCTTATAATGAGATAAAAATATTGTGAC
The DNA here is from genome assembly GCA_039720435.1 of Amazona ochrocephala. Classification (NCBI taxonomy): domain Eukaryota; kingdom Metazoa; phylum Chordata; class Aves; order Psittaciformes; family Psittacidae; genus Amazona; species Amazona ochrocephala. The sequence goes on along the minus strand of CM077881.1, from coordinate 67,306,454 downwards.
CAGGCATATATGGCAGGTTGCAATTATCTCGAGAAAAATGACTGAATTTAAAAAATATATTGTTGAAAAGTTGGATTTTTTTTTTTTCCTACAGATAAATTTGAATTTTAAACACAGGCAAAGGAGGTATGGGTACAACTCTTGGCCAGCTTCATATGTGTGCTGTCTTTCATCGCAGAGACGGCTCCTAGTGAAGCGTTCTTCTCTTCACTTCTGTGAAAGCTGAACAAGGTACTATTCAAAATAGGCGTTTCTCTTTGTAATCCAAGCAGAGGATAAAACCAGTCTTTGGTTCAGTCTAGCTGGCTGAATCAACTACAGGCAGAATATAGACGGTTTACCCCAATTAGCCATGATTAGGGCTGCAGTACATGTCCCTTAAGAGATGTAACAGCAAGGGAACAAACTGAAGCAGTTTGTTGTCAAGTGTGTCCCTCAAAGTGAAGATGCAGACAAAGAAAGTCAGTTTGTGTCAGGTCCTAAATAATATAGTTACATTGGTTTTTTTTCCTACTTAGTCCTACTTTATGTCCTAAAACTAGGAGAAACATACGTGTCAACTATGGAAATACAAAGCAAGTTCTATAAAGTGTTGGTATAATGCATTCTGCTTCCAATAATTATAAACCATCCAGAGAACTGCATAGTCTGTAAACTTTTGAGAGTAGAACTGGAGAAGTATAGGAAGTACAGAGTGGTGAGTACATTTAAAATATGTGGAGGAATATGTATAGCCTCCCCAGCACCTTTGACTAAAGGTAGATATTAACAGCTAAAACACCTCCAAACACAGATGCGTGATTGCAATAAAAGAAAGCTGTTAACTTAGAGGCCAGAAAAAAAAAATCATTTTCTCCCATTATAAATTAGCAAAGAGTTCTGCAAAGCACATTTTATGGTGTGTGTCTGCAAAGGGCAAACCAAGCTGAAAGAGGAATTGGAGACAAGAAAAAAACTTTCCCAGGTGGCTACAACATTTATTATTTAACTCCAGCAGATAGATCCACCTTAAGAAAGGTCCAAGGAGTGAGATGGAAACCAAATACAGTCAAAGGAAGTTGGGGATGTGGGTGTCAGGTTGTCAGTAATCTGACAGCTATGGTAACTACCCTCTAATCCAGCGGCTCCAGCCACGCTCTCGGCTGACACCGCAAGGGTTGACTGACAGCTGAAGAGCGGGCACTTTTTACAGGCAAAAGTGACATCCAGTCTATTAAGGCTGACAAGCACAAAGCAGAGATTTGCCCTGAATGGTTGGTACTGAAGCCTAGTAAAGGGGTTATTTGAAAGGTCTTACAGAAAGTGTCAGACTCAAGCTCAGATGATAACAATATTGTAATGATAGTACTGGACAATGAAGTGTTATGATTGCCCATACAGGCCAGGAAGATTGCATGTGGATATTGAGCTCCAGAAGCCAGTTTACTGCAGCAGAGTCTCAAAAGCAAACATGTAACAGTTCTAAGACCAGCCTTTGTCAAAATCTTAAAGATATTTTATTCAGTGTGTAATAGTCTACTTGTGTCTCTGTCATTTTTGCTCTGGTGTCTAAGGAAAAAATTAGCAGTAGGAGCAATTACTCTAGACCCCCACAGAAAATGCAAATGACAAAACAGTGTTACACTCAATCTGTGGATTGTAGGTTAAAACAAGATGTGAAAACTAATGTTCTTAGTATTGAAAATATACAGTAATAATGGAAATAGTCGTAAATATGAAAAGGGGGCTAATGATTACATGTTAAAAGATTGTACTAGCTAAGCAGCTGACTGGTTTTGTGAGGCTCCAGAAGGGTGAGATCCTTTGTTATAGCAGAATCTGTATCTGCTGTTGAGTAGCATTAAAAGGAAACCTGTTCCTTTTTCCGAAAAGCTCTTCTGTTTTATCAGTTTTCCCATTAGAATATAGCATTTAATCAAATGATGAAGTGAGATTTTATTTTCTTTCTTTTGACATGGAAGCTTAGTTCTGTAGGCAGCTGCCTCCTAGTCCCTGCTCTCCCTAGTACTATTCTTTGGATTGCTCTTCTAGCACCCACAGCCAATGTTTTTGGCTAGCTTTCCAAGATGAGCAGTTTCATTCAACAGTTAAAACATCTTGTACCATCTACTGATTCTTAGAAAAGGTAATTAAAAATCTGTATAATTGTTTTTCCCAATATCAAAGTGATCCTGCAGTTAGTTGTGGGTTTGTTTGTTTTTCTTCAGATACTTTCAGGAGGTTGTCCCTTCTTTCCATCAGATAACTTTATGTAGTTCCTATCCCTTAACTGTATATAGTCTAATGGAGACAAGACTCAGTTTTATGTCTCTCTTGTGACTGCATTTTCTGGGGAAGAAAAGTTTACAAACCAAGATTAACAAGATCAGGTTTAAAAGCAACTCAGATTCTAATTGCCAAGAAACAAGAATGGCCAAATCATGGTCACTGCCTGGAGAATGAAGAGTTTACAAGAAAAAGCTTCTAAAACATACACATGGTTTGATTGCCAGTAGGTGAACAGTCCAAGGCTGGAGTAATTGGCATCCATTGCTACTGTTTTTCAAGTTATTGCCTCAAAGCAGTACCATGTGCTAAGATGAAGTATTTTAACAGCATTGTAACTGCTTTTGTTATTCAGAATACCACAGAACTGACACAGCATGTCAGTTGGCACTAATTTGTATTTGTGCATAGAATCAAGTGGTTGAGACTTGAAAAATCAGAAAACAGCCACCAAAACCCAATCACATCAGATAGGGAGAGACCACCAAAAGTGTCAAAACTTTGGTACTGAAGATCAGTAAAGGCACATCCTGTGAATGTCTAAACTGGAACAGTTTACAATACAATGGGTGCAAACAGTACATATAAATCTGCATTCGGCCGGGTCCTTGGCCAGATTTGGCTTCTCTGAGGTCAGAGTGTAATGGTACACTATGCCTTGCTTGGGCAGTGAGATTTTCTACCAGATTATTAGAGAAAAATGCACAATACTTGAGCCTAGGGTGAGTGCTAGAAACCTGGGTATCCTTGCTTTACAGCTACTGTTCTTGGTGGACTTATATTAGTCTTACTGCCTTGTTTCCCAGTAAATAGGTTTTTTGGATTGTGTTTAGTATATGGTGTTACATTCAGGAGGCAAAGGAAAGCTGAAAAATATCAGTCTAACCTTCAACTCCTTTCATTTTTACCTTTTCTCACTTTTCTTTTTCTCCTACTAGCCTTGACGTACTGCATGATAGTGACTTTGCAGCACTCTGCATCAGCATCTCAGCTAAATTTTGAAACAATTAGATGACATAGGGTGCAGCAGCGAAGCTCCTACCACTGGTGGAAGCATTTCTGTTTGAAGATGAAGGCATAATTTCAGGTTTGCTCCCGGCATGTGGAAGAGCTGGTGCCAGTTATTGACAGTAGAAGTACAGCTTTTGGCTGAGAAGCCAAGGCAGAGCACATGTGGGCTTGGGCAATCATGCTGACCCTGAGGTGCTGTGGATGACAGAGACAGATGTGTTACATAGATTGACTTAGTGAGATATGTAGATCCTGGATGGGATTTAGACTTCATAGTGAACACCATAACTGCTTTGCTGAAATTGTTCACACTGCCATGAATTTCCCCAAAAAGTTCTGCTCCAAGCTGTGCAAGTAATTTGTTCCCTATGTGTTCTGGACTTCTTGAATATTTAGGTGACGTGGGTTCCAATTGCTTGAACTGCTAAGACCAATGAGTAGGATTGAGTCTCTTGAGTGAATATATTTTGTATGAATGTTGAAACCAACTGTTTTCAAAGGCAGGCACTGAGTGCAAATTATATGAATACATTAAATGTAGTAACTCATCCTGTAAAACACACAGCATACGTATTTCTACATTTGTTTAGCTGTACTAATATATATATATGCTGTGGTTTGCAGTTTGTGGTTTGTTTTGAGGTGATATTTTGGGTTAGGTCGTTTTTGGGTTTGGGTCTTTTGCGCGGTGGGGTTTGTTCTCTGTAAACTAGGATTTGCCTTTTTTTCCTTGCTGAAATGTTCTTATTTTCAATTGCATGTATTGAGAGAAAAATCATGTCTACTTCAGGGAAAATATTTCTTTGTTTGATCTGTTTAGTGTTTTATGTGAGCAACAATTTAATTCTATTTTTCCACTACACAGATCTTACAAAGGGCAACCAAATCCCCTTGCAGATTTTATATTTCTAGAAGCAGAACACAAATATATAATTTTTGGCAAGAGTTCAGTATGAAGAGCTACCTGAAACTTGATGCCAATGTGTTTTGTGTATTTGCTGTTCTAAACTAAAAACCCGCTCACTTACCGTGTAGTAGCCATCTGTCATTTACAAAATGACACATCCAATTTAAAACCGCTAGGAAAGAAAATGTTTAATCAGAATTTTAGGAATACTTGCTAACTACAAATCTTGAAGACCTAACTACTTTGCTATTACAATGCAATTTGTCTGACAGGTGGTGTGTTCTGCTGTAGAGGACATACAAGTGCAAGTCAGCATCACCTTGGGCAGGTTACTTCATTTGTCCTTTGCCCCAATTTTCCAGTCTGTAGAATGGGAAATAGAGATATTTGTCCATTTACAGGAAAGGTATTGACAGGAGAGAGGGTTCAAGTGGGTTATTTATACCTCAGACTTCCACTAAATTTTTATTACATATACTTGCCAAAGGTATTAGAAAATACTGTAAATTTTTTTATATTAATGTTAAACTTTACAGTGGAATTGTTTGACATGGTGGGATTTGGTGGGGTGGGAAGCCTGTTTTAGTTGTGTGTTGCTAGGATATAACTAGAAGATATAAGCACAGGCCACTGAAATAGAAACTTTAGCAATGAAAATCTTCACAAAAGTTTTATATAGAGGCTGCCTCCTCCTGGGTCATCAGACTCAATCCCTTTGCACATTAAATTTTGCTGGATTTTTTACACATGTATTGTGCTTGGTCTGTATTATTTAGTAATATTATTACCATAAGTTCCTAAGTTACAGAGTTACCCTGCTTAAATATACAAAACTAAAGAAAACCCCTGCCCTCAGGAGCTCAGCTTAAACAAATGAGACAGATGGAGATGTGAAATGATTCACCCAGAATCACAGCAGAAACAGGAGGTCAGTCTCAGACGAAGGTCTTTGAAATCCAGGTGGACCCAGGGAATTAGGCTGCCCTGGCTCCTCTGGGCTCCTCCTTGGAGTGGTGCTCTCCTTCAGGCATTGTCCTGTTTGTTCTTTCATTTCTCCAAATAGAAAATCCAATGCGCTGTGGAGATAAAGTTCCAAATATGAGTGTATACTTGGAAAATAGAAATGCCTGATGTTAGAAAACAGAAGCTGGTTGCAGTATATCCTGGGTGAGTTTCAGAAAATGGATCTCTGGTGATGTTGTAAGCTGTTTAAGTCGCGCATAAAGCCAAGAGAAATGTAAATCTTTATTAGCATCTTTGCTTTATTATACTTTAGCATTTAATGTTAACAGTTGATTTTTGAACATGGTACATGAATCATTGTCCATACAGTAGTTGTGGAAAACCTTGCAGCTTTAAAAGGAAAAAAAATTAAAGAATGATCTCTGAAGACCTGAAGAGAGAAAAACTGGATAATAAACGTTCAATCAGTCTGAGGTATTTTGTAAATCAGAGCACTTTTATTTGGATATACTATTGTTTAACAGCCAGTTTAAATTGGGACCAGCATCCTGATTCTGGACAACATGGCTTTTATTGGAAGTCCCTGCCACTTTTAAGCATCTTTAATACATTTTAAAAATAGAACTGTAAAAACCAGTAACCAGACTTCAAAGCAAAGACATGTTGTGCCAGAATTACGAAGCTGGTGCCGATTTTCACTGGTTGTAAAGCCTTGGGGAGCGCCCTGCAGTCTGTCCCACAGTGACAAACACCAGTAATGCAGGCGGCTGGCGTGGGAGCACCCACCAAGAGAGGGCACCCTCAGCACCAGGGCAATGTGGGAGCTTGGACCCTTGTCCTCCAGTCTTGATCATCCGCTCACGCCACTAGACACCAGCAGTATGTCTTGTCCTTCAGGAGAGATTTTGACTTTCAGGGCATGGAAAAGCAGCATGTTAATGGCAAATTAGGATGGCAAGTCTTTCACTTGCTTTTGGTGTCTGCCAGCAGCATATTGCCTAGGGAAAACTGAGGGCCACCTATATGCACTACTCTGCGTAAGAGCTTTTCTGCCAGAGCATGTTTGTTCTCTACCAACCATTTAAAAAGAAGCAGGTCCAAAAGAGGTTTGTGACATCTTTGCATATTGATCCAGGAGTGGTTGGGTAGAAGAGTCTGTAAAAGGGATATAACACTTATGTATGATAGTGATGAAATAGCCAAGCGGAAAGGGGGGAAGGAGAACACTTCCTTTTCTTTATGTCTATGTTTAACATGTGATAATTTCCACATGCTAGGGTGAAGGGAGAGGCTCTGTTGGATTAAACTGGTAGTGCTCAGCTGAGCTGCACCAGCCTGAACTGAAGACTGCCTTGGAGTTTGTGTCGCTTAGACCTGTGTTGGTGGAGGATTAGACCCAGATATTTTTCAAGCAAGCACTGGCATTGGCTATGGCAGTTGAGCTGCATACTTCATGCTTTGGCTTACAAGCAGGTCCTCTAAAGTATGATAACTTATCAGTAGTTTTGTTTATGGGCTATAGTTGCTGTATCCCTCTCTCAGGAAAAGCACTACGGCAGTGTGCCCATATGAGGAGACCTTTCTTGGTAGCTTTCTGCAGTGTGTATCTCGGCACTACTAATGCTATCATCTAGGAAGGTATTGCTGCAACACAGCTTGCCAAATCACTTGAGATGAGTAGACTACGACAACCGGTTTAGTGCCACCTTCAGATAGGCAAAGATGTGAAAGGAATCTCTTCAGTGACATAACTGCAGAGACTGTTCACCTGGGAATAGGCTAATTGCACACTTGATGCCACTGCAAAGCCACCTATGCATAACTAAAATGAGCACATATCTGACAACTGCATTGAATTTGAAAAGAAATTTTGAAATATAGTGATTATAGAGCTTCAGGGCCTTAAACACTGAAGATTTTATTTATTGAATATAGACTCTGCATTAAAGTTTTGGAAAATTAGGACCGAAGTTGTGCTTCACAAAATGATCAGTGGAAGAGCTTCTGATAGAGTGTGAATTCACGACCACATTAGGATTATCTCTGGCTATAGCTTTGGGATGGATTCTTTTGATTTTACAGTTAGAGAAGTACAACTTTTGTTATGTATTAGAATCTTACTTTTAAATCCATAGATGTTTGTTGGCACCCTTCGCAGAAAAAATTCCTGTGGATAAGTGGTTCCTGACATAAAGGAGCTATTTGATATTTACATGTGACCATCATTATGGTTTCAGATCCTCTTACAAAATTTAAATAAGGTGTCTGAATAGCCTACAAAGGGCTTTTACAGGTCTTTTTTTCTTTAGTTGCCTTGTATAAAGAATGTCAGGATTCGTTACAGTTGAATTTCTTCTTATTTTTTATTTCCCAGCAGTGCTATATTTGTCTTAAGATTTCTCCATCTTAACAGATTTAGAGTTTAGTTAATTCTAATGCTGCTACTGTAATTCTGGAGAGCAGTGCCCAAGATAGCTGGTCTCCTCCAGATATGTCATGTAACATCCTCTGCAAGGAAAGAGGACTCAGCTTTCCCCACAGGAGAGGGGATTCATTATTGATGGTGCTGACCACACACGCAGCCCTTGTCCCTCCCAGGCTCTCTAGCTTTTAGGCTGTTAGAGCTCAGTACTGCTGCCGCACACAGTGTATCTTAATCTTGGCAGGGGTTAAGCAATCTTGGAAGAGATTGCTGACTGCACACTTGGCAAAGGAGCTCTTTCTGGGAGGAGGGTGCCCCTCACCAGGTCCTCTGCTGCTTTTCTTCACTCCCACATTGAATTACCGCAGTGTTTCCTATATGGGACTGCTCTGGAAAGTGCTGTTGAACCTCAAGTTGATACAAGCAATTGCTGTCTGCGTGCTAAGCAGCTGCTAAACAGCTTTTTTTGATCATTATGGGGTCCATGATGCCTTCAAACAGGACATCCAGTGAGAAATAACCCACCCATTGCTATGTATCCACGTGCAAGAACAAGGGGCATGCTGTGTGGGTATCTGTGCAAGCCCATGACTTTGTGCTGGGGAGGAAAGTCCCAATGGCAGAGGTGTGCATTGCTGGAAGCAGTGCCACAGCCCTTGCTGCTGCTTTTGCCACAGCTGTCTATGCCAGCGTGGTTAGCTGTGGTACTGGGTGGCAGACCCTACCTGAGTTGGGGGGAGGGTGTGAGGCAGTCAGACTGCTTTGTTGGGGTTTAGCTGCCATTCTGGGCATAAAGAGCTTGTTGTTTACTTAGCATGCATGTAAAGAACAGTGAAAATAATGAGGAAGGGCAGACAGAGGATTGTATCTGACAGTTTTGAGTTTCTCTGGGGTTTAGTAACAAACACTGCTCTTTTTTCTTCCAAGTTCCTTACAGCCCTACTTTATCTAGCTATTGGATTTCTTGCAAGTGCCACAGCATGAGCCTGGTATTGAAAATGTAGCAAGGACCTAAAGAGAGTGCCTAATCTCACCTTTTGCATGGAGGCTAAATCAAGGTGCTTGATTGTCTGGCTTGCCCTTCATAGGGATATTAGCGCATAGATACTAGTTCCTGGGCTGCCTTACGCACCTGTAGATATGCGCATTAAGACTCTCTATTGGTTACAAGCAAAGTGTAAAGGGCAGCAGGTTGAACAGGGGCTGTGGGAAGGTCTTGGGAGTTGGTGTTTTTCGCTGGCATCTATTAATAAGTTGAGGCTAAATTCTCTACTTTGAGGAAGAGGCCAGCAGAGAATTTTATAGCTGTAGACAAATATCTAAAAGGATTTGGCTCATTAAGTGTTAGCAACAAATCACACAGGAATGCCCGAATATATTTTAAAAACAAATAAAGTGTAAGTTAAATACACAGAGGGTTTTCCTTTCACTCAGAGGATAAATAAGAATTTTCTCATCTCTTGCTAAAGGTCTTGCAAGCAGGAGCTTTAATGTAGTTGAGGAAAGGTGTACAAATAAATGTATTTATCATTACTTGAGCAACCATTTCATCTCTGGAAGGATTCACTGACTAACCAAATTGAGGAGAGAAATTAATGTTTTCCTGGGCTCTATGGGTGATGCTAACTGTTTTTTTCCTTAGTGCCCCCATGACTCTCTTACCTGTATTTCTTTTTTTTTGAAGGAAGTGCTTAAGAAACAAGTGATAGGCTTGAAATCATTCCCACAAGTAAGTATGCAGAATTGAAATGGAATGAGAATGATGGGTCTTGATCTATTCCACTTACTGTCTTTGTCATTTCTTCCTATGACACCCTGTATTGTAAATTTTAATTCTGTATGGTGGGAATCTTACTCATCTTCATCAAACTAAGGGAGGCAACAAAATTCTCCTCTGATTGACATCAGAGAAAATACCTGTTTGAGGAAGAAATAAAATATCTGTAACTGTCTATGAATTGTGATAATGTTATTGGTACCTTGAAGTGACTTATTTTTTTACATCAAGTAAGTGATATCAGGATGCTTCTTGTCTAGCAGCCTTGGAGATTGCCCTTCTGAGCTGAAATCCTAGAATGGTTCAACATCATGCAAAATTATAAAACACTAAGTTTGTGTAAGATATAAGTGCTTGAGCACTTTTACAGCTCTTTGTTCGGCAAGTTTGGGGAAAAAAGCAAATAATATTTAGCGTTCCCGTTCACAGAGCTACAAAAATTTATTCACTGAGATTAAATTACAGTATGGTGAAATGAAAGTATGCATATATTCCTGATAGAAATTGTGCAAACTTAAAAAAATAAAAGGTACCCTCGCCCTGCTGTAGTTAATGGAGTTCTGCAACTGAATTACAATTTTTGCTTTAGAAAGAGTACTTACACTCCACGTTCATTGAACTTCATTCAGCCTATATGTTGTTGCTCTCAGAATAAGAAGGCACTTCAGTTTGCACCAGTTAGCACTACTTACATATAGAACAGAATATTGCCAGTATAAACTCAGTCAAAAGTCTGAGTCTTGGAAGTAATAGAAAAGTTATGTTCCCTCTACAGATAAGCATATGAATAAATACAAATGATTTATTACAGCATCTTGGTTTCTTTTTTTATCATGAGTGACAGCCTTCTATATAATACTTGTTTTGTTTCAGCAACATTTTCTGTAATGCTGCCCAGCACTGTTTGTTCTTACAGTAGGTGGAATTAAAAGAATTTAAAGGTGCTTAAAACTAAACAGTACTGATTATTTTCTTTCCAGTGATATAATCCAGCCCCACACTTTTAAATCCTAGCATCCTTAGTCTGTTGGGCTAAGTAGTCTAAACTGAGTTTTTCTTTTATTTTTCAAGACTTGACTGGAAGTCACTAATAAACCATTTTCTCTCACTTAACTATTAAACTGTGAGAAAGCTCTAACTTGTGTGAACTTTTCCATAAAGCAAGATCCTGTCTTGGAGGAGATGGTATTTTTATTGCATTTGGGAGGTTCAGGTATGATGAATTTCTTTACATAACATGTGAACTTGGGAATGAGCCTGGCTCCAGCTTTTAGATACCAGTGTTCCCCTGTGAAAAGTCAATTAATGACCTGAGCAAGCAAGTTTGTCTGCTGTGACCTAAATATTATTTAAAATCAACAGTGATTATCTGTTCAAAACTGCAGCCTCCTGTTTAAGGGTCCTAGACAGAGGCCTTCTTGAAGATATGTCTGCATACCCTTGACAACAAGAAAGGTAGAGTGAGCTGTGTCTGATGGCAGGGTCCATCCCAGACAGTGCAGATACAGGTGGCTCCATGCTGCCATTGTTACGTTGTTGATTCTGTTCAAGGTTGTGTTCAAGCTGTGTGTAGGGCAGCTATGAACTCTGCAATTGTGAAGCACTTCTTAAAATTGTCATGAGAAAATCAAAGCAGAAGTAATAGTAATAATAGGATTGTTTTCCTTCATCATGGTATCTATTCCCACAGTTAGGCTCCCATTTTACTATCTGATCTTTATACCAGTAAGAAGAGGTAGTCTTTATCTAGGACTGTTCACAGCCCAAGCCAACAAGGGTTTATCAATGAAAGGCTTATCCTTATGCCCTTTTTTCTCTTCTTTTCCCAGTTTTCTGCTTGCATTAGAAATTTGTTAGGATTGATGGCCATATCTTGCTGGTTGGGCAAAGCATGACACAACTGATTAACAAAAATAACAAAAAAACCTGATACCCAATACAAAGTAATGACAGGTTGTAGTCTTTATTAGCATTTAACCTATGGGGGAAAAAAGAACAAGGAAATAAATTGGTTGTGAGAAAGAAAAGTAAATAAAGGGTTAAAAATGGGAAGATTTGTTAATAGAATATCCTAAACCACAGAGTGGAATCTTTCTTGTTTCTGCTTTGGTCTGCATTTTCTTCTATGATTTTAGAGGAGAGAAGGATGCACTTAAGTAACTGCTGCTGTTGGTGTGAAAAAAGTCCAATTTTTGCATAGGTTTTGAAGCCTGCTTGGTGAATTTCCTTGAAATCAGCAAGGTTTGTGCAGGTCACTAATCTCAGATAATTAGTTCTGGATTTGAGCCAGCTAAAGGGAAACTCATTTTTTGCTTAAAGTGAGCAAACAGTGCAGCATGACAAGGGAGGGAGAGGTCTGGTGATTTGTGTTATAATGCTTGTTTCTAAGAGTTGAATTTTGGATGTGTAATGTGAGAAAAGAATCCAAGCCAGAATTTGGCATGCAAAGAAAGGGAGTATTGGGTCTTGCCACTAATTCTGCATACAAATTTGGAACTGGGAGGAATAAATGGATGAAAGAAAACTGGGGTACAATTTTGAAACACTCATCCCAAATTTAGATATTTAACAGTATTACAAGAAGAATTAATAATAAAATTTTTTAAAAAGTAGTGATGCTTTATTTCTCAAGGTCTGATACAGCAACAATAGCCTGTATGGAGTGGATCCTATGCTCCTTCCACTTCTGCTCTTGCCTGCAAGTGGTTCTTACAGAGGCAGGTAAAGATAAGCTAAATATTCTTCCAGATTTTTCTAAGTATGTGAAAAGGGCTGAAGAAAAAGAGCAATTCTGCCTGTATTTAGTGTTGTCTTCTGTCACAGATCAGGAGGAGGTACTTTCAATCTCCTGGCAAAACTGGTGTCTCAGATCAAAGAGCATTAGGTACAATGGATCAAGAAAATATACATAAAGCCTTCAATTGCTGAACCAGGAAAATCTGTTGTTAGTGACAAGCTTTAGGGATAGACTCGTGATAGGTCTATCTCAAATTTGTTTATTTTTATGTATGATGGATGCATTTCAGCTGATAGAGGCTTAAAGTTTTTGTTAAGGTCAGTGATGATATAGCATATGCTGTAACAATCATATTTTTTCTGTCATGGATCATTTAATTATGTTAATTAACATCTTGGCAGAAAATGCAGTGTGGCAGAGCCTCTGTCACCCAAGGATCCTCATGGGGTTCTGTTATTTCCCATGAAAACCTAAAAAAGAATCTACGGGGAACATGGATTCTTATAGAAAATAATAGATGATTGCTCAGTAGAGTAAGTAGATGAAACAGCATTTAATGTAACTTTGCTGTAGGTTTTAGAGCCTCTGTTCTCTTGAAAGACAGCTACTACATGCTGGATTCTAAGTCACTATTTTCTTATTGCAAAAGAATGGCTCATAACTATATATTGGATCAGACAGTATCAGAAAACCAGTTGTGGTTTTCTTGCTTCCTGTCTTTATGTTTTGAGGTAACAATAATTTCTTGATAGCCTGATGGTGACCCTGGGATAATCATCTTTGTTAGTTAATTACTTCAGGGAGCAAACATGGGATCAGATCATTTGTGAGTGATTAGTGGGTCTGGAAATGCAACGAGGCTGATAGCTTTGTACATGTGTGCAAATATGTACATGTGGAAGTGGACTGTTTGCTCATTTGCTCCTCTCTATCACTTATTAAAATATTTGATGTCACTAGTAAAAAGGGTGAATTTGGGATCGGAGTGATGGGTGCTTTACCTGCTGTTGTGAATATGTAGTCACTAGTACAGATAGTTGTACTCTCAAAGTTGTAGCAGCAAGTCATTGTGATGACCATTTCAAAAGATGGAATCACTCATTAAAAACTCCGGTCTGCATCTCAAACCACAATATGGATGTCACTATAGCCTGTTCAGTAACTTACAACATATGTTTGACCCTACTTGAGATTTATTGAATTAGAGAGCTTCTTTTAATTGTTTGTAAGTACAAACTTATTCTCACATGAGGGTACACTCAATATGCGCTTTCAGTGTGTCTGCCAATGCAGAGCCATATGCTATTTTGACGTTCTTGATTATAGTGTGGTTAATGTATCAGCAGTACTTCTGCTGCATTAATAAACAGCATTTAATTCTGTATGATCTGTATCAGTTTGGGTCTGAATACACAAATGTGCAAGTTTAAAATTTAATTTCTACTACTCTATTTCCAAGTAAAATATTTAATAGAAAGTCAACAATTAGGCATGGCAGTAGGCATATTTAATTTCAAATATGGGACAGTTGATGTCATTCAAAGCATTACAAATGCTTTTTGCATATAATTAGCCTTGTGCTCAGGCCCTAATATTTCAAAGACTTGGATACATGTTAAATCAGTGGAAATATTCATATATGAAGAGTTAAGCAAATGCATAAATGTCTTTTCAGGACTGGGAAGTAATTAAGTGGAACTCTAAAAAGTACCATTATGATCTCATCTAGTCTAAAAGAGTGCAGTGTTAATGCTTGCTATTTTAGTCGGTTGTGCAAATACTACTTTCACAAACACTTCTAAATAGGAAAACATGGATATTTTTAAGGAAAAAAACCTCAGGCTGGTTGAATAGATTTTACATTTTTGGCATTCAGTATTAAAACGTGCTGTTACTGCATTAATTTCCATCTAAGCAAGCAGTAGCAATATGCTGCTATTTCAGTGTGTATAAGCTTGGTGGCAGATTTTTTCATCAGTGGCCAGGAACCATTTTCTTGTTACTACATTGAATTAAAAATTTATTAAAAAAGAATCTCTGTTTGGTAAAAAGAGACAGTTTATAATGCTACCAGTGTTAAGATATCAATGTTTATTAAGAAGAGGAGGGAATCATATGCTCTACAAAGGAGGTCTGGGGAAGATGGCAAAAGTTACCCTGTCAGGAATAGCAATGTGGTCAGGATAGCCATGCTACTCTACTGATTGGGTGTGCAACATCTTTTATCCCCTTTGTCAGCTGTTCAGATGTGATTTTTTTTTTACATGTTTAAAATGCATGAATAATATTTATTCCCATTTTGAAGAGTATATGATCTTTGGTTAAATAGTGCTATATAAATGCAATATTGTTTTATATAAGAAGGTGTTAATAAGATTTCTAATATTTATTTAAAATTCTTATTAGCTGGCTTCTTAAATGGCCACTTTGAGGATGCAACCATTTATGTTTGGTAAGTATGAAAGACCAGCCACCGAACAAGCCATTTCCTGGAAAAGGATAGCTTTTGAGTTTTACAGTGGCCAAACAATCTATTTATATCTTCTGTTTTGCTTTGTTTTTACAAAAATAGGTGATGCTGTGTTCTGCTAATTCTGATTCAAAGGGATCTAGCTTAAGTCATGGCCCAGTAAATGAACTACCTATGCATTGATAACATGAGTACAGTTGTCTTTCTGCTATTAACTGATCATGTTAGAAATGTGATCTTGCATTTATAGGGTTAAAAACAGGATGGAATTTTTAGAGGCGTTCTGTACGCAAAATATGGCCGATGATCACAGATATTACCACCCAAAATCTACAACTCTGTTGCTGCATGACACGTTTACTCTTGTTGAAACAAATCATGCCACTTAAGTTTAAAAAATGTTCCATTTGTATCTGCATAATTGCTACTGACAACATGATTATGTTTAAAGATTTCTGCAAATCTTGTAATAAGAAGTAGGTGATAGAACACAGTATTTGTCATGCATTTAAGATATCCTTTGGTGTATCCTCCTGAAAAGTTCCAGATAGAGCAGAGTAACCATTCCAAGGAAGTTGTGCCTTAGATCACAGAAGCAAACACTTCTCTCCATTTCCCATTCCACCAGCACTATTCCATGAGAGCTGGTGGTGAGCCCAGGCTTATTAGATGCTGAGTAGAAATGGATTTCTCTGAGAGATTGTCGGTTAGACAAATGGAACACTTTCACTGATGCCAGGAATATGGAAGTGGTTACAATTCATTATTTTAACATTACAATGATTTCCAGTATCAGCATGGTTCGCTTCAATAATGTATCTAACTAAAAAATAAATAAACAAATTCTCTCTGACTTATTTCAAGTAATCACTTTTATGTCAGCTAAATTTCAAATAAAATTTGAAAAAAATAAATTTCAAAGGATCAGTGCCTGAAAAAAATGTTTCAAAATTATAAAAATTTTTCAGAAGTGTCAATATGACTGAAATAACTACAATGAATTTTTTCCATCAATATGAGTTTATTTAACTTTCAAATCTGAAAAACATAAATAAGCTACAAGAGAACCATTCTCCAGCTGCCAAAGAACAAATCCTACAGAGGGCTGAGAACCTCCATGTAGTATTTTGGTACCTTTAAGACCTATTTGCACAAACAGGAATATATCCTAAACTGATCAGAGTTTGTGCTGTTGATAAAACTTCTTTCTCTATCAGAAAATGACAGGTCATCAAAACAGATTTTTTTTTTTCATAGCAATTTTCCACTTTGATTAAATGTTGTCAAAAAGATTTTGCATGTGTCAGATGGGATTTTTCTTTGGAGTGAGAGGAATTAACAACATTATGAATGAGATGCCCATTTAGGGGTTTAGAAAGATATCAATTCATATGTTGTTTGTCTTGGCTCTGCTTGGGTTTTGTTTTAATGTTGGATAGAGATTAGTTTTGAAACCTCAACATTTTTCACAAAACAATGTTTTCCAGCCCATCTCTAGGTTTGAGGGCTCTGAGAAAGTGCAAAGGTATTCTCAGGCTTATAAGATGGGAGTGAATGTGTTTATTGATGCCCTTGAGAATAACATTGTGTAGCAAGGATTGGTAAAGTGAATAATCAAAAAATAGAAACATTTGAATGCATATACCAAATTCTGTGTATGTATCCTAAGACTGGGTTATGGCTTTGTAAGTATTGCAAACTAACTAATTTTAAATGAAATTTAAACTTGATTGGATCTCAGCATGAAGATACCAACATTCAAATTGATTCATTAGCTGACCTGAATTCTCTGATAAAATTTACTAGCATGCACAAGCAGAGGATTTATCCTGGATGCTGTTCATGTCATTAACAGGAACAACCACTGGCAAGATACACATAATATCAACCCACAAAAAAAGAAACTAAATGTTATTTTAAACATTTCAGTTATTTAGAAAAAAAGCAAATGCCCTATCATGCTAAAATATTATTTTTTTTTTATTTTACATCTATTGCCTTACAACCAGTATAACAGCAGGAAGGCAGCACAATGGAAGTTTTTGTTGAGCAGAGTATGCTTGCTTCAAGAAGCTAGTGTGCCAATAGAAGCACACATCAAGTGAAGCTAACATACTGGGTGAATTATGTGTCCCATCACACCAATGACTGCAGAGCCATAAAACCACCCTAAGTGTTCTAGTTACAATCAATTACATCATGCTTTAATCACATTTTAATGATGTATTAACCAAGATTTCAACAGCAATTAGTTTAATGGGTGTTTGCTTTTTTAAAACTATTTTAACTGTGGCTATATCCAGTAAGATTAAGAGGGGGGGGGGAAATTAAAGCATTGATTGTGACCTCTTTCTTTTCCAGCAATTTTTTGTGATGGGACTGAAAAGAGAGATTTTTCAGTTACTAAGCATTCATGATTCTTAAGAAATAATGTGTTCGACTTTGCTGTGCGATAATATACCCTCAAATTTTTCTTGTCTAGGAAGATGCTGCAAAATCTACACTGAAAATAGTTGATGCCTCTCCCATCCTTTAGGGCAGAAAGTATTACAATATCTATTGATATCTAGTCAAAGATTAAAGAAGCATGAAGTAAAATTTAATAATTATATTATACTAATTTTTAATAGAAGGGTTTAGAAAACTTCTGCAACTGCTTGTAATATTCCCGTTGATACACATTTTCCATATAGAAAACTGACAAACATCTCTGGGAACCGAGCTCCTTTTAAAGCACTCCGAAGAATATTAACCGATAAAGGAAAGAGATTTCACAGCAAAACCCACATAAAAATCCATATTAGGAATGATACCGAACTTAAAGAATGTTGTAAAATGAGCATGGAAAAATGTACAAAATGAATTCATGCCCATTTACATGCTTTCAGTCAGGCTACCGGATAACAAAGCCTCTGTCTTTGTGTTAACACTGCAGATTAGGTCAAGTTTTTACCCCTCTGAGCTCTTTTCCTGTAAATGACGGGTTTTGATGTGAAACAAGCAACATGTCAAAGCAAGTTGAAAGATGTAGGCATTTTATGCCATGTCACAATGACAGGCCGGTGAATATTTGGGCCATTAGGGGCTTATTAGTGAATAAATGACCAGATGGTTCAGTGATGCACAGAGATGGACAGAACTGGATGCTACTAATCAGCACTGTCTGTACTTGATGTCAAATCACATGACACAGTAACCCATGGATACCGAATAAAAGTTACCATTAGCAAGTCAATTTGATATCTGTGTGGTGTAAACAGACTTATAACTGCACTTCAGAGCTGCCTCTTGTTAAGAAGAAATAATGGTAGAGTATTTAAATAAACACACTCCACACTTATCAAGTTATGATAAATATAACTAGAATTTCAATTCCCAGACCTCCTTTTTATTCTGAAGAGACTGTGGAAGGACATTTACATATTAGACTACCTCCACAGACCAGCTGGAAATGCTGTAAAGAGGCACTTTCTTTGAACACCATGGTTAGCAACATCAAGTGATGCTTTGTGCATTTGCCACAGGAATGCAAACTTGGAGAATAGGACCTGTTTTCTGGGGGAAGGCCGTTTGCATTTCGGTGGATTCATGCTTTGATTTTTCTATGGATGTTGATACATGTTTGCTTGCCACTACCCTAAATTTTTCCCATGGGTTTTTAAAAATTTATTTTAACAAACCCTTGTTGGAAAGTCATTTCCAAAGCATTGCATCAGGGTGAGAAGATTCAGGTGTTTGGTAAGGACCACATACTGATCTAAGAGCTGATCCTGAACCACTACTGCAGAGTAGGAAGTGCCAGTCTGAATGGAGGGGGTAAGCCAAGTCTGGGGATAGGGGAAGATTTGCCTCTGTACTCAATATCTGTGAGCTTAAAATAAGAGGAAGTTTTGCCTTGAATGTGGGGAAGTACATTTGTAGACCGTGGCAGTTTGAGGTATATCCTCACTTCCAAGCCCATGACAAGCATGGCAGTAATGCACTTTCATTGAGCAGAAATATATGCATATCTGAGGCGTGCTTTACTTCTCTCTTATGTTTTTTTTATAGCAAATGAGAACAAATACAGTGCTATGACTAATGATTTTTTTATGATATACTAATGTGATTTACAGGGTGTTTTGAAATGCTGAATGATACTTGCTTGAATTTTTCAGTGTGAAGAATACGATGTAAATGTATGTCACCCCTTTTTTATAAGGGTGATGATATTGGCAGATGAATTTTATGTAGTAGGTTAATAATGTAATAATGTTTGGTGGCTCTAGCCATGTTTAACCATGAGTGCCCGTTGGTCCTGATCTTCTCTCTCTTGTTCCTCCTTTGTGGAAAGAATATGGAAAGAGTTTTATGGTATGAGTGGTCATGGAAACTGATTAAATAAGGAATCAGGTAAGAAATTAGGGAAATCCAAGGAATACTATGTGAGCAGTCAGAAATATGCTTGGATGTTGAACATACTAAAAACTTGAATTGGCAAGAAATATAGCAGAACGGATTAAAATTGTGGAATATGTTGCCTATTTTATAATCTCTGTTGTAGAATGGACTTATTTTTATAGAGAAGATCAAAGATAATTAAAATAGTATATATTAATTACACAGGATTGTCCTTTGGGAAGGTAATGCTACACTGCTTATATTGCAATAGTAAGTATTACAACAGTGTATTAGACAAAACACTAATATTTTTGACTGTGTCTGATCCAGTGATCATCTGAAGATGTCTGGGTAAAAAGTAAAAGGAAACAGGACATACATAAAAGGATCCTTTGGATGGAATTCATAGTCCAGTGATGTTATGGAGACTGAAAATCATGGGTTAGAAATGAGATGAGTTAGAGAAGGTAGTGGGAGAGAACTCACCAGCAGTTATTAACAACAGTGGACTGGGTTCATCCTTTAGGTCAGGAAACCCTTACAGAATCAATTGCTGGAGGCTGGGAAGGTCTACCGTGCCAAGGATGCTTTTAGGTTGAACTTGTTCCTTCAACTTTAAAGTTGAAGGGATATCCTTCAGTGATCATTGCTTTCTTTTTTTTATATTAAATTCTCCACTGATATAATTTAAAAAACTCTCCAAATATGGAGAAAAAAGTGCTTTATAGCTTATCTGTTTTCCATTCATTTTGATACTAGACCTGGAAATGAGACATGCCTGCAAGCTTTAACGGAAGTCTGAAAAATGCGGTGGTTTACCCAAAAGGTTCAGCTGGCCAGCCCTGAAATCTCAGACTGCATTTCAGACTGAAAACTAATTTTTCAGTGGATCTGGGATAATTTCACAGATTTGTGCAGAAGCCATTCCAATCTTGGTAGTTTCAGCACAGGCTTAATTAAAGTTTATGTTCTTTTAACAAAAACAACAGTCCCTCCTCTACCCTTACCCCTCAAAGTTGAATTCTGTCGATAGGAGAGCCTACAAAGAACTGAAGAGAAACATCATATAAACTCATGTGAATGCTTCTTTAACAACATTCATTTATTTCCTGGAGGTTTTATTTCCAATGTAAAGGGGAATTACCACTCAGCAGATTCTTGCTGTAGTAGCTTTCCCATTCCAGTTGCAACAGAATTCTTTCTACTCATGGTTTTCCTTGGCTTTGCATATGAATTGATGGTCCAATGTAACTCTTTGCAAGATGTTCTGGTGTCCTCAATATAAAAAGGACATGGAACTGTTGGAACAAGTCCAGAGGAGGGCCGTGAGGATGATCAGGGCACTGGAGCACCTCCTGTATGAAGATAGGATGAGGAAGTTGGGGCTGTTCAGTCTGGAGAAGGGAAGGCTGTGTGGAGACCTCATAGCAGCCTTCCAGTATCTGAAGGGGGCCTACAGGGATGCTGGGGAGGGACTCTTCATTAGGGACTGTAGTGAGAGGACAAGGGGTAATGGGTTCAAACTTAAACAGGGGAAGTTTAGATTGGATATGAGGAAGAAATTCTTTACTGTAAGGGTGGTGAGGCCCTGGAATGGGCTGCCCAGGGAAGTTGTGAATGCTTCATCGCTGGCGGTGTTCAAGGTGGGGTTGGACATAGCCTTGGATGGCATGGTTTAGTGTGAGGTGTCCCTGCCCATGGCAGGGGGGTTGGAATTAGATGATCTTAAGGTCTGTCCTGGGTTCAGCAGCAGAAGGAGAAAAATGACTGCTGCTGCTGAACCCAGGGCAAGGTCCTTTCCAACCCTGACTATTCTATGATTCTATGTTAAGACATTCAGAAGGTATTTTTTTCTGAAAATAAGGATGTTGACATTGTGTTGATGGCAACAACATTACTCCAAAAGAGGCACAACTTCCTTAGGGCAGTAATACCTTACAGAAAGAATTCATTTTTAGAAAATTTGGTTTTGATAGAAAGAATTTTTAAAATTAATTCCCATGGGAAAACTTTCTGTATTGATATATGTAACATTTGCTTGGCCATAATAAATAATTTTGCAAAGTGATGTAAAATAATTGCTGTCACTTATGGTGGCTGTCACATCAGACAGTGGTA
Source organism: Amazona ochrocephala (assembly GCA_039720435.1). NCBI lineage: Eukaryota > Metazoa > Chordata > Aves > Psittaciformes > Psittacidae > Amazona > Amazona ochrocephala. Next base: position 67,285,404 of record CM077881.1, on the reverse strand, counting down.
GCTCAGTGGAAATAGTCAAAATCCCTCAGCCAAACCCCAAAGAAATATAATGAAAATCTGGGTGTCTGCAACCTATCATGGTTTAACTGCAAACTGTATGTATCTGACAAACATATTGTAAGAGAGGGGTAGTATGGGTGTGCATGTGAATGTGATGGATGCTTTCCCTCTGACTTTTAGGTTTGAAGGTGCATGCCAACGCTTTGTGCTGGCTGGAGAGTTTGAGCCATCTGAGTCTCTGGAAGAAACCTTTCCCTCTCCTGCTTTGTGGTGCCAGCTTTCCACCTGGCCTGTAGAGTAGAGACGGACATTTATCCTGTGACTTGCTTGACATCGGCATGGGTTCTGTGGTGACATGGAAGACATAATGCGTGCAAGAGCCCGGGTTCTGCCAGGCCTTCAGGTGACGACTACCTTGCTATTCTTCAGTTTTCCTGACTCATGCATAACTTGAGCCAATGTAAGGCAAAATGCATCAAGTAGCATATATTTGTAAAAATAAAAAACTTGGAAACACAGTTTAGAAGTGTTCATAAAAGACAAGTGATGACAAAAAAGATCTGTATGTGTAGATCTGCATAAATCTCTGTGAGTTCTGGAACGTCTACTGCATGGCTATAGATGAGTTCAGCTCCATATAAAATTCTCTGTTCAGTGGCAAGTATCCTGAAGGAATGAGTTCGTGAACAGTTTGGTTGGGGTTAATATGAATTCCAGCAGCCTACTTGGTTCTGGATTGGGGGCGAGGTGAGAGAAGAGAGGCTATTGGAAGCACACCTCCCAGGGCTTCAGCAGTAAGAAAGAAGCCTGAAAGCCCAGAGAAATAGGAAAGCCACCCACAAAGCAGTCAATTGAATGTTTTAGTATATGTTTGGTAATCTCTAATTATTCAATGGACAAAGATCAGGTAAACATTTTGGAGGATAAATCTCGTGAAGTACTAACAGCTTTAGAGAAAGATTACAAAGAATGTCCTAAGTAATTGTGTTAGATTGTGAGTCTTAGTAGACAAGAAGGAAAATCTGTCTGCCCACCTACTGCCTATTTCCGTTTCCATTGAAGTCAATTGGAATTTTGACATTGGCTTTTGTGGAAAAAGCCTGACCCTGCATTTAGTACATTACATTGAATAATTGCAACATACCAGCAGAATGATAATGAAAAAGAGTATGTCTTTGACCTGCTGCCTCTGGTGGCTTTGTTATAACTTTGCTGAGGATGCAGCAGCTCCGTATGAGCTGCTGCTTATGTACTAATTAATTTACCTGTGTACATATGAATAGCTCTTCTGCAGTGGTTTCCTAGCAATTCAATTCTGATATGCATCCTTTGTTTTCAGTGACAGGATGTGTGGGTGACTGGGTGTGCATGACTACAGACTTCCCTGTCATAGAATGTTCGGATAATTTTCATGATTACCTGTTCTTTTAGCAAATTAATTTGAGCAAGTCTCTTATTTGTCTTAGAACTTCAGAGGTTTGGGATATGAGTCAAACTTCTATCAGAAAAACAAAGGAGCTGGTTATTATATCTCTATTCCATATTCCTGTTCATATTTATGACGTTTATAAAGAATGACTTTTAACACTTGAAAAAATATGTTGACTTAATTCTGCCTTGACAGGGAGGGTATTTGTTGGTGTTACTAATCCAGCGTCCTCTTCTTTCTAACTGCTGAGTTCTAGTAATGAAATTATTTCAGTATCGAAATATGCAAATGTATGTGTGTATGTTTTTCTAAATGTGTGTTCATGCATTAGGTAAGCTGCATAGAGGAACTTGCATCAGGTTTGTGTGGCAAGGGTTTGGTAGCAGGGGGAGCTACCAGGGTGGCTTTTGTGAGAAGCTGCTAAAAGCTTCCCCTATGTCCAATGGAACCGATGCTAGCCGGCTCCAAGAAAGGACCCGCTGCTGGCCAAGGGCCTCTGGGATAACACAATTAAGAAGGGGGGGGAAAAAGCCAACTGTGCAATGGCAGCCAGAGAGAGGAGTGAGAATCCATGTGAAACAGCCCTGCAGACACCAAGGTCAGTGCAGAAGGAGGGCAGGAGGTGTTCCCTGCACTGGAGCAGAGATTCCACTGTAGCACTTAATGCAGACCATGATGAGGCAGGCTGTCATTCTGCAGAATATGGAGGTCCATGGTGGAGCAGATCTCCACCTGCAAACTGTGGAGGACGCCACACTGGAGCAGGAAGATGCCTGAAGGATGTTGTGACCCCATGGCAAGACCTTGCTGGAGCAACCTTCTGGCAGGACCAGTGGCCCTGTAGAGAGAGGAGCCCAAATGGAGCACGATCGCTGGCAGGACCAGCGACCACATGGAAGGGACCCGCACCGGAGAGTTTGTGAAGAACTGCAGCCCATGAGAAGGACTCACACTGAAGAAACTTGTGAAGAACTGTTTCCTGTGGGAGAGACCCCATGCTGAAGCATGGGTACAGCATGAGGAGTCCTCCACTGGGGAGGAAGGAGCGGCAGAGAGAGCAACTGACTGCAGTTCATCACAGGTGCAGAAACTGGAAGAAAAGTTAAGCCTGGGAAGAAGTGAGGGGTGGGCGTTTTTAGATTTTATTTCTCATTACCCTATTCTGATGTGATTACTAATAAATTAAGTTAATTTCCCAAAGTCAGCTTGGTTTTGCCCAAGACAGTAATTGGTGAATGATCTCTCCCTGGTGTTATCTTGACCTACAAGCCTTTCATTATGTTTTCTTTCCATTGTTCAGCTGAGGAGGGGAGTGATGGAGTGTCTTTGGTGGGCCCCCGGAACCAGTCAGGGCCACCCTTCCCCAGAAACATGATAAACCTGAACAGCACTCTGAGAAACTCCTCTGTTTGATGTGGAAGATGTCTTGGTGAATTTCTCTCTCAGTATTTGCTGACAGTTAAACCTCCAGCAATCCTCTCAGTACTCCATTTGTTCTTTCTACTTATCCCCTGACTGAACTCACAGGGCCATATCTCCCCATGCTGGTGATGCCCTGCTTGTGCTGGTAGCACTGATTGCTGAAGCAACTGGAAGAAATCCTTCCGCCATCCTTGTGCCTGGCCTGATGAAGCAGCATTTATGCTTTTAGCAGTTAAGATAATTCAAATTAGGAAAGAAACTTCCTCACTTTAGGTGCTGAATCATTGTACCACCAAGTGATGCAGCTGTGTGCGCTCTTGCAGCGACAGAAAGCAGCCCACAAGTTGAGTGGAAGAAAATAAGTATTTTGAGAGAAATGAGCACCCTTCATGTTCCCAGACAGCCTCCCATCCCGTGAGCATGGAGTGAGAAGTACTTTAATTGTGGATCCCCTGAAGCTTCATGATACCTCATGCAAGTGAATTTTTGGTAACAATTTCTGATATTGTTTCAGATTTTCCAAACTGGTGAGTTTCAATACTAATTTTCACACAGTCTGGGGCAAAGCAGGACCTGAAAACACCAGTTTTACAGAAAAAGAATAATCCACTATAAGAGAACAAAGGAGAAAAAAAAAAAGGTCTCTCCCTCTTCCCTGTTTTGTTCTTTTTGTTTACCCTGTGCTGCCTTTTTTAATTCCCTCAATCTTGAATTATTTTTTCCTCAATATGCCAGGAATTATCAAGAAGCAAGTCTGACTATGGGAAGGCGTGATGTTCCCTTTCTCGCTTTCTTTGGGCAAAAAGACAAGCTGCAAGTGAAATATCTCCCTAGCAAGAGTCGAGGAATCTGAAAATCTCTTCTTTTATGACCATGTGCAGGTGAGAATCCAAAGCGCTGGCAAAACAGACACCATCTTTCCTTAATATTTACAGTTCATGTTGGGGTTCACTCTGTCTGACAAGTTCTTGGTCATCAGCTGTTGAGAGGAGAGCTTGAAGAGATGCTGCCCTCACATGAGAAACAGAGAAAAGGGAATTTTTATTCCTATTACCAGTAGAGTTGTTGTGGCAGTGCCCTTTCTGAGTTGGGCCCTAGCCTTGAAGCAGTGCAGTAGGGCTTTGTGTAGACAGCTCAGTGCGGGAGGGCATAAATAAAGGCTTACTCAGGTCTTGGTACAAATTTTCCATTCGAAGAAAATGCAACAGACTTTTCTGGAAAGCCTGAAAAATTAGATGCACTATAATTGCTTTCTTCAAGCATCACAGCTTTTGACATATAGATGGAGCCATAAAGAGCTCCTCCCTGCTCACTCCATCTTTTATTTACCACATGGGTACTGCATCCTAATGTCAAACTGCTTTACGTTTTTAGTAGCATACTGCTTTCAGCAGGCATTGTTAAAGAGCTTCACCTGCCTCAGTACTTCCAGTATGAAAACAGATATTTGTATTGTCCAAAAATGTTTGAACTTCTCTGAATTTAGTTATATGTTTGAAATACTCAATACTTCAATTTTTTGAAAATGGAAACTTGGAGGTAGCATTGATTCCTACCTTGAAATAGCGTCCTAGTTTAGAGTATTTCATAGAAATAGAAATAGAGAAATATGTTTAAATATTTGGGTCAAATCTCAAAAAAAAAAAAGGTTAGTCTTAATTTTGTATAGAAGCCTCTCATTTTAAATCCAAAGAAATATCACTGTGCTTTAAGTGTTCATGCAATTCTAGTATTGTTTCCGCTGCTGATGTGGTTGGCTTTAGGATATGGGTATCAGTTATTCAGAAATTAGCTCCAAATTCTGATTCTTGACAAGCAAAACCTTTAGCTGTTAGGAGGGATGCCTGATGTAATAAATGTACTTAACTGATGGCCTGTCAAGAAATACAATAAATCTAAAAAAAGCAGCCATGTATCTCATGATAACTCATCTTAAATATGCCTAATACCAGACACCTTCAGCTTTTAAAAATTGCTTTGATTTTCTTATCCAAATAGATACTTTCACTAGTCTGATGATAAGAGAGGTCCATTTATTAGTTTCTCACAACTGGAGATATCACATAGTTACTACTGCTGGTAAACAAGCTTCCTCAGAGCTGACTACAACACCTCTATCTCCAGAAATCTGGACATTGCTTCTGAGGGAAAAAAAGTTTGTTTGTGGGATTGAGGGGAGGAAAAATGCCATCTCTTCCAGCAACAATGCTGCTGGGAACATGGAATATGACTGAAAATTCATACTGTTTCCTCTTTGGAGGAAATTTTGTTTCATCTTGAATTACATGAAAGGTCCATTCATTGTTCTAAATGCAGAGAAATGCATGGTCATAATTCAGAGGAACATGTAGAAATTATGTTTATGTTACTGCATTTTGGAAAGACGAATCTACAGAAAACACACACCCTGGTCAAAGCATCTGATTTTGTTTGGCTCCCTCTGGAGATGTCAGTCAATGAGCAGGGACCCTATCTTCATTGACTGGTATGCGATCTTAATGCCTAAAAGTGACCCTACCTACTAGCAGAGCATGTGGGGGAAAAAAAGGCAAGATGCTGCCAGTGCCAGGATACTGTTGCAGAACAGAGTTGTGAGCCTTGTCTTTGATCCTGGATGGTTTTATTTGCTCTAGTAAAACGATGGAAAAGGCCAAAGAAATATTGGAATTAAAATGTGTCAAAAGGTAACGCATAGTTTTGTTGTAGTGCTGATCAGACTCTTACTGTAATGGCTCCTGTTTTCTCTTACAGTCAATTGGACATGAGCAAGTCTCACAGGAAGTCCTTCATTGTTTACTTTTTTCATACAGCAATTAGCTGTTATCAAGGTGATTTTAACTATATGCTTACCTGTGGTATTTTGGCAACACACTTTCACCTGTGGGTGAGCAGTGGAGTCAAAAAAGGTCTTCTATAAGGTAGGTTAAAAAAAAAAACCCTTCCTGTATCTTTTTTTTTTCCTCCTTCCAAGAGAAAACATGGAATCATTTTTAAATTCTGAGGGATTTTGAGACTGAGCTTTAAAATCCTAGGGTATATATGTGAAATAATCTACCAACTAAAAGCTATGGGCTGGTCAGCTGACCTACAACCCTGCTACTACGATACTCTCCAGCGTGCAGTAGCATATGATTCATATGCGCTTATTTCTGGCTGTGTTCATCTCTGAAATAATCACTTCCTTCTAGATAAATGTATTCAGTGCTATGACTACTCCATCCATCATATTAGGTAGGGTTGTACAGCTGAATGCAGCTCTATTCCAAATAATGATGGTCTCTAATATTTTCCTGAAAATGTGGGTAATTTATTATCATAGGCTAATTATGCCCAATACGGCTGCAGGATGACATTTATTGCAAGAGGTGGGCTGGAGGGAGCTGCGAGACATTGCGTTGTCACTGGAGCAGTTTCTGGGAAGGAATTTAGCTGCTCGTCCAGCATTTCTGCCACAGCTCTGGGAAGCATTTTCCTCCCTGCAGCGTGCTGGATGCACTCTTGTCCCCTGTTTCAGGCAGGATTGATGATTAACCATACATCTCCCTGGTTAGGGATTGCAAAAGCTCCTTCTCTCCCCACACCAGCTCCTGGGAAGGAGAAGCACAGTTGCTTTTTTTTCAGTGTCAGGCACCTTTCCGCTTTCATGAGCCCCAACATGGACTCTATTTGCTGGACACAGATCCCCACACCCATGGCCTTGGTTTCTTGTCCAAGTGGCAACTTCCACCACTTTCTGTCCAATCTCTGAATGCGCAGACAGGGGATGCAAAGCAGTAAAATTCTGGTTTATAGGCATCTGCTTCTCATCTGGCAAAAATACAGTTCTCTGTGCCTGACCAGGAAAATTCGGATTCAGAACGTCAGAAAGAAGAAACATCACCCATTATTTGTATTGTAATTTAATAGCTTTTCCTAGGTTTCTCTCTCTTATTGCTGCTCTTTGCTCAGAAATTAATAGCTGAGGAAAACATCATTTTAACTGCTATGCAATATGTTTTTGTTCACCTTGGGAATTACTCCAGGATAGGTCTACCTACTTGAGATCAATAACAATTTTTTTGTTGACCTCAGTGGGGATGAACAGTACCTTTATTTTTTATTATCTATGCGTGAAATAGCTCAGTTCTCTGAATTCTCCTTTAATCCCAATTTTATGTTTGCATTTCTCTCTTTGTGAGTGTCTTGCCACTGTGACCAAAGACTGTCAATAAGAATGTTATCAGAGCCTTCCCATAATTGTGAAAACTTCTTTTAGGTCGCATCTGTGGCTGCTATTTTGTAGAGAGTATAACTCAAGCCCCTTAACCTTTTCTTACAACTGAGATTTTAAAGACCTGATATTATCGTTGTTGCCCTATGGCACATCCTTTGCAAGGCAGTATTGTGCTTCCTCTATTGCAGTGCCCAGCCGGGCAAACAGGTCGAGGTAAGCTCTGTATGGGTTATAGCTATTGCAGGTCATCTTATATAGAAAGTGTATCATCTCTTATTTACTCTATCCACTTGCTAATACCATTTGATGTTGTTTGCCTCTCTGCCTGCTACTGTGCACTAGGCTGATGGTTTCAGTGATTTTTCTACAATAATTCCCCAAAGTCATTGGCTGTGTTAGGGTGCTTCACCTGCGAAGGGACTTGGCTATTTCACCACCAGGGAATTCATGCTAGTAAGTCCTGGAAAATAGGGAAAATGTAGTCAGAGTACTTTGTGAAAACATTACTGTTAGTGAAAGCAGTCACTGCAGAGTGTGTAATGATTCTGGACTGTGAAATGACATTTGGAGCCAGGGAATAAAAATACATCAGTTTTGTGATTCATTTTGGCAAATACAAAACTGTGGAAAGCTTTTTCCATTATTGTCATCTTTGTGGAGCCATTCACAAGCAACAATGGCATCAGCAGAATGCACAGCTGCTTTATTAGAGGTGCTATTCAGAGGTGTTTGATTTTGGGGTTCACGTAAGGTGAACGAAAACAGCAGAAAGCATCCTCTCCTGTCAGATTGGAGAGATGTTCAGACAACTAGACAGTCAGAGACTTCTGGGTCAGTGATTAATTCACTGAGAGTTTAGGCAGAACTGTTTGTTCTTCAATTATCTTTGAAGACTAAAATAAGGTTGGGGTTTATAAACAGGTTACATGCGTGTTTGGGGTGACTTCAAGGGGAGTGTCCCTCCTTGATTTCATAATGTATACTGAGAAACAAAAAATACAATACTTTTTAGCCTGGTTAAGTGTGTTTCTCTAATTATTGGAGTTTTCACTGCAGTCTTACATGGGTGTTACTGGAGTGCCTGTGGTCCAGTGCCATGTCTGCATGGGTCTTTCCAAGCAAGGCAGTGACTGACTCCTGGAAGGGCTGTCAGAAGTACCTTCACCTCCCCACCTTTGATAGATGGTAAAAACCAGGCAACTCCCTGTGGAAAACAGGCAAAATTATTTTCAGCACAATTACAGAAAGTGTGATTAAGAGAAGGAAAAGTTTAGGGAGGTGAAGAAGAAATTACGAGCAGCTCAGATATGGTCACAGTGTTAGAAATGACCTCTCTGATTACTTTCTCTTTCTTCAGACCTCAGAAGACACTTGCCTAGCATCAGGCAATACTTTTGACCTTGATTTCCCAAGCTGTCAGAGGAGGGAGGAAAGCACATGCATTTGCTAGGTGACTTTGCTGGTACAGAAAAGGAGTGCTAAATGCTGCTTTGAATGACTTCAGAAGTCTTAGCAAGATTTTGTCATACGTGAGAGTGAAGTCCAGCACTCAGCATTGGTTTGAGGCAGAGTCCCTTGAGGTACGTGTCAGCTAGTGGTATTAAGAGTGGTGCTAATGTAAGACTGCTTGGGACAGCCTTTGGTTTGCCATATTAGCTTTAGATATTTTTACTCCTAGACATGTCTGAGAGAGCAAGTGATTTATTTTGAAAATACTTCATATCCAGCAGTTTTTAATTTTCCTTTTTCACCTGCATCCTGTTTCATCAGCCCACAGTTTATCTCTAAATTTCAGGTAAGCACCCAAAACAAGTCTCCAGGGGATGAGTTGGAAGATGCTGGAGAGCTACAGCAGGGGTGGGCAGCCCCACTGCTCTTTGGATCTGGAAATGTGGGATCAGCTAGAGCCTGGGAGGGCACATAAGCCTGGCACTGCAAGAGAAAGTGAGCAGGCAGGTGATGAGGGTGCTGCAGTTTGGTGTGGAGAAATGGGATGTTCTGAGATCTAGTGGAGCCCCCATATAGTGGCTATTTGTCTCGCTGCATGGTTCATTTTTTGATCCTTGGTCATCATTGAAATAGGTGATTGTAAATAGGTTTAAACTTAAAATCCTTTCAGAAATGTGAGAATTCTTGTATAAACATGCAGTTTCCACATGATCTGCAGTACTACCCCTAGAAACTCACCAGATTTATATTAAACCATACTGTGCCGCAATTTTTAAACATTTCTGCCTGTTTCAAAAACAAACAAATTTTGTTTCCTGCTGTTGATACGTTATTTTAAACTGCAGAAGAGAGAGGATTTAGGAATATGTATGAGCTAATGACAAATTTTAAGTACTATATCAATAAAGACATTAAAGAGGTGATAGAAAATGTGAGAGACGGGATGCTTCCTATTGATTGCCAGACACAGGAATGCTATGTTAGTTCTGGGCATTGCTGTGTTTCACCAGAGCCATTGTCCTATGCAACCACTACACCTGCAGAAAGTGATGTGACACAGAACTGTTATTGCTGATCCGGAGCAAAGTATCAGGTGATTAATTAGAAAATGATTATTCTCACACAGCATACTATTGAAGAGTAAGCTATTAGGTAATACTGTTATTAGTAACTGCTCCTTTATATTGCAGCAGAATCCTCCTTTGAAGCCAGGCTCTTCTGCTTGTCCCAGACAGTTTGCAGTGTGCTACTCAGTTTATGCCTTTGAAGACCCTACAGAAGGAAGGTAAGGTAAGAAACATGCACCAGCCCATGGGCTGTGCTTCAGGCTACCTGGGCAGAGAGGGAACTGTGAGCTCTCACTCCCAAACTTTCCACGCAGCCTGCACAGCACCCTGGCAGGGCACAGAGATGCTCAGGAAGTCTCTCATGGTTTATTCCTTGAGGAAAACTCATGTCCCCCCTTTTCCCCCTCCTTGTCTTTGTATCTAATTTGTGACGGAAAGCCCTCCCACAAGATGCCTGGACATAAGTAGGCTGAGAAATATATTTTTTAATACCTTTTGCTATTTATGTTATTAAAAGGGTATATGAAACACACCAGTAACCATTAGACTTGCTGCTCTTCTGTCAAACTTTACTTCTTACTCATCTGTCAAATTTCATCGAAGTGCAATGTGAAACCTAACAATGATTTCTTTTTCCATGTACCTGCTGAAACCATTGGAAACATAACCAACAGCAGAACTTCTTTGTATTGTATCCAGAATACAAATACTCATTTATAGTAATTCTTCGCATTGAGTTGGCAGACAGGTAAACCTCTCGGGTAGTGGCAAGTAATTTCTCTTCCTACCTCCAAATTCCTTGAGTCTAGTGTTGCTCCTCCCCGTATGCTGTTACGTAAAAGACTGTTAAGGAAATCATAATTACTGTGGGTAAACAAAAAACCACAAACTAAACCAAACCAGATTTTCATGAACTGCAAATGTGGTAAAAATAGAGTAAATCTGGGTTTAGGTGACATTTTATCCTGAGAATTATACAGATTAATAATTTAATTTTGATTTTTTTCCAATTTAACTAATTGATTAGTTAATTGGATATTGTCCATAAGATATTGCCATGCAAAAAAAGAAACCCACAACAATTAACTGCAATCCCACTTCTTAAAAATGAATTTCATTGCCATCACATAAAGAACATGTTTGTATTTGTTTCCTCTGTTTAAATTCTGCTTCCTCCTTGTGAAACTGTTAATATGGTAGAGCCCTGCTCTGAAATTGCCTACAAACTCTTAAAAACATAGTTAATTACAGATAGCCCAATTTAAACTTTACAGCTTTCTTGATACATTAAGAATGTATGGAAGGTGGTTTATACTAACCAGCGAGAAAAAACACATTGTACTACTTCTGTGTGCTTGGAAATCAAGCAAGAAGGGCTCCTTCTGCCAACAGTAAAGTTGAGGCTCACCGAATAAAAATGGGAAGACAAAAATTAAACGTTTTGCTGGTAATATAGATTTAATCTGTGAGTTTCTGGATGTTGAACTGCTACAGAGTGCAGTGCAGGGAATTGCAGGGATTAAAGCTGCAAAAAAAGTCCAGCTAAAGTGATTTAAAGAGCAGTGCTGTAGCGCATTATATCATATTCCAACACTACTTGCAAGCAACTTGTGCCTAAAAATGGCTTGTTTGCATATTGCTTCGGAGGTGTTCTGGGCAGTTGTTCCTGGAAGTTGTGTGGAGCTGGGCAGAGCAGGGAAGGAAGCAGAACAGGACCATGCTATGGATCTGCAACAGCCTTTGACAAGTCACCCAAGATGGATTTTTTTTTAGTTTTCCTTTATAAAAGAAATAAAGACGACCTGTCTTTAATGCTTGTAGGTGGGAAGTGTTCTTAAAGTGTCAGGCACCACTACTGAACACTTTATTGGTGCAGAGTTGCGCAGAGGGAAAAGAGCACAGCAGCATGGTGCTGTGAAAAGGGGCAGGGTCTGGCAGCCATTTTAAAGCACATTTCAATCACAAGAACTTCAGAATCACAGAAAATTGTAGTGTCTGAAGATGTGCAAGACATCACTTTTGGTCTGAGGTCATGCTATTTTTAATTACCATCTTAATTCCACTAACAATGTAAAATCACTTAGCATTTCAAGTAAGGAAAAGTTATGCCTATGACTCTAAGACTTACCCAAACTGTAAAATATGGCCCTGCCAAACCTACCTGCAGCAGGTGTTGATAAGGAAGCAGGAGTGGGAGGGCTCTGAAGCTCTGCAGTGCTTGTGGGCATGGTGAGTTTTCCAGAAATTCGTATGTACCCCCTCAGACGGGAGACCCACGATGAAGAATGGCATTGTCAATGGGTCCACCGTGTCAAAAAGGCTGGCAGTGGAGGATTGCTCAAGGGCGAGTAGGTTGCATAGAGCAAAAAGTGCTCTCTTCTCCTTCCCACTCTGACCCACATACCGAGTCTCATTTTTCTCTCCTCTTCTGGGAAGGGCAAGGTGACTCCCTCCTACCCCAAGCAGGATCCCCAGGTGCAAGGAGGTGGTCCTGGAACTGCTGAGCTCCTCTGCCCTATCCTGGCTGCACCATATTGAGATCACCCTGAGATGCTGGAGGAGCACTGGGATGCTCTGTTCAAGGAGACATGTGCAAGGTGCTGCACTCTGCGAGACAGTCTGTGATGTCCTGAGCAAATGAGGATGGAGGCTGTGATTATCTGGAGGGACAGAAACTGGGATATTGAATGACTGCTATTTGCTCTTCCAGGTAAAAAAAAGTTTTGGAGATAGACTCATCTTGTGCAGAAAACACCTGATGATTTCTCTAAACCTCTCAGAAGCTCTGCTTAGGAAATGAAACGTAAAACACCCCTATCTTGTTGTACGTTGTTTCCTAAGTGACAGCTGATTACATTTTGGGAATGTTTTCTCATTTTCTGAATTAAATCAGTTTGGCATTCTGTAGCAGGCAGTACTCATTAACCTTTTAAGGATTGCCAAACTGGTCTGAAGCATGCAATGGAGAAGCAAAAAAAAGCAAAAAACCCTCCGTTAAACATCATTGTAATCTGATGCTTCTGAAGCAACAGGCAACAAAGAGCAGGTCTTCTCCTTGCGGCAATTTATTATATGTGGCACTGGTTTATACTAGGGCAGGTCTGAAGAGGGTACAAAATATGAAACAAACTGAAGACATGTAGCATGAATGTCATTTATTATCTTACCAAACTTTGATGCTTAGAATGATGCTAATTTTCATAACTAATGATTTCACATAACTCTTCTAGACTGTTGGGAAGAAGACAAAGTCTGCTTTCTAAACCTCAGTAAGCACACACAGCAGAAATCGGGAGAGAGAGTTGCGTGATCTCACACCACTACTGCTGATGAATCCAGGAACATGTAAGTAGAACTAAATAAGGAATTTAATGCAGTTCTGTATGGTTTTGGCTTCCCTTACCTCCCCCAAGTCCCCAAAATACATTGCGGATAGTGACTGCATGATATGCAATCCATGATTTTTTGCTATAAAGTACATATAGAGTGAGTGAGGTGAAATGTTTAAAAATGCAGATATTATATGTTTGCTTACAATGTTTGTGTGGCTGTGCAATGTCTATGATGTTTATGGTCTCTGATACTCTGCAATGACTACTGGTCCCTGAGTCTTCAGTCCTGTAAAGACTTTGTAATATCCCCATTTTGGTGAGGTTCAGTAGCAAACTAAAACTACACAAATTAATCTGTTACTTCATTTACATCTTATACAACTACCCTGTAAGCAAAAAAGGTCTGTAGCCACCTCTCCTGTTAATGTTGCTCTTCTATGCAAGGTAGCTACCCCACCACAAAAAGGTACCTGCCCATTTTTTGGTGGCAAGTAGGTTTTAAAGCAAAGTGGTAAAACTCCTGATACAGCCTTTCTCCCAGGAGAGGAGACTGGCTCAGGCCTATTATTTTGAGGACCAATGAATATGGATCAGTTCCCATAGCACATCTACAAAAAGGGCTAGGATGTTCCCAAATCCAGAATTGTTAGCAGGGGCATTGGGTTTTCTCAAATGCACTGCTGGTAGCTTTTCCACCTTGTAACACAAAGACAACAGCGACTCAATCATATGGCTCCTGAGGCTCATGAGAGCAGTACTTGGAAATGAGTGTGATGGAGCTTTGGTATCAGCCAGCTGGTCATAGTAAAACCAGCCAAGGCAACTGGAGGCCAGCTAGGAGAAATCACCCTTCTCTGCACAGCTCCTGGCAAGAGGAAACACTGTCCTCACTACCTCCACAACAGGACCTGTGCCTTTTCAGGATACCCCCTTGCTGCACCTTCCACCCCATTTTTCCTCAAATGATGATAAAGAAAAAAACAGGTAAAACAGCAAAGATGCTAACTTGTTCCTTCTATTCCCTCCAAAACCCCAACTAGGAATAGGAAAGAAGGAACATAGAGGATACCAGGATGCCTGTTTAGTCCATTCTGCGACATTCTGTAACCAGGAAAATATAGCCCCCTGCTTTTTGGGAGCATCCTATTTAGCCAGCAGCCATTACAGCTGGAATTCATTTAGGGTGTATGCTGGGATTCTTCTGTGTTGCTGAAAAAGTCATGCTACACACTGGAAGCATAAGAACTCTTGTAATATAGGGATATTTCATTGCTCTTTTTACCACGTCCTTGGGAAATTGTTGAGTGGAAAAGCTTAAGATCTGGAATTGTGCGTTGAATCTTTATAGGAAACGTCCACGCAAAAAGAAGATGTTGCATTTTAACTTTGAGTAAACACAGCTATCTAACCAGAGTCATATGGAATAAACATTGGTGGTGGAAGTATTGCTGGGGATAGGGCTCTTTTCAACTCTCTTGCAGAGAAGTTGTCTCATACAGTGTAGGCAACAATAGCCAATTATGCCTAATACACATTGGGTTTAGACCAAATCTTACTGAAGGGAAACATAGGGCACCCACCTGCCATGTACCTTCATGTTGCATGCCCAGCCAACAGAGAGGAAAGGAGGAGAGGTGAGGGCTGCCTCCTGCCCTACAGCACAAATTTCACTGGGTCACCTGAAGATCCTGTCAAGCAATGACTCCTCCTGAACTTAGGTGGGGTTTTCTGCCTACCAGAACATGTCAGCTAATTAGTACTTAAATGTCTGTGTAGCAATGGCCATACATGTATGATTTTTGTATATTTAAATTGTTTAACACATTTTTAACTTACAGAAGTGTATTTGATAATATTTCAAGAAATTCTAATCTTTCAAGATAAGTTTTATTTAAAAAATGCATATATATATCTATGCACAATAGGTATCTACAGTTTCAAATTTCTCTCCCTGTCTCAAAAATCACAGAGGAATAAAAAAACTCGTGAGTGTATGGTGTCCACCTGGAAAAAGCAATTAACAATTGAGATCATTTTGAGGCAGAGGAGCCCCAAATGGACTCTGGCAGCTTGCTGAAAGGAAAATCTGCATCCCTCATGCACACAGGCAAAGCCTGGCAGCATTCAGCCCATGCTGTGGGTGCCTGTTTAGTCACAGTAGTTTGAACCCATATACCCTCCCCAGGGACAGAGCTAGAGCTTGCCTAAATTTCCAGAGGCACACCCAGTTATGTAACTAGAATACGGTTAAGAAGCCAAACCATCCTCTGATCTTGTTCCCTAATTTGTTCCATCCTGGAAATAATTTGCAGTGTCTGTGGTATATTGGTCCTTCTCTGGTCCCTCCTAGCCAGGGCTTGTTGGTGTAATAAGGAGGCTATGGCTGCAGAACCATTGCTATAAGATGCTTTAAAGAAGATGGTGTTAATTTCTTAAACATGTGTCACCTTTCCTCATGCATGAGGCTTCTTAACTGGCAGCCTTTGGATTTTGTTGGTACTGGCTGCACACCTGCGCCTGTCCATGCATTAAACCTTGACTGTAGGACTCTCGTCACAAATGAACTGTCAAATCATTACTACGTTTGATGCAGCATAATCTGTCTTGAAATTAGAATTGGTCCATCCAGGCTCAAATTTCACTTGCTACTGAGGCTAATACGCTGTTTTGAATATGCATTCATGGAGACTCGCATCCACTGGGATCCAGAGGGAGTACAAGTTAAGAGCAGATTTTCTGAATTAGCATGTCGAGAGGGAAGGATCTTTCATTTAGACTGCTGCAGATGCCTCTCCCTCTTGTTCATTACAATTGCATTTCATCAGCTTTATGATGTCCACATGTCAATTGAGTGTGAGGATTTTGCACACAAAAGAGCCTCAGGGAAAACGACTTCACTAGCTAATCAGCTGATTATCATACCTCAAATGGGCTGCAGTATGCTGCTCCAAATACTATATCAGCGAGAGTGGAATTGAAGATTAAGACAGCAAAAAGAAAGCTCTACAGCCCAGTTTAAAGAAATCAAACAGGAATTTGTCAGGGATAGAAAGAAGCAAATATAGTTGGGACAAGTGCCTTTGAAATATCCTGAGGCTGATTAAACAAAAGAACAAATGCCTTTCTTCAAAAGGTGTTGGGGGGTGAAAGGTTAATTAACTGTATTATCTGCCTGTTTATGCCCAGCTGTGTAAAGCTCAATAACACAAGCTCCCACCCTGGTTTTAACATTGCATCCAAGAATCAAGACCAGTTGCAAGAACAGCCTCTCCTAATAATTGAATTAGCCTCCGAAGGAGCTGGATGCTCACAGCAAAGCAGACTTGCTCTCACACCCTCCCTCTCTACATGGTTCTATCTCCTATTTGGACCTGCTGCCTGGATGAGGTTCTGTAATGTACAGTTCTTAGAAACCAATTTCAGTAAATGATCAAAACAGTAATGAAGAGACTCCTATGGAGAGCCTCGAACAATGGCTCCTGGCAGCTCATATATATGGATTCCTCCAGCCCATGAATACAGATCTATAAGAAGCACCATTTAATGGTTAGTGTGGGCTTTTTCTTTTTGTCTGAAATTTACCAAAGTTTTATCCCAGCTCCCTGGAGTCCTCCCCAAGTCTATCTAAAATGCAGTTAGAGCAGAGGCTGTCTTTTGCTTCACAGAGCGTCTGCCTTATGCTTTCATCAGAGTAGTCTAACTCACACAGATGCACTATTTAACAATGCCATCCCCCGCTTTCATCAGAAGGGGGAAGGTTGCAGAGCTGAGCCCTGAAGAATAAGGGGGGCAGGTCCCCTGTGATCGGCGAAAGCTGAACATCGGTGCCAGTTTCCATCTGTCATGATAGCCTATCTCCGAACCTTCAATCTGTCAAAAGCTTGCTGCCTAGCTGAAGGCTCCAGGAGATTTGGTGCACTAAACACATTTGACAACAGCATTATCACTGCAAGGAGCCCAGCAAAATGCCATCAATGTGTTAATTGTAGCCGGCTATGTAAAATGTCACTTCCCATATCATTTTACAGAGGCTTTGCCTATTTTGCAGTTCCTAATTTTCCACCCTTTATAAATACATGGATTGTTCACGTGGAAATGTGGTTCTTTTTTGTGTCAGCTATGGTTTGGGGTTGTTTTTTCCTTAAATGGAGGTCTAATTTGGGTGTAATGCATTGCTTCAAGAAAGCAGCAGTATCTATGGAAAAAATAAATAAATAAAGCACTTTTGGAAATGGATTGTCCGTACATTGCTGCTGTTCTAATTTTATATACCACTGGAGATTTATTTCTGGGTTTGTACATTCTTTGGTGTGTAAATGATTCATTTTGCTGCCATTGCTGCAAACTGTCTTTATCGGGTGCGCAGTATTTTTACATTCCTGAGAGTTTTCCTCCATCATGATGTAAGAGCACTTTTGTAATGATAAACATGAGAATACAGCATAAATAAATGAAAAATCCCCCATGAAGGTATGAATGTGCTTTTTAGCACCCAAGTAGCTAATATTCAATTTCTGGTACAACCAGTGCCAGGTGTTAAATTTCTCTAGTTACTGTCACTAATGCAAATTAGATTCTTTTTGTGCTCGTAAAAAATCAAATCCACATTAGAAATTAGCTATAAAATGTAATGACTTAAATGCTATAGTGTTTTACAAATCTCCCTGCATTTCTGCAGTAGATAATGCTATAAAACTAGGAAAGGATAATAAAATATGGTAGAAAGTTGAGTTATTTAAAGGTCTTTTGTGACTGCTTACTCAGGGATTTGATATATTATTTTGCTTTCTTTCCTTGTTGGTTGAAATAAGCATGCTTATGATTTCATTTCTTTACCAGATTAGATGTAATCTAAGTCTCCTTTGAATTTCATGTTACCCTAGCTGCAAAGACTGTTTGCATTATTGGAAAATATCATGTGGTGAAGTTTATAATATATTTGCAACTTTTAATCATTGGAACTGTAAATGTGTCTGACAGCTCTTAAGAAAGTTGCAGTGATGTTGTTAGCGGCTCTAATACTGAGATATATGGGGATCCGTGACAATTTTCCAAACGAATGAGGTTTTTTGCTCCCCCTCCCTCCCTGATCTTTCAAAAGCAAACAGGTAAAAAAAGGAATGCTCTGAGAGAAAACACCAAGCACAATGTTCACTGAAAGGAACCTTTTATAAATTGGGGAAAAAAGTCTTAAAAAATGAATAATAGCAAAACCTGTGTTTGTCAATATTTAAATCCGAGGAACTATTATATATTTGTGCAAAATGCATATTTTGTCATCTCCTGACAAGTACTTAATTCAAGGTATTAAAACAAAATTGCAATGAGGCTTTTAAGTCCTAGATGAATAGTACATTTCCTGCATACTAAGGATGTTTTCATTAAAATTAATATTTCTGAATTCCTGCATTTAGTGTAAAATGAATTCAAGCTGTGCAGTTCATATTCTGCCTCTTTTCCACGGGAAGCATGAAAGAAATGTCATACAGTTGCCCTGCAGCCATTGCCTTGGGATGTAACCAGGGCACGGTGCTTTCTCTGCAGAGCTTGGGCCCTCTCTCCTTTAGAAAACATTTTCCTTCTCTATTCTCCACGTTCGCTGAAAAAAAGTCCCTGGAAATGTTAAGTGCTTTTTTCCCCATGTAAACCCATCCTAATCCTCATACCATAGTCATGAGTGGGATGATAGTCTCAATTCAGGTCCCATGAACATATGGACTGCCTCAAACCCAGTCAGGAAGACTTGTAGAAACTCCTTTAAAGAGAAAGGGCAATGTGACTGTAATGCTCAGCCTCTGATGACCATGGTATAGCAATTTGCTTCGTTACCTGCAATTAGACACAAGCTAAGAGAGGGAGAAATAGAATTATTTTTCTGTTTGTTAGGAGAGTGATCATTCTTTAGAGAATTCTTTTAGTTCCATTCAAGATCTAGATTACTGAAAAGCTGATGGATGGCTGTCATTAACTGGGAAACAATGCACAGTAACAGTCTGCTGGGGCATCTGAAATGTGGACCACACTCTTCCTTTTCTTGAGGTCTAGGTTTTCAAAAGTGACTAGGCAGAAAGAAGAGAGATGAATTTGGGAGTCCCAGATAAAGCCTTTTTAGAAACTACTATGGATTTTCTCTCCAAAACTCATTTGAAGGTACAAGACCTTAAAATATGTGGTCTCTTGAAAATTGTGGCATAAAGCCTCAGCAGAAAAGTTCAGTCAAAGCAAGGAACATGCATTCCTTGGGTACCTGACCGATAAGTCTATCAAACACTTTGTCCCTAGTACCACAGGCATGGAATAATAATATAACATCAATCTTAAAAATAAATAATAATTTAGACTAGAAGAAAGAAGCACTGAAACATGAGGGGCAGTACCTGCTATGGAGATTTTTCAGCATCACGACCCAGCTGTCACATACGTGACCAAGAGTGGGCTTAAGGGCTGTGGATGGGCAGAGTGCTGCTCAGTGCCACCCTTTCCTGCTGATCTCTCCAGCCGCATCAGTAGATGATCTCAATGGGTTGCATATGAATGCAAAGTACATGAGCATTTAGCTTTTTAAATGCATACCTTTTCAGAAGATTTCCACAAAGAAAATAAATCACATTTTCAAATACAGTCTCTATATTTCCTTTTCAGGACACTATTGGCCAATGTCTTGCTCTTACCTATGGTGTTCAAGGACAGCTTGCAAGGCTGAGACTCATCTCGGACTGTTGCATGAGGCGGCCCCAAATTAAGTAATTTTACCATGCAATCTGTTTGTTCAAAAGCCATCGGGAAGCTCAGAGCTTAAATCTAAGGCGCTGCAAAACCTGTCACCAAATATAATAGGTGTTAAACGTTCTTGGGGTTTTCTGTATTCCCAGCTTCACCCAGTTCTGTTTAGTAAGCTGAAAGAGCAAATGTCAGAAATTAGTCTGTTCCTGACCACTCAGCTCAAAGGCTTCCTGAGGAAGAATCTGTATTTCTAGCGGAAGAAAGTACTTGAGTTTTTGTCATTTCCCTTATAGTTTTCATTTATGAACTCAATTCCCCCTTCATTGACTTGCTGCGAAATTAAAACCAAAATCAATACAACTGATTATTTTGATTAGATTGCTTTATTCTAAGCACACATTTCTAATGCTTATATTAAGATTCAAATGTGTTGTTAGGGCAGATCCTTAACTGACACACATCCTGCTGCACAGAACCAGTGGAACTACGGTGCTGAACATTTGTCTTACCTTGTAAAAAAACCTGAGTTCTGTAAGATTTTGCATCAGTCAGGATTTAGTTCCCACTGCAAGGACTGGAAATTTAATTTGTCTTCATACAATTGCATCTTAAGCCTCCAGAAGCTTGAGCAATGGGACTAGAAAAGATGTTTCAGTTCTGCTTCATATTTAGTATGTTGTTTTCTTTCCCTTTGCAGTGCCATAACCATGCAAAGAGGTAAAGAATATTTTCCCGTGATTGTCTGTGGTTAGTTCCTTTAGTACAAATATTGAATTCTTGTTTCTTAATTTGTGCAGGTATTGTAGCAGATTGACAAATAGATGCATTTCTGCCATTAAAGTAAGGAAATTTTGAATCATAAAAAGAAAAATTTTTTACTTCCAAGTAACAGTAGCAGAACCCTAATTGTAAAAATTATGCCATCATAGCAAGTAATGTAAATAACGGCTTATGATCTTTTACCCAAGTAAGATGAATGGATAAGCTTTGTATTTTAAGCAGCAAACATTTTATTTGTTATTCTTTAATGAATCAATGTATTTTAGTGAATGACTTTTTGTAAAAGGTATATCTGTAAAAAATGTAAGCTCTTTGAGGGACCTGACAAACAAGGAAAAGGCAACTTTCTCTAAGTATTTAACTTGCTGACGCTTGGCTGTTCAGTTCTGAGTTACAAAGAGAACTATTATTTTTTATCTGAATTGTTATCCAAATGTTCTGGTCAATAATCCATCACTAACAAATACATTATTTACACTGAGGTAACAAGTATAATTAATAAGCAAGATAAATACATGATCAGAAATGCGATCTTTCTTTTTGTGTTCTTTCCATTGATATCACTAGGGCAATATCAGGCGGATGCACCTAATTCTAATTTGGTGTCTGGACTGAATCAGCTGTTCACTGCAGAAGGCACTGGGGTGGCATCTTCCAGTTCATTGTAAGTTGCACATAGGCCTGAGCTGGAAGATTTGATTCTGGAAAGTAAATCCTTCTTCCACTGAGGCTAATGGGAATGTCATCTTCAGGACTTGTTGCCATGACTTCATGGGAACAAACTGCCATTGTGGATCTTGAACAATTTCTGAATTGTTTGAAACTCAGGGGAAAGGCTGACACTTGCTTTTCTAGTCTGGACCAACACTGATCCATGAGGAGAGGTGCATCCCCAAAAAGAAGAGTTTTGCTATAATTTTTCAACTGAATGGTTGTTAAAGCCTCATCTTCACTAAAATGAGACTTTTGTACCCTATCTTCTTTCACTCCTTATCTTAATGTACTTCTCTTTGCAGAAACTGTGTTTTTCAAAGCACATTAATTGATACTATGGGAAAATGGCATCTCTGCTTTTACATCTCCTTGTAGGCAGTTTTAGGGCATAGCCATATGCATATTTAGCATTGCTACCCAGGCCGCTCTTTGTTATCTACTAAGCAGAATGTGTTATTTTCCAGCAACACATAAAGCAGGCAAATGGCTGCTCATCATCCATTTTTCAAGCATGTTGTACATACAATTCTCTCCTGGCTAATAGCTCCTTCTATTGTCCATGATTTATCATTGTCAGAATTCTTTACATTTCCTGTTTATATATTTTGCTGGAACTCTGTCCATTTTATAAGGACATCCTAGATTTAATTAGCCCATGCAGCATTTTCTCATGTAGGCTAAAGCATATATTGTTTTGGAACATATAGGAGTATAACTTTCACTGGTATGTTTTTGCTCCAATTCTTTCTTTTCCTGTCTTTTTTTTTAACTCTTCTAAAGCACTATAAAGTAAGTATCAAAGGTATCCTGGGTAATTAGCCATTACAGTACTGTCACAGAGGCTTCTGCAGTCAATACAGAGATAATTTGGGCAATGGTGAATGGCAGCATTGTCCAGACTTTTTGTGATAATCAAGGACACATCCAGCTGTACCAGACATCTGTCAGACCCATGAATCATTTCAAGTAGCTTTGTAATAGCCAGGCAACTCGAGCAAAGATAAACATTCCAGCAGCACACAGTCACAGGGAAAGAGTACTGCTCCTACCAGAAAGCATTTACCTGGTCTATGCTGTAGGTCTGTCGTTCAAAGCAGAAGAGGTACTATGCGCATCTTTCTGATTTTGGAAGGGGCATACATTTGTAATGTTACCTAATGTAGCAAGAAGACTGAAATGGCATACCTTACACATGCACACACATATTCGTTAGAATAACTGGGGCAAAAAGAAAGTCAGGGGAAAAGTTGCAAAATCCCAAAGACTGAAGTAAACTTGATAAATACAATGTGCTCCCTTTCAAATAAGAGTATTTTTACTCTTTACATTGGCCTGAATTTACTAGTTGCATATTTTTAGATTTTGCTTACATACAGTGAGATTGTTACTTACTCTAAATGTGCATGAAGATTAGGAAAGAGCTAGAAAACTCACTTGTACTTCCCTGTTGCTGTCACCTTATTCATGTACTTGCATTGGAGAGTTGAAAGAAAACAAAGCCAGCGCTGCACTTTGATGTCCTGGGGAAAGCCTGTGGGTGAAGTTGAGCTGTGAGGTTTGGGCTTTGCTGTGCCACTGTCACCTGCATGGCTGTGTGCAAGTTTCCTGTGGTCTCTGTGATTTGGATTCCCCCTCCAATTAGGCAGCCCTTATTTGCAAAGTGCACTGACATAAATCCCTTAGATTAAGTTATTCTTGCTGCTTTGCAGGTGGGTGGGGATTGCTGTCTTGTCTAGCATGTCAGCTCACAAGGATGACTTACGATGAAGGGAAAACAACTGGCAGGATGAAGTGAGCCAGTTCCCCTTCCCTATTCTAGGTGACCGCAGATTATGGAAGTAAGCAAGGACCAGCCCAACTCAGATTCAGACAGTGTGGTTTTTGCTGCACTCTGCAGGCAGCAAAACTATATGGAATCATTCCTAATAATTCCATAAAAATGCTATAATTACACCATACAGTGAAGGAGATTTCTGAACAATTGTGAGGTATCTGTCATACAAATATTTGCTGTAGAGTTCTTTGAAATGTAATTCTTCGCATGGCGTTGAAATAGTTTATGTTTTTTCCTTTCTGTGTTTTGCATGGCACTGCAGGGGAAAGAGTGCTATTAAGACTGCAGGGTAGCAACTGATAAACTTTGTTAAGCTCCATTCGAGAGTGCAAGAGGCTGAGAGCAAAGCAATGCTGTCAGAGAGGACTCCTGAAGGCTGTTGCTGTTGAGCGGAGGGGTGGTATGGGAGGAGGAGCTGGGCTGGGAGGCTCTGGAAGCAGTCAGTGATCTGGCAGAACGCAGAGATTGATTTGTTGCGAGAGGCACAAATGCAGCAATTGCTTCTGGAAAGCAGGAGGAAGAATTACTGGTGAGACATCAGAGGTTGTGACTGACAGATTGGTAGCTTTCCAGTGACAGACTAAGGGTCATTGAAGTATTTGGGGAGAAAGAGTGAGCCCACCACAGAGAAAATGCCATGTATTGAGGTTGCTTCTCATTATGAAGATAAAGAATTATATCTTGAAAAGTTGACAGAGATGTTGACAAACTGTTGCTGCATCCTCTAAAGTTGCATTTGCCTTTGTCCCCTGTTTTGGCCTTTTTTTCTCCCACTATTCCCAGATGCTGCTGTAGTTCAGTGCCATTGTCACTTATCTCTGAAGTTTGTGTGATTTAGGAGCCTGGGCTCCTTTTTAACAACGAAGGTCTTCCTCTCATTTCCATTTGTGGGTATATTTCTCTGTTGTGATACCAAGCATTGTAGATTGCCAGTTTCTAGAAATCATAGAATCATAGACTGGTTAAGATTGGAAAGGACCTTAAGATAAACCCTTGTTGGTAGAGGATACTCGCTTAGGGCAATGAGGTACACTTTAATAAAGCACTGAGCTTAAGCCCATGTGATCCCACTTAATTTCTGTGTTCTCTTGGCCTCAGTTGCTGGTAGTTCTGTACTAATCCACAGTGTATATGACTCCAGTTCCTAATCCATAGTGCGTTGCCCATACTGTTTTGATATAATGGTTCTTCTTTGCTTCAGTGATTAAATACTCTCACACATATAAAAAATCAGATCCAGATTTTGTGGCATGGTGCCTTCTCAGGTTTGCAGTTCTGTGTCCCAGTGGAAAATGATGTAGCTGTTAGTGATTGCAGCATCCCTCAAGTTGTGTTGGCTCCTTAATGTCACCATTTGCATTGCTAAATAATTTGATCACTAATAAGAAGTAGTTGTTATTGACTGGAATAGGCAGCAATAACACCCCATCACTATATCTATTTGATTTGTAGGTTATTTCTGCTATTTCAGTTTCCCAAGTTTATGTTTAGAAAGATGCTGTCGAGTTCAAATATCCGGTTGAGGATTTGATGTATTGTGAAATTCTTTTTAGCATCTTATAGTAGCAATCTCTTGATTGTCACCTACCCTGTCATCCTCAAGCTTTCTTCCAGTATCTTTATGGAACTGCTCAGGCCTATTTTTGCTTTAAAATAATCTCTAGCTGTATAATTGCAATTCATTTTCGCTGTGATAGTCTTAAAGCATTTTCAGCTTGTGCAGACCTCCAGAACCAGAATTCTCCCTGCAGCCAAAACCCCTGAGCATGTTCGTTATTTCTGTGTGGAAAGCACTTCACCGATTTTGCTGTGTTGCAGCAGGGAACCTTTAACTTTATTTGCTTTTAAACCTGGCTTTGCACAGTTGTGTTCATTCATAAATGTGAAACCTCAGTTCTCTTACTTCCTAAAAGGTACATATAATTCTTCCACTGGAAACCCTGTGCAGGCTGTCTGGTTATTTTTAGCTCTTTATGCAAATTTCCTCTCTTAAATACACTGCTATCATATGATAGGTTCTCTAGGGCTGTTACTGTTCTCTATTCCTGTGGTTTGATTTCAAGCAGGATTACTTCTAGTCAATGGGTCAGACTCTTTAGACTGGTGTAGAGCCCTGTCAAGTACGAATAGCAATGGTCCTGAGAAACTCATTGCCACAGGATTTCCTAGAGGCCAGAATTATACATGAGTTTTAAAGGATATGAGACAAATTTGTAGATATTTGAGCAATTTCATCATTAAATAAAGTGATCCAGAGAAAACATCCAATACAGGAAGTCCATAAACAGCTTATTACTGGAAACTAGGTTAATATAGCTGAGGAAAAGTGACTCTGCACATATATTTTAAATTCTCTTTCTAAAGAACCAGAGCTATTGCAGAGAAAGTACAGGTGCAGGTGTCCTAAAACAGTTTATACTTTCAGGCAATGTTTGTGCCCTTTGGATTCTTGTAAGATCATTTTTGGAAAATGTATAATCAAAGACACATCAAACGTGACCCAAAGTATCCTAAAATATTACGGGAGATGCCACTGCAGTATGTCTTGTCTGAGCATGGGCAGTTGAGTTACTGCATCTGCAGCAACAGAGTAGTCTCAGTAACAGAACTGCCCCCAGTCATTACGTGATCTCCCATCAGGGACAGGTTCAAAGGTCCCCAGGAAATGAGAGACTATGCCTCCTTAGAGTTATACTAATCTCTAACCCATCAGCACATGGGAAGAATCTGGCCCTGCATCTTTAGCTCACTTAAATCACGTAAAGACTTAACAATCTACTATTGCTTTTTCATAATCCACTTTAATTGTCATTGATTTGCACGTTCAGAACGTGCCCTGAGCTGACCGAAGCCTTTCGTGTGTGTCTGCGGCTGCCTGCCTTCTCTGCATTCCTCAAACTGCTCTACTCAGGGTCCCCCCTGAAAGCTTCTCCTGGGCAACACCTCTGTGTTTTCCAGGCACGGTTTTTCTTGCAATGCAAGGTTTACATGAAGTAGGTCCCTTCTGTACGTGTGTTCAGCTGTCACGTTGTTACCCTCTTCCTGCTCCCATTCTCCAAAGTTATCCACACATAGGAACGAATGAACATATTTTAACACGATGAACTGGCAAACAGTTATTTAATCAATTATGCAGGAGGAGATTTATTACTGGAACAATCTGGATAACTACATCCCACAAAAATCACGTTTAACCAAAAGGACATATAATTTATGGTTATGTAGGAAGAAATAGTGTTTAATTGCTTGAACTCTCTGAGGAGACTAGTCCAGTGGAGACTCTGATGTGATCAAGAAATCATTTAACACATGCAAATGTATTTCATGTTCTGCAGCTTGAAACTTCCCATTTTAATTTACAGTTAATCTGTTGGGCATTTGAATAACACAGAATTTGAGGTTTAAGAAGCAAGTCGCTGCAATTTAAACATTATCGGGTACTTTGTTTACCTTACCTTATACAAGGTAACAGGACAAAATTTCCATGCAATCGTGGTTTAAGCTGAACCCAGGACACATGCAAATAAAGGATGAATCAAAAAGAGAGCAAGGTTGGTTTCTTCTAAATGTCACATGTCATGATGTCCAGACTTATATTGGGCTGATCGATCATACTTCCACCACCCTGGAAAGAAGGGTCATTGTCACTGCTAGACCTTTAGAAAGGACAAAGCCACAGTACAGGCAGCCCACAAAAGAGGTATAAATGAGACAAGAAGATGGGTAATTTAGTTGTATGACATGGTTAGCATTCAATTTGAGTAAGATGAGCATGTTTTATGAGACTAGCTTGTCTTGGCTACCTGCAGGTGCCCCAGTGTCACCCTTGTGGTCACAGACAGGCACTTCTCTGACTGGTTTGTGCAGAGCCTGCTTTGAAACACGAGCTGGAGGTTCAAGAACAGAAAACAAGTATATCAGTAAGTGGGGCCAAAGGTAACTCTCATCTCAAGAGGGAGCATGACTGCCGCAGGCATGTCCTGCTGAAAAATACAGCTGGAGCCACTTAGGTGTCTGAAGCATCATCATCTTTGGAAGCAGTAAATCTCAGTAGATATTTCAGATTACCTACTCGAGTCTGCAGCAAATATTAATTAATGCAACTTGATGTTATTTCTGCCAGTAATGGCAACATAACAAAAGAAGGGAAGCACTTAACAACAGGGGGAAATTTTTTGAATGCCTATATCTTGAAAACACGATTGTTACTTTTACGATGAAGAGGTCAAAAGCACAAGCACAGAATATATAATGTCTGGTTAAATAGTAGAAAAAGAACTTCTATTTCATTCGTACAGAGGAAGTTCAAGTATTAGGAGAAAGAAATTTACTGCTCCAAACACAGAAAAACAGTAGACTTGGCTGGATATGAGTTTTCTGAGAGAAGATTTCTGAAAATGGACAAATATCCCTCAGGGATGATCAGGAGCATTAACTTCCAGCATTGTGCAAATTTTACAAGTCTTCATCACCTGATAGAAATGTGGACCTTCGTGGAGTAAATATAGCTTGCTGATAAAATAGCTTGCTTGTCTTTGAGGCCTCTCACAGGCCTTTAAATAGCCCCTGGATTCTCAGGGGTCACCAGTACAAAAGCTGTTTAGACACAGTTGTAGCTACATGTGGTATGGTCTCAGAGCAGGGGAGTAGGATTAAGGGAATACTTTCAGCCTCTGCCATGTATATGATTTTATAACTGAACTTTGCTGTGTCTACTTAGCAGCACTAAATGCTGGTGGCCCAGCAATAAAATCAAACCAAACTTCTGTGCTCCAAATCCTTGTTGCTGTAGGAAATCCTGCAGGAAAGGTTAAGGAGAGGGAACCTCCACATTGGAGCTTTGGAGACTTCTCACAGTCAGTTGTTTTATAAGATGGGAAGGGACTTTGCAGGCAGAAAGTTCTTCTTTTCTTACACCTTTCAGGACGCAATTTCTGGAAGGTCTCCAGAAGGGAAAAAGAGGATGGCAGAGGCTTCTAACACTGCTTTTATTTTCAATCCTAAAGGGATAGGGTTTGCAATGTAATAACTTCATTACTCACACACTCATCTACACCTTCGCATTCCACTTTTAAACGTAATGGTGATGTGCAAGCACAAATCCATAAACTTAGCTGATAGAGCTCCCCAAGAAGTGGAAAAGTGTTTGTTAAAACCATCCCTTTTTTGTCCAAAGATCCAATCAATATTTTTTGCACATATCTAATAGTGACTTAGTGGACTTCAAAATCGCCAGTCCAATGAACCTAAGGAAAAAATCTTACTTTGCAGAGGATTCCTTGTAGTTGTTTAATCGTAATAGTATGGGGGCTGTGGTGTATAGCCAGAATTGATGCTCAGATCTGTAATAATTGCAATGGTTTGACATTGTCATCCTTGGGTAGCCTGCCAAGGACATATAGCTCAGACTTCCTTAGGAAGAACTAAGTAGCCGCAGCTAATCCCCAGTTTATAAAGCATTTGAAAACATCTATCTTTTATTTTCTTCTTCTTTTTATATTTTAATGTTTCTGTTGGTAATATAGATAATGTCACCTCTACAGGCCAAACTGGACATGTAATTCAAAGTTACCTCGTGGGCTTTAACTAAGGTGTACTGGCTTGTATCAGGCTAAGATGAGTTCTAGTTACGAAGGCTCGCAATGCCTACTAGATCTGTCATAAAAGATGTAGATTCCCAAATTTCGTTAATTTGCTGGATAATTAAGTCCTTCTGGTGCAGTGTCAAATCATGACTATATCACCTGCTATCAGTTGAAAGTCACTATTATCTATTGCTCCAGATCTATGGAAGATAGGGGCAGAGGACCTGAACAAACACGCATGCACATACACATACACACACACACACATGCCCAAACAAAAAGCCCCTGAAACACCACTACCACCTCAAAGTAGCTAGTTATCTCAACTTTAAAGCTCAGCTGCCCGTAAGTCCTGGAGCACAATTTTTAGGTGAAATAGATGGTTTCCTTTGTAGCCAGGAAAGTAAGAATAATTTCAAAGAATTTATTTGAAGAAACTGCCAATCAGTTACAGAAAATAAATAGCATTTACCTAACTATGGCACAGCAGATGCTCCGTGTGCACATTCAAAGGCAGGATTTTGATCTTGATCTGTATTTTCAGTAGGACATGGACAGCACAGAACATTAATTTACTCTGAAGGGGGAGTTACTGAATTTATATGCTGCTTTGCATGCATTTTTGTAAGCCTTTATTCCCAGTGTACTCCCTACTGTGAAGGTTACTGATAACACCCAACGAGAGATTGCGTTTCTTTGAAACGTAATTGAATTTTTTAATTCCTAAACATTTGTAGGATGAAAAACTCAATATGTTGTCTCTGATCATCTTCTCAGAACTGCAGTAACCCTTTTTCTGTCCAGAAAAGCCTGTTGGCTTTTACAGTATGCCATCAGCGGGGATATAGTGTACCTGCAACCAATTATTTTGTGAATGAGCAATGGTTCAAGAATTATTTCCTTATGTTATAGCACAATCACTTCTAATAATGAATATACTGAAGAAGACAGTTATCTGTTTACAGATACTTCATGAATTGAAAAGGAGTTAAACCGATTTTTCAAAAATATTCATATACTGCAGCACCTGGCTTTGCTATCATTGCAATGCTCTGAATATAATAGCTATATGGAAAAAAATATATAGACAATATATGTCATGGTTTATGCCTCTCAGCCATGCAGTTTTGCTCACTCCCCACTCTTTCTTCCCCCCGCTCCTGGAGGGATGGGAAGGAGAATCGAAAGAATGCACCTGCCACAGGTTGAGATAAGAACAGTTTAGTAACTAAGGTATAACACAAACCACTACTGCTACTGCCAATAATAATAATGACAAGAGAAATACAAGGGAAGAATACAATCGCTCACCACCTATACCCAGCCCGACCAAACAGTGCACCCCCACCCTTCCTGGTCTCTGCCCTCCGTTTTTCCATCCTGGGCATGACGTGCTGTGTTATGGAATACCTCTTTGGTCAGTTTGGGTCAGGTGTCCTGTCTCTGCTTCCTCCTGGCTTCCCCTCCTCCCTGGCAAAACATGAGACTCAGAAAGTCCTTGGTCAGACCAAAACATTACCAAGCAGCGACTGAAAACACTGGTGTTATCAGCACTGTTCCCAGGCCGAAAGTCAAAAACACAGTGCTGCACCAGCTGTCAAGAAGGAAAAAAATGACTGCTACTGCTGAACCCATGGCAGTATATTAATTCTAAATTCTATAGGCCTTTTCTATTCCGTATCAGAGAAAGCATTGGAAATAGAGCTAGCTCCTCCCTCTTTTTACTGTAAGCTAAAGACCAAGCTAAACAAATTAGCTGTTACAAGACCCTGTAGGAAACATCTCACATCTTCAGGTTACAGGTCTCTGAGTGACCTCTCAAGGGAGACCTCTCCTCTCTTGGTGAGACTGTTTCTAGGCTGGTCTACTAAGTGCCACAAGTATAGTAAGCTTGGATTTTTCTTTCATGCAAAAATCATATCTGAGCCTGCTTTTCTCAGAAGCATCCATCCTGAAATTCCTGGCTGTGTGTCCCCAATTTACAAGTAAAGAATAGTTCACTTCTAAGCATGTAGTTTTACATTTGCGTTTGTAAGAATCTGCCTCTATAGGTTTCTCTTAGCACAGTGACCATTTTAAGCCATGTATAATTAATCTGCCATGGAAATTAGTTGTTTATTTATTATGTAAGTATGCCTTTTATTAAAACTACTTCATGAAAACCTAATTGCTGCTATAGTAATATAGCATAAGTCCTTCACATGAATACATGATTATTATGTACAGTCACTTATCTGTGAACGAGCTCTGCTACTACTTTCCTTAATTAAGGATACAAAGGGCTCCTTCATCTTTGCATATTCCCTAGCTAGGACATTGATACTCATTATTTCCTACGTCCAAACACTGAAACTGTGTCAAGAATGCATCTATCACCAGATGGGTACTTATAGTCAGCGGAATTTTCAACTGTGTCAGCAAATTCAGCAATTTGCAATTTCTGTATGTCTGACGTGCTTTTATTGGTGAAAATCACTTTCAAATACCAAGATCATGAGAATGATTCCTCAGTTAGTCTCCTCAGCAGTCGAATGTAATGACAGTAATTAACAGCCTGTGATTAGCAGCTTCTCCAGAAAGTCTTTGAATGTTAATTTGCTTCAACTAATATGCAGCACTTCTGTGTAATAGCATCTATGCTACAGGTTCACAGTGAAAGCATATTATTTTTCACCATTTAATCATACAAATGATTCTCAGTTATTCACTTGAAGAGTAAACCTCAATGTTCTAATAAGTGACATTTGTTTTTCTGTCATTTGATTTATTACAAACATAGCCAATGGTATGGAGTATCAAGCAGTGTTTCTTCAAAAAAGGTCATAAACACAGCTATGATATTTCTGTGGATCACATTGTAACCAAGGTGATCTCATTTTATCTTTTCAAAGCAAAGTATCTCAGCCTTCCTTTTATCCTCCTCTTTTCTTTTTGGTTCTTTATCCTCTTGTTTTCCTTGGGGTGCCTTTCTGTATGGCACCCGAAGTGCTACCCCTGAACTGCGTTTCCTCCTTTTCATACTGTAGATTCCCAAGAAAACTAAACCAGTTGCACTTCAGTGCACTTGAAGAGGGTTGAAAAGAAGCAAGACAGAACAAGCTCACATTGCCAGTGGGCAGGAGAGACCACAGCAGCATTAGGAAGTACCCATGTGAATTGCTGCATTCGTTTTTGTGTTTTACATCTGCAGAGGCTAACTATACTCTTTGCTGTTAAGAATGACCAAATTATCCCCTAGGTGGAGGAGTCAAACATGTTAGAAAAAAATATGTTTATTACACGAGTGTAAACTTGAGAAAATGCTCTCTCTGCTCTTCCAGCTGTTTAGGCAAATATGCATTGTGAGCAGATACAACAGATTGCTTTCCTCCAAGGCTGTGCTTAGAAATCCATGAGAAGTGTTTCACAGTGAGATTACACAGCCTTCCTGATGCGCAGAAAGAGTCTTTGGGCAGCTGAGTACTGCAGAAAAAACCTTCATCCCTCGGAGAGACAAAGTGAAGGGAGCTCCAACAACAGGACAGGGGTAATAGGTGGCATGTCCATCTGATTCAGTGGTATGTGCTCTGTGACTCTCATGGGCTGCCTGCTTTCTCCTAGAAACCTATACTGACCAGAGTTCTCTGCATCAGCTTAGTCCCACCGTGGGCCCTGGAGCAATACCCACCTCAGTGCACTCCTCAGCCATTCTACATTCTAGTCCAGTTCACATCTGGGAGAAAAGTAATAGTAGATAATTAGAGAGAGGTGGTTTAAGTTTATTTTTAACCTACTTTTCAAAATTCAGATTTTTAATACATAAACATGTGCTGGTTTGTCCCCCCCCCATTCTGATTACTGTCTCTTCCTAGCAACCTTGCTCTAGCCATCATCTTATTCAGATCTTTTGCATGACAGGAACACCA
The DNA here is from genome assembly GCA_039720435.1 of Amazona ochrocephala. Lineage (NCBI taxonomy): Eukaryota > Metazoa > Chordata > Aves > Psittaciformes > Psittacidae > Amazona > Amazona ochrocephala. Next base: position 67,252,951 of record CM077881.1, on the reverse strand, counting down.
GTAGCTTCACTTTGTAGTACTGCAGCAAGATTCAGTGCTGGAGTACAAAAGCAACACCCTTAGCTGGAGTCAAGGATGCACTAGCCCTAAATGCCTTAAGAAACCTGCCCATGGCTATGAACCAAATTTTCCCCTCTTGGAACCAAGATCTAAAAGCAAAGTATTTGGGTAACCAGAGTCTCTTATTACTCCAGACACCCTTGGCATTGCACAGGAAACTTCATCTGACACTTTGTGCAGTCTCTGATGCCCTGTTCAGGAAAGGGGTGAGCAGAGGCCCCATAGCTAATTTTAAGAGCTGGCACTTGCCAGCAGGGACAGGCTCATTGCTTTTTTTAGCATCATTCACCCAGCACAAGAGGGAGGGGATTTTGAAAGTCAGCATTCCTGTGGATAGGTAAAATGAAGGGGAATGGATTCTAATCTAATTGTAAATGCCTTGTTTTTAAAACACTTCTTGTCAATAAATCCCTCCATTAACAGACATGCTGGCAGCCCACAGCACAATAAAATCAAGAATCCAGCTCCCATTGTGATATCATATTTCCATCGTTCAATGTTCAAAAATTTGTAGAAAGTTATACATTGAATTGGCTGATTTAAAAATGCATTCAGTCTTCAGGAGCTTGTTTTGGTAGAAACGCTGAGAATCTTCCAGACTGTAGGACTGTGTTTTCACCTTTCTGCCTTTCACGTTGAGCTTAACACCTGAAAGAGGATCTATTCAGAAACCTATCTATAGCCTGAGCACAGGGTTGGGAGTGGGAGATCTTGAACCACAATGGTGTTTTTGCAGCTGAGTTGCTGTGTGGGTTTAAGCAAATCATTTTCCAGTCATACAGTGAAGGAAAAGACACCCCTCCATCCAACAATGAATAATGTCGGTTGATACTTAGTATTTTTAAACATTTGGTATTGCATATGAAGACGTGAGTACAATACTTTTTCCACTGTATTGCATCTCTCACTATAAAGTCAGTCACAGTGGTTGAGGTATGTATGATGTAATTTTGGTTGCTGTCTAATTTTGTTCAAACTGATGTCTGTCAAACGCAGGAAAGGGGTATTCTTAGCTTTCTATTACTTTGCTGCTCCTCCAGCCCTGAATCTCCTTTCATTTCTCTAATTTTGTCTGTATGCAGACTATTATGTCCTCTCTAGATATTGAAAACTAGTACCACATATAGCTTATTAAGCTAAATTCTAGATCAGCTGGCCCGTATTCAGGTTACTCAAGATTAAATGTAACTCTTTTTTTAAAAAACAAAACAAAACAACAGGTTTGAAGTAGTTCAGCTGGTGCACTTTTCATTTGTTTCTTCTGATCATAAGCTTTTTATTACAAGCATGCAGCTCCATCCACTTCTAGCAGCATTCCTCCAATGCTATCATGAGATTCACTAGCGATGTTCTGTAAATGCCAGCCAAAATCTATCTGCAAGAACATCTGCTCAACAGTGCAAAACTGATGTAATTACCAACCATCATCTTTTATCCTCCTGCTGGGGCAACTGCTCTAAAGCATGACTTTTTGCCCTGAACTAACAAGATCCAGAAACTTGCTGTTATGTACAAATCCTGCCACAGAAAACTAACACAGCTTATACACAAATTCTAGCAGAATCTCTCAGCCACAAGAGGTAACAAATACCAAAGCGGCGTGGGTCTTGTGTAAATGGTTAAAATTTTCTGCGTTCTTATTTGCTACTTCTGCTTCATACTTTGCTGCTCTATGGGGTTGTTTAAAATGGTTGGCAATGGTCATACAAAAGGATTATTTTCAAAACATATGTAAGCATATAAGTGAAAAGGATGTTGCAGATACTTAAGTTTGACTGTAACTAAATAATAGGTTGTCGTATATGTGTTGTGTAACAGATAATGGATGCTAGGAGATGGATATTCTGTACAAGAAAATACACACAATAAGGATACACTGAATTTGCTTGTAGGAAACCCACAAGTTTACACACTTTATGGTACTGGCAGATATATACTGCAGAAGTCTTCAATAGGTAGTTTACACCTTTCAGCAACTTTTTTCTGACTATGTACTGGTATCTTTCTCTCTGGGAATTGTTCCCGACATTGCAAACCTCCAAGAGTTTACAATTGCAATTTTGTCTCTCAAGCAATCTGATAAGGAAATGTTTCCCTTGTCCTTGTACTACAGAATGGACTTCCAGAGGTGCCACATACCCTGGTGGCAGGTTTCACATCCAGTGTCTCTGGTTGACTGTTCAGTCATTGAAAATGTAATGTGGATTCAAAGCACAAAACTGACCAGCAAAGGTAATAACTGCAGGGTCATACATTTCTGAAATAACATTGGTTTCACCTCATTCCTGGGGAAGGGAGCTCTCCTTCCTGGGCTGGGTGAGCTCTACCTCAAGATCACATTGGGAGGAGTGTGCAGTTTAGATTGCAGCTGTAAAACCTTGCACCTTAGGTGATTAGGAAAAATCACCTGACGTACAGGCTGTCCAAAAAAGCAGAGAAACCTGGACTGCTGAAGTAAAAAAAACCCACCAAACCAACAGAATTTGATGTGCAAACGCAGCACACGCAGGATGAGGTTTCTGTTGTATTTCTAAGTGAATACATTTACAAACCATGGCTAAATGTCTGGCTGACCACCCTCTTAGTGTTGCCTGCCTAAAAAATACATGCCTGTGGGACAAAAGGCAGGAGCTCCCTGTTAAGCAACCTCTGCTTCTGCATTTTGATGGCTTCCAGGCCTGTATTCTGTTTCCTGGACATTTTGATCATCTCTTAGATCCTTGGTGGGATGATTGCTGCACAGTTGAAGCAGGTAGGGTTGTACAAAAATGAGCTGGTTTCATTGTCAGATTTAGCAGTGTCTCAGACACACAGGTGAGGATTCCTTCTTGGAGATAGTACAGGCAGCTGAATATTGGTACTGTGTGGTATTGCTTGTGATATAAATATATTTCCAAGCAGAATGCTAGCATTGCCACATTCTCTGCTATATTCTGATGTTGAGTTATTCTTAATCCACGCATTCACAGCATTGAGGTCAGTAGGGCTACGCTGTGCTGCACCAGCAAAGAACTTCAATCAGCCTTGGTGACTTAAATACTGCAAAAATATCTGCAGTGGCACTTGCTCGCTTCTTCATGCAGTTTCCCAACACTTTCTGTTAAACCTGTTGATATTTTTATTTCTTTGGACATCCTTCTTATTGCTATATGTCTGCACTTCATCATCTGAGGAAAGAAGCAATTGCAATGACAGAACTAGACCTTGTTATGGTATGAGTAATATTACACACAGTCCAGCACTTCTGGAGGGAATCTTGAATGCTGGTGCCTTATATACATGATAAAGAAGGGGAATTTGGTTTGTATTTGAGATAATTTATGGTATAGGCTGCTTCATGCGTAGCTGCTGCTGTGCTGTTGTTTCATGCCAAGATTCATTATATGTAATGGGTTGGCTAACATCTCTGGGACTTCTTAGAAGATGTGTTAAAGAGCTCTAAAAGAAAAGTATGCAGATTATAGCTTCCCAAGTTTTTTGTGAATGTTTCAGACATTTTGAACATCATTAAAATTTTAACAAAAGGAACGGAAGGAAAGCACAGTAGTAAGTATTTTGTTCTTCCTACTCATTTTTTGGGTAATGAATTTTCTGCTTATTGAAGCATATTTTGTCTGTTGTTGTTTGCCTGTTGATTAACAAAGGGCTAGAACAGTTATTGTATTGCTTGCTAAAAGCAATTTGTGTAGTATTAAATATCTTCCATGTAATTTTGGCTTCCTAAATTTTTTCTAGCTTGTGCTTGTGGAGATAGAATATAAAATGGAGATAAAGCCCATTGAATTAGAACAGTGTGCTTCTAGATCCACTTAGCACTTCTTTTGCAGAGGGATAAATGCAAAGGGAAGGGTAAGCTGCGACAGTCAGGCTGTACCAGTACACTAGATAGCATGCAGTTACAAAAAGTGAGCTAAATTCCCAGCTACAGTGCAGCTGGAGGTCTAATATACATTAGAGACATGCCTAGAGAGCAATCCTTAATATTTCTATGAGTAGCTCACTTGGAGGTTCACCTTGTCAAATTTTGACACCGAATGCGCAAATAGAAAACCAGAATAATACCAATAAAACCCATGGCCACATGATACCGTGCCAGTGAGAAGTGTTGTGACAGCTAGCGCCAATTCTTGCCTTTTCGCCTGCAGAAAACCAGCTGCTCCATCCTGAAGGGATCTAACACAAAGTGCTATGAATATGATGGAAGAACAGAGAACTGGAGAAGAGGCTGTGGGCTGCCAGGATGCGGCAGCCCCTCCTGTCTTTGTGGGACCCCGATGTGGGTAAGAAGAGTCTTTTGGGGCTGGGCACAGGGTCACTGGTGAGTGGTGGGGCAGTGGGCAAGAGCAAGCAGGTCCACACAAGCTGGCAGAGGGACGAGAAATCTGCATCTCCTCTGCTTTACTCAGCAATGAGAACACCATTGAGAGCAGTCTACTCCACTACTCTGCTGGTCCCCACACACAGCTGTGTGCAGCTTTCAAGTCCTGTTTGCATTTGGATGAATGGCTCATCTATGATCACCTGGATTCATTGTGTATGCAGTGCTATGGCTATTAATCCCTCTGGTATTCCCAGCTCCCTGGATTTTATTTGGGTTTAGAGCTAGTGGTCCTTAATTTTTAGTGTGAGCCTTTGAGACTCCATTGCACAGCTCTTGATACAGGATTCAGTACTTATATTTTATTTAAAACACAGGACTTGTTACTACAGTGCTTTTAACATTCTAATATAGACATAAAATTTTTATGCTCACTCTCTTCCTGAGAGAAGTCTCAGGTATAAAACAATTTTTCAAAGAAAGAAAAAAACAAATGCATGTAACAGCCCTGCTTTGCTTTAATTTTGGGTCCACAAAAATCTCTTTCTATACGTGATTGATACCCGTGAAAACAAAAGCACCAGAGCATTTTAAAAAGCAGCTTGTGTCTGTGCTGGCCTTGGCACACCGCAGGTTTTGTCCCTTGTATGCAATGTGGGCAAAACTGCAGGTGGCTGGAGCTGGAGGCATCCTGGCCACCCCTCTCCAATGTCACCCAGGTATGGTTCCAGAGGAGAGCTGCTGACTCTCTTCAGCTGATTTTCCTGCTCTCCCCACACATCCCTTTTCCCCTAATTCAGTTTCCCACCCTAAGCACACACATGTTGCCTGGACATGATGCCAGAAATGAGGCAAAGTACAGCCCAGCTGTGATGCAGGCTTTGGCCCCACTGGCAGAAGGCACAAGAAACAATGTGTGGGAGCACAAGGTGATGGAGGGCCCCTTGTCTGGGAGCCTGCAAAGGGGTAAGGGAAATACCCAGGTTGTCTTTACAGCACTGCTGGCCTTCCTGCTTAAGCAAAGCAAGCAGGAAGCCATCATGTTCATGCCCAGGTAGTTGCAGGCAGTAAGAAGAGTGACAGCCATAAGATGCGTAGGAATAGGACACTTCCCTGCGGCTGTCCCTTCTGGTATAGTGTGTCCATTGGCACAAAACGCATTCTCTGAGGCTGTTATCAACGTAGTGTGGCTGAAGATACTGCAGATTCCAGCTGGCTGTCACCTTTGGGATCTGTACCTGCTATTTGAATCTGGGACAAACAAAATTCTGCACCCCTTAAAGGTACTTTGTGTTCACTGGTCATTTTTCTTCCATGCAGAAGTTCCTGCTTTACCAGGGAAATGATGGTGTGTAACACTTGATTGAACACAGAAAGCCTGAACATGTCTACAAGGACTGAAAGCCTGAACTGCCTACCAGGTCTTTGTCCCAGGTTTATCTGTGGTCAGCTACAAGAAGTTGAATCTGTATTGAAAATTAATCAGACAGAGCCAGCTCCTCTCTTAATGTTCAAAAGAGTTTGATTAGCTGTCTGTTGATACACTAAAATGTTTCAGACAGTTTTTCAGTGCTCCATCTCTGGCAATGCTCAAGGCCAGGCTGGACGCAGCCTTGGGAAACATGGTCTAGTGCGAGGAGTCCCTGCCTATGGTAGGGGGATTGAAACCTGATGATCTCAAGGTCCTTTCCAGTCCAAACCATTCTATGATTCAGTGCTTATTTAATCTTGCTTTTCATCTGCTTTGACAATATGCTACAGTAAAAATGCTAATTATTATTCTTACTATTTTCATCTGGAATAGTAAATGGCATGGTAAAGCTGCTTATGGCATATTTTCCACATGGCTGAAATGAGGAATTACTGGAAGTCTCACATGAAGTTCTGCTCTTACAAGATTTCCAAGTCAAAGTTATTTAGCTATATTAAGTTGCAAATCTTATTAACCAAGCCAGGTCAGCTGCAATTTGTGAGATTTGGTTTTTACTAGAAGAAAAAAAAAGAAGTACAGTTCAAAATTAATTATGCATGCTTATAAATATGTGTGAGTGAGCACCCTCAAAATCTATATACAGATTAGATTTGTAGAGTACAATTCAATACTGTTTTACAAAGTAATAAAAGTATTTGCAGATTCTCATGAAAAACATCAATATATTTTACTTTTAATAATGGAAATGTTTAATAAATAATATCCAATTATCAACTTCATGGGTAATACAACACAAAACCTTTTTTTCAATATCTGTGCATTTCATATTTATTTTTCACCAGTCTTCTCAGTTTGCTTTTATTGTTCCTCCAGTTTATTTTTTTTCTTTACACGAGACCTTGGCTAATTGTTTAACTCCTTTTACTTTGAATTTCAGGATGAGTAGTTTAATGCAGAAAGGTTGCTCATTTTTGTGAGCAAGTGTGGCAGGAAAATGGGTGTTGTTTGGTTCAGTGTTTTTTTTGCATCTAGCATGACATAAGAATCTTATGATCTACTGTCCTTGGAAGCTGTTGTCTTAGTATTTTCCTGTATTTGCTCTGGAAATTCAAAACCAAATTTCAGCTAGATGTAAATAGATTGAAAATAATCCAGTCTATTTCGGTGGATTCTCTCTTGCTTATATTAGACTACTAGCTTTTACCTATTACTTAAGATCAAACGGTGATCCAGCACTTAAAGAAAAACAAATTCTACAGAGATGAAGTTCTCTTTTTCTCCACATCAGGCTTCATAGGGTGCATCTGCCCTACAAGTAGGTATCACTGATTTTATATATATATATATATATGTGTGTGTGTGTGTGTGTGTGTGACCTTCAGATTAAATTATTCCCCTTTGCTACAGTCACCTACTCCTTTGAAAAAACTCTCTCATTTCCATTCTTTCTCCTCCAAGCTCTGAAGAGGAGCTTATAGTTCAGCAGTGGTCAGACATCTGTATGTGCTTATCTAAGTGCGAAGTATTTGGAGCTAATGTTGCAGCATGTGATTTGTGGTGGATTTTCAAAGGCACCCAGGTGCTGCTCATTTAGCCACACAGTGGCAGGACCCTCATTGACCCTCTGTGGGGTGCAGAAGACCCGTTTGTGGCAGGGAGAGCAGCCCCTGTTGTAAATAAGTAAGGATGACGCTCTTAAATTTTTTTTTCCTTTTGGTGCTGTATTTGGGAGCATGGATTAAGTTAAATCTTGTATTGGCTCACTCAGGTGGTGCCACTCTACCTCCCCACAGCCAAAAGGACAAGCGGACAGGTTGTTTTCTGCTTTATTAAGAGATTTGAAGGTCAGAGCATCAAAATGGTAATTTCAATCAGAGCCAGTCTGGTTGCTCAGCAGACTAACAGAGCTACTGTAGGTTGTAGATCTTAATGCATGTGAAGTCTGTGATCTAATTCTGAGCACTGCTTGTTGGGTCAGATCTGGTTGAGTCAAATTGCGATGCATCAGCCCATCAGGTCACTCTTGAGAGGTTGCTTCCTGCCTAGGTGGCTCAAATAAAACATAAAGAAGGGAGGAAATGGAGACCTCGCTTTTCGCACAAATCTCTGCATTAAGGATTAGCACTTAGAAAATAATCCACTGTTGCCTGTAGGGTAACCTCAGCAGACATACTAAATTCAATGTTGAAGCCTTTGCAGGTAGTGTCAAGTACCAGACAAAGGCATCCCTTGCAAATGGATGGGAGTTGAAAGCAGGGACTGGAAGAAAGAGAATAGATTAATTTCTTACTGCCACTCTGTTAATCCTTGTAGTGCCAAATAGCAAGATGTCGACTACAACAGGAGTGACTTCCATGAATTCACAGTTGTATCCAAAAAGGAGAGAGGGATTGCATGTCTTGATTTCAGGCGTAAATATAACAATTTATTCTGGCAGTATAATAACTAGTAAGGATTTGTAGGTGCTTGAAGGAATAATAGTATAATTAAAACAAATATATAGAGGTGTTTAGAACCTTACTGATGCACAGTTCTGTGCCCAGCCCCAGAGTACTAACAATAGCAGCAACAGCAATTATGTGGAACTGTGAGTAGCATTTTTCAAGACACTGTAGGTACTGTATTAGGAGAAAACCCGCAAACAAACAAATTAGCAAAATGAAAGCACAGCACAGCACTTAATCACTTAGTTGTCTCATTTAAATCAGTGGGTCGACTCATTTTCCAATAATTATGCAGGTTTTTAAGATATGCTTGGTATGTCACAAGACTCTGTAATCTTATAATTGCAGCTATCCATTTCCCTTACGTTTGCCCTACCTTTGGAGAAAGGACTGCTCTTTCATTACTGGTTGTCGGGCAGCTGGCATAGCGGGGATCAGGCTTGCAAGAAGAGCTGGTAAGTGCGATGATAGGGTGCACAGTAACACTCTTAGTTTAAAATAACTAATTGTTGCTGAAGAGATGGTGAAATAGAGAAGCTGTTTGATCACAGTGATACTACAGCAACCCTGCAGTGGAAAATGATAGGGTGGCCAGGTAAATGGCTTCTACCACCTCTGCAAATGTTGAAACCAGCAGAAGCCAGACCAGGTAGGCACAATTACAAGAGGGGAGCTGTGGCGGAGATGGGGGAGTGCAGGTGGTGGGTGAACAGTAGTAAAATGATGTGGTTTATGTTAGTGGTGTCCTGTCTTTTATTTACTTTAGTCTTCTGGCAGGATGTTTGTAAACATTACCACAAAACACTTAGCAGGAATAAAAGTAACTTTTATTGAAGGAATTTAAAAGTAGTCTCTGGAAAACATGCAAGAAACACCATGTGGACTCCACATCTTCTTCAAAGTAGACCGAACACAGCAGGGATCTGCTACTGTCACCAAAACCAAATCCAAACTCCACCTTTCAATATTTATAATTGAAAGTACAAATCAGGGTTGCTGTCCAAAAGTGCAAACGTTTCACAACAGTGAGAGTTAAACTTGTCTTTTCAAACTTGCAACAGAATACATAGCACCAAATTGAAGCTGTAGTTCTGGCATAAACCAGCAACATCAGGACAATAGTGCTTACCACATATTGCAAAATATAACTTTCCAATCTTTAGACTAATTAGAGAGGCAGCCAGTAGTGCCACTATGGTTCTGTCAGCATTTCCACAATAAAATCCCCTTTTCAGAGCTTTATAACATGGCTGTAAAAAATTAGCTTCAGGCTGAAACTTGGCATGCCATGGTTTGCCCCAGCAGCGAGTCAAGCTGTGCATGTGGTTATGTGTGTGGCTTGTTGATTGTTTCCTAAATACAAATTTTCATTAAAATTAGTTTTGCCACTTCTTGGAAGACAATAATAAAATAAACAAAATTTTAAATGGGAGTAGTTACATTCTTTGTTGGTCTCTTGCACCAAGCTAGTTGTTGAAGTATGAAGGTCTGAGGTGAGAAGCATACAGCCCTGTGACACTTACTTGTTTTAAGTTAAATCATCTCATGGGAAGTTTAAAGCTGTTGCGCTTGCATGATGAACTTATTTCACAGGGTGTGATCCTGACTCCACAAAAGACATCAAGTGGTTTTGACAGAAAAAGGCCCCACAAAAGCAGCTCACATGAGGGCACTGGCATTGAAATAGTCACTGAAGCCCTTAGAACAGCTCTGCCACAGAGAAGGTCTGTGTCCCCTGAGGTGTAGGAGTGTCCAGGCCACTAAATACTGAGGTGGAGAAGCCATCATTGTCCTCCTCCACTTTGCACATAGCAGTGGCAACATCAGCCTTTCCAAGGCTTGTACCACATGGTGAACTGAGGGATCTCTTCCCGTTTGTGGGTAGTAAATTAAACCACTGTTTGTTAAATTTCCATATGATGAGCACAGTGCATCACTTCAGAAGTGTTCGCATAACAGGTATACTTAACGTTCTGTTTCGGTTTCACTGTGGGCTGTAGAAATACCAAAGGAGTCAGGACACTGCCATGCACCTGGAAATGCAACAACATGGAGAGAGAAGTAGAAGTATTGAAATGAATTCAGAAAGACTGGTAAGATAGGCGACGCTGACCCATTTTTCTTCAGGGGAGTCTTCCTTGGTTTAATGTGGTTTAAATTTTATTGCATGTTTTGATTATTATTTCAGTGTACTTTTAACAGTTAATAATAGTTGATTATTAAAAAAGATAGGTAAAAATGTAAGCTATGAACACTAGATTTGCTTTTTCCAAGGAAGGAAAAAATGAGAACTACTCTAAAACCACATAGGAGATGGAAAATGTCATCAATATGCACCAACGTATTCTCCAAATCATTCTTCAATGTAAGTGTCACAAAGAAAACTAACAATCCACATCCAGTATTCTTCGATCAGTGAACAGTTGAAGATGAAAATTAATATTATACAGGAGAATAATCAATTATAAGCCAATTCAAAAATCTATTCATCATGGACTCATTTTTGCAGTGGGTGTATGAGATTTGAAAGAGAGATAAAGCGAGTGAGTAAGCAGCACTGAACCGACTCACCAGCCTCCCAAGCACAGAGCTTTCTCACCAAGCCATAAAGAGAGCGGATGGCTGATGAACAAGTGAGATGTTTGGGCTCAGCCCATCTCCCTGGGTATGAGGAGTCAGCTAGGAGAGCTGCCTCTCGTGCAGAGGGAAGCTCAGGCTCTCCATCAAATCAGCAGAACTTCGTTCCAGCTTTAATTTTCTCCAAGAGTAGCTGCCAGGATATCCTTGAACACATAAACCCAATTAAGCCAAGCTAAACTGATCATTAGGCTTTCAAGTATGTGTCTGCTGATATTTTATAAGGCTGTAGTCTACTTAAAGTTTCACCTCCTGCAGCCACCTGAGGTTGACCCTAGGAGTCCGCTGAAAAAACAGGCAGAGGCTCCTGAATTTCTGGAAGCCTTTGTGTGTCTCACACTTACAGAGGCTGTCCAGACCACTGTGGCTCACATGATAATTACCCCGAATTTCTTTTACCCCTTCCTTCTGCTGAGGTAGCACCCACTCTGAATAGCTGCTGTGACTTTGACCTACAGCTGTGGGCAGCCTAAGAGTATGCAAATAGGAAAGTGTTTGAAGGGGCATAGGAGACATCCACATGCTGCTTCAGGCACAACCTGCATTCCATTTGTCACCTTAAGGACCTGTTTAAATTTTCTGATTTGTCTCCATTTTCAAAACCTGTCATGCTCTGGCTGTGATCACGCAGTTGTTTAGCAATTGCTAGCACTTGGTGGAAAGCAAACAAAACCTAGTGCTTAGCACCTCACTTCTTCCTTCCGAACCCACCTCCCCACTCCAGTCCCTGCTTATATAAATAGCTTGCCTTTGCACAAACAGGTCTAGCTCTCCAGCATGGAATACTGGACCAGTAACTAGGTACTTTGTAAAAATAAATAACCCAAATCTGTTGAACTGAGAGGGCATGCATTGCTCCCTAATCTTGATGCTTTCCTGTGATGTGACACAAGTGCCTTTGTGGCTGTGTGGTCAGAAGCCAGTTTCACTCACCCTAGCTAAGAAACCAGCATCGGTTCTACTCATCCAAGCTTTATTTTCTTACAAGGTTACTTCATACTTATATATGCTGAAGGACTAGGTGAGCAGATACATCAGAGAACACCTAAGGGGATTTTACAGATCAGCACCCCAGCCATAGCTAGTCTTTGTCCATCCTCATGCTCATTTTTGCCTGTCTTATTAGAGACCTCATGAACATGAAGACATTCTCCTTCTTTAAATGCTGTATGCGTTTCTTTATGCTTTAGCAGGTTTTCTGTGATAGCAAATATCTTATGAACAGTTTTCCTTGAAGAGGTGTTTGTTCTCTTTGACTCCCTTTGGCACTACTCAAAAGCCTGCAGGCTCAAGTCCTCTTTTCTTAAATTTGGGGACGCACTGGCTAAACTACATGACTAACCAAATGCAGTCAGGAACATGTGGCCTTAATCCTTGTGATAAAATGCTGGAAAATTACATGAAAGGAGTGTAAAAACTTCATCAGCACATCCCACTTGAACGGAGATTTTTAAATGTAACAATGTATTATAATAGAGGAGCATAATTTACAAATACTGTTGGTGGATTAGTAGGACTTTTAGGCCATCAATATCCATGCTATTGTTCTGACATTGCCTAGGACTGTGTGGCCTCTACAGCTTCACCAAGTGAATAAGCACTTCCTAATATTTAAAGATATCCTTTGCCTATTTGGAATCCCTTTGCTTTTCTGTTTTATCTGAAAGATACTGTCCGACTCCTTTTTTCCCTTACCAGTCCCTGCTCATGGTTTTAATGAATCCAAACCTGCAGACTGCCATTTTGATTTCTGTATTTCTGCAAGAATCTCCTCTATGATTTCTGCAAGGTTGAATGGGAACTGACTGAATGGGAACCCAAAGTCTGCTGCCTGGGACTTTGTTGAGATCACAGGAGAATGAAGGAAGAAAAATACCAAGATAGATCTTGGTGGCATAATGCTGGCTACCAAAGGAAATAAATACAGAGGGCTGAAATCAGAAGTTATAAGAGATAAGGCAGGGTAAGTACCTCTATCATAAACTAGTCTGATTTAAATTATTAAAACTAAAGATAGAATCTGGTATAATGAAAAGGGAAATGCAAAAAATGAGAGGGCAAAGTATTTTCCTTATTGCATCCCAGCTTCCAGTTATCATTAAATACGTACCTCAGGTTGACGCAACCTTACATGTGCTGGATAGTTACTAGATAGACTTCTGCCTGTGACTGCTCTTGCAATAGGGCAGGGCTTGAAAAAACTGGAAGGGAGAGGGGTGGTTTTTAAAATGTGTGTATTTGCATTTAAAAAACAAACAAAATCTCATCATATTCTTCATCAGAATCTAATAATTTCAAACCACTATTGGCACTCCTGCCTGACTTTGCTGAAACCTTGCATGACTGCACTGTATCAATTGCATTGTCCAGGGGGCTGTTACAAGTTTCCCTTGTCAGTTTGTGTACTCCAAATCCTTCCAGGTCACGCTGGTAGGGAATGGGGTGGCTCAGGGGAAGTCAGAGTGTTATGCTAGTAGTGAATTTGGCTGTTTGTAAAAAGAAGCTGATATCCCTCTTTTCCATCTTTCTCTCTCCAGCAGAAAATACTCATTTCCAATGCAATGACTCATAGAAGTCTCTTAATCTTTTTGTCTGAAGCTCTGACTCTCCTGATAAAGAGCAAAAGCTGAATTCTACACAGCAACATAAAGTAGATGCCAGTTATAATTAAGGTAAATTTAAAGCACTCTTCCGTGTATGTTAATGCTTTATGTACAGCTATGCATGCAGCTAAAGGTAGAAAATAGGCTGGCAAATAGAAGGAGATTAAGTTCATAGTAAAGGCTGTGTTTCCCCAAAAGCAAAGTAAAAATTGGGAACTGCTTCTTTCTTTTACCCGTATTTCCCTCCCAACTCTATCAGCCAACTTTCCACTAAGTCTTGCTCTGCTTTTAGTTATCAAACTGTTTTTTTTTAAACCCTATTCATAGCAAAAGACAGTAAGCAGACAAGAATGGAAAACAGAATTAGATAAATATCTGGCAGTGTTCATGAGAAGCTTATCCTAGCGAGCAACAACAGTCTAGATAAGCTTTAACTTTTCCTTTTGCTTGCTTTAAGGACAGTTTTGAGATGAATGCTTCCAATGCATGCTTTGCTGTTTATGTATAAATGTAAACTTCCTCCCCTGAGAATCACCCCACAAAGAAACAAATAGTGATGAAAAAAAGCTTTGGGGGATGTATTTGCAAATGATAAAAATTGTATGCATCCATAGTAACATCTTTTGGATAAAGATTTTTAAGGAAGCCTTTTTACTTTCATGTGTAGGAAATGTAAAACACAGCAATTGCTTTTTTCATAACCAGTAACTGTATAGATAGGTATGCTGGAACAGGGAGGGACAAACAAACCTAAAGATGACAGATCTGTACAGAATGCTGTTAGTATGCCAGATCTTATTACAGAGCAGTGGGAGGCCTTGTACACTACGTACCAGCTCTATGGGGACCTCCATATTTAAAACAAGACGAAAAAAATGTGATTTGAAAAACCCCTCATGGGCAGCCTTCAAAGGCACAGACGGGTTCTGACTGGATTAACATTTATTGACTGTTTAAGCCTGCTTTTTTGCTTCAGGACAGAGATACACGAGTTTAATTGCAGAGGCTGTTCTGCTAACTGATCACCAGAGTGGCAACCAAAGCTTTACTAATCGGTCCTTCATTAAAGAAAAGTCTCTATTACAAAACAAATTAAGCATGCTCTGATCCTAACCTACAGGTCCAATGGCATTACAACAAAGTTTAAGCTGTTAGAGCACTGAAAAACTTATTAAGGTTTAGCGCTGAGATAGCACTTTTGTATTGATTTTACAATACACAGGTATTATGATTTATGGAGTGCTAGTGTCACTCTAACAAGCTGAAGGACACACAATATCATCTCCAACATCATTAAAATTCAGAAGCCTCCAGAACTAACTCATCAACCACTGTACATTGTCACAGACTATAGAGCTGCATTCCAGTTGGAAAACGTCCTTTGCCTTCCGGACAGTTGTCTTCCTGAATCATTTAATTAAAAAGTTTAAAAAAAAAAAAAAAAAAAAAAGACAAAAAAAAAGTAACTCAAACTCTATGTATGTTTTAAAAATTAACTGATTGCAAATGGCTAGTTCATGTAATAGAATAACAGTATTTTTTACTATCACCCATAGCAAAATGAGTGTTTCTGCATTCTGTTGCCCAAATACTAAGGCACTGGCGAGTATAAGGGTTAGTTATTGGAAACTGGAAGGGGAAGGCTTTGACGCTCCAAGTGACAGCCTTGCGTTATTTTACCTCGCTCTGTATTCGGAATGCTGTATTTTATGGAAGTTTGGGTCCCCACCCTGCCTCACACCAAAGCCACCTCTCCCTCCTTCCCTCCCTGAAGCGGCCGTTCTCTCTCTTTTCCCACAGAAAGACAAGCCCCGGCGCGCTGCTCTTAAAAGCGGGGGAAGCGGCGCCTCAAGTGAACAAAACACAGCCCCGCCGCGGAGACCCGCACGCAGCCACAAGCTGCTGCGGTGCGTCCGCTCCCGGCCTCGGGGCTACCGGCTACGGCCCGGCCCCGGCCCCGCGCCGCCCGGGCGGTTCCGCGGTGCGCTGGAGACCCCTGTCGGCGGTCGGCCGCAAGGCCGGAGCCGGGTCCGGGGCCGCTCCGCCTGCGGCGGGCAATAGCCGGGCTGCGGGGCGCTGAGGGGAGAGGATCCCGAACGTGAGCATCCCAAACAGCGAAAGCACGCGGGGCCTCCGTAACTTAATGTGTGTTTTCTTTTCAGTGCATGTCTGCCATCCCCTCAGTGCAGCAGTAGAGCCTCCGCTCATACCCCCGGGTTCTGAACTGGTAACGCCAAGTTAGTATGCTTACAACCAGTGGGGAGCACATTGAGTAGAGGCACAACTTCACTTTTCACCTAGTGATATCTAAATCCTCCTGGAATTTTGGAGCTCAGCCCATTGAAAGCATGCCGATGGCAATGGTATCTGTAGCAGTGGAATGGCCTGGGCTAGCTGGAGGAATTTAGCTTGGCGGGATCCTCTTTTATTACCCTGCACTGCACTAAGTAGTCTCTATTTGTAATTATATCAACGGGAATCTTCAAGCCTGGTTCTCTTCTGAACTACTATTCATAGAGCCCACATGTGGTCATCTGCACCAGCACTACCAAATCACTAAAAAAAAGGAATGTAGGAATGACTATACAAACCACCGGAATACCAAACCCCTTTGTTTTAAAAAGGCAGCATAAGATACCAGGTATTCTATAATAAGCATTTCCATTCTTTTGCATGGTGATCTCAGGTAGCTGTTATTTCCTACCACAACTCATGAGAAGTGTTGTATTGTCATTACATTTGCTCTATGGATATAAGCAAATATACAAACATTCTTTCTGCTGCTGATCTTTTGTGTGCACAGCTCCCCTTACAAGCTGTGGGAATGTTTCATGTGAAAGGACTTCAAAGTCAGGTGATTGGGTAGCTAAGCTTGTTAGAAAGCAGCCTTATCTTGAGGAGTTCAAAAGTGGCCTAAATTGACAATGCCTTCGATGTGCCCCATGCTTCTGTTTGGCACAGGTGTACTAATTTTTCTTCCCAATTCTGAAATATCTGAATATTTTTTAGCTTTGAGTACACTTGAAAATGTCATTTAAAGATATTAAATATTCCCTAAATTGTTTTTCTAAGTAAACTGTAGCTTATTGATTACTTTCATCTAAAATGACCCCTAAAGCTCCTCAGATTTGCCTTTTACACTGATGTAAGTCTTAATTCAACCAGGAGGGTCTCCTGATCTCCAGTTGCATCAGTGCAGAGCAGAAGTGTTCAGCGTGAACAAGATCAGAATCAGTCCAAAATATGAGAGTAATTCTTGGAAGGGACTGAATGAAAACCCTCACAAAAGTATAAATTAGCATCTCTGTCTGCTAGGAATTGCAGTACTCCTCCTTCTTTGGATCTCTTACAAATCTACAAAAAATCCTTCAGGACTCAAGTGGTCCTGCAAACTGCTACTTCTAGTATGTACAGCAGAGTAACAGCTAAAATAATATATTATTGTTAATCTTCTTAAAATTATCAGAATGTATACACCAAAAAGATTAGACGTTTTCCAAATCAGCTTAAATATGTATTAGTTAATGGCTTAGTAGAGTGAATTTGTTTGTATTTTGTTGCTTATATTTTTAACAGCATATTATTTCTGAATAAGGAAGAAAAGCCTTTTCTTCCCAGTATTGCCAAAGAAGCCTGATTGAAAAATTTAATCAATCCTAAAATAAAAATTAGGAGGCTGGATTGGCATGAAAGCAACTGCATTATAAGTCAGCTTTAAGATGTTATTGATAGAAGAGCTAATGCAATACATTTTCCTCTGTCACATGTTTCTGGCCCAAAGCAATTTGCCAACTAGCTAACCACCTCAGCATAAACACCGGGGAGCCCCCGCTGGGCCCTGGAAATCCCGCTTGTCTGCAAGTGCACAATATACAAGGCAAATCTCCATAAAGCTCGGTGCCACAGTCGAATACAAACACTCCTCAGGTCCTGCTGTGACTTGGCATACCCTGCCGGACAGCTGGAAACTGAGAGGAAAGGAGCTGCTGCCAATAACGGGTTACAAGGGATTGTCAGTGCAAAGTTTTCTGGAAGCAGGCAGCCACTGACATTATTATTTTGTTGGAGGCTATTGATGTGATATATAAGATACATATATACATGATACACGGTTGCATTTGACATATATTTGACAGGATATAAGGTAAAAATTATAAAGCCTTTTTGATACAATCTGTGTTCTTGGGCTAAGAATTAAACCCTGAAAACACAAACAGGATTTGTCCCAACCTTATGTTTTACCTAACGTAATTCTGGAAATCAGATATTGCCCTAAATGTCATTTTATTATGTGTATCAAAAAGATTTAGCATACTAAGGGTCATGAATGTGTATCTAACACCTTTGCAGCTGCAGTTTACTGTAGATAGATTGCATACAGTCACTTTCATTTTTTTTTCTTGGAACCACTTGCAATGAATTGCTACCAGCAATCATTAAAAAAAGATTGCTCTTTTTATGCAGCTTGAATATACAAAATGGTACTTATCTGCATTCCAGTGTAAAGAATGCTTGAAAGACAATTCAAAGATAAGAATGAAACAGCTAAATTAGGGATAGGCATACTCAATCATCATTAGTCTAATGCAATATAGTTTTTAATGTAAAGAAGGTACATTTTCTAACCTTGAATAAAAGCATGGCGTTCTGTATGTGTTATAATAAATTAATGCAATAAAACCAGGTACACTTATCCTGTAAAGCAGCTTATTAACCAGACTGCTAGTGTTGCAATATTCTGCATACAGTAAACAATACTTTTTTTGTTAGAATAATGGCATACAGTTTATTCTTTTATACTATGCAGCACTTGGGGACCACATCCATTTACCAAAATAATACCAAATTAGTACTGCAAATATTGAAATCAGACCTTTCAGACTAACCAGTGGCCTAATTTTCTCTTCAATCTGCTCTTAATCTCAATTCATCAATAACACTGCCTTATTATAGGACTTTGACAGCGAGCTAGGGCTTTTGATAAATTATACATCTCAAGCCAGATTTAAAATTTGAAGCTCAAGTGCTAATTATCTGTACAGGCCTAGTTAATAACGAGATTTCTTGTTAAGTATCTGATCACAGCATGGGCATCGTTTGTCAAGAACCTCAAGTCTACCTTGGAGACTAGCTCTTCGAATTCTCCCTTGCCTACCATATGTAAAATTGGGATCTTTGTTTCTATAATAACCTTTTATTAGGAAGCTGACATAATGATTAAGTTCGCTGTAGACACGTACAATGAGTTAGACAATTACCCTTGCTGCTTTAAACTACTCAGGCTCCTAGCAAGACAAAATAATTAATATTGAATTTTAATTTGATGTGTTCCACATTTAAACCCCAATTTGCAAAGTACACCTGGAAGGCTGCCGCTGTTTCCTTGCAGTTTGTGCTGATGAAATAAAAGCTCCTGCCGTTTGAATGTAAAAGCACAGAAGGCATGATGCACCACAATCACTTCTCAGTGGAGCAAAGAATTTTCAAGCATTAATGGGAAAGGTAATTACCTAGGTCTAACTTTATAGCCTTTTCTCTAATGAAACTATAATCTCCCAGGCCTACATGGTTTAAGCATTTACATGATTTTAACGATTTCACTGCCGTAACAGTTGTCACACATGGTAATTTAAAAACTCAGTGCCTTAAAACAAAGATGCTAATTATATTTCTATATATTTATTATTGAAATAAAACTGTACTGTGTGAAGTGACAGAACCATAATAAAAACAACCATGAGCTGCATTGCCTAAGTGGAAGGAAGGAGGGTGGGGGGCATATTTGTTTGCAGGAAAAAAGGCGCCTGAGAGCCTTCACAACTGTACCTGTTAACCGTGCCTAGGGGTTTAATTCCCCTGAGCTTTGGCAGTGGGGCAAAGAACGTCATATGCTCTGAGGACCTTCAGTCACTCCGACTTCAGGAAAAACTCCCATTGTGCCAACTTGTGTAGATGTTCCCTTTATAAAATACAAATGGTTCTCAGCCATCATCACCTAAAGATACATCGCCTACACACAGTCTTGCCCTTGTAAAGTGGAGTCCTGGAGCTCTGATACTAGCCCAGTACTCCTGTACAAGCATTATGGCAAAGCTGGTGGCAAAACCATTGCTGTAAATGGTGAGAACTTTTTTCCACATATGGATGAATTTGAGCCTGAAACATATGGGGAAATGGGCTTATTGCCTGAAGAACTGGGTGGGTCAGCCATTTGCAGTGTGTATCCTGTAGCATGGCTCCAGCTTTTCAGGGCTGTGCCTCCGGGGGTCTGCTGGGGTGGGACAGGGTTCCCACCCAGCTCACATCATCCGCTATTCACAGCTTTTGCAGCATCCCCTCTACATCTGCCTGCTAGCCTCTGCTTTTACTATAACAGTTTGGTTACCACCTCACGTCTATGTCAGACATGCAGGCTGGCAGGGGTGTGGTGCGACATTATCAGTAAGATTGGTTTTCCCAATGACCTCACCTCTGATGCTGGGACCCCAGCAAGCACCCTGCCTTTACTCTGCTCTATTTGGGCTGGATGACTTCCTCTAGTGTTGTCTTTTGTTTATACTTGAGAGGCTCATGTCTTTAAACAAGCTGAAGTCATTGCTGTTGCAATTTCAGGGTAATCTATTGGATGTTCATCATCATGGCACAGCTCTCTTTTCCAAAACTTGCTCACATTCACCAGCACTGGGCCTCAGGTACAAAGTTTGGATCCATGTCAAAATGCACACTTCCCAGAAAGGCAGGTGGGCTCATGTCTAATGCAGATACCTTGTGATACTCAGCTTATCGGTGACACAAAATGGTACATTTAAACAGAAAAATCAGAAGCCATTTTGCTGATAGGAAAGTGTGTCTCAATGCTCATTTGGAGTGTTAGTGGGGAACTAGAATTTTCATTTTGTGGAAAATTCAGCTATTTTGCCTTTTTTCCAATTCTTGACTGGAACAAAAGCCCAGGAAGATAAAAAAAAATTATCAAGATTATTTTTCTGGCAGATCCACTCCTACTGATCTGAAAAAATAAGACTATAAGTAGTGTCTTTTGGATCATGAACTCCAGTGAAAGACTCTAAGAAGACTTCTGGTAGAGCAATCTCAGAGAGGTAAGCTCTGCAAATCCCTGGAGAGTAACGGGCCTGAAGGACAAAGCTATTGACAAACAGACATGGACAACTTAGTATGATGACTAAACACGAAGAATTAAAATCACCTTCTCTGCCTCAGCTCAAGAGGGGCATTGCAGACCAGAGGAGGATCTTGTGGCATAACAGCATGTGATGATGTGAGGTAAAAGATTTTTTCATCAAAAGCTTAAACTACCAGCGTCTGAATATCAGCATTTACCATTATGCATAAATTAAGAAAGATAATTTCCTATCCTTTAGAGATTCAAAATCCAAAGGTGCTCTCTGACAACTGACAAGGAAAAACCATTTTGTAACACTTTTGTAGTGACTTTTTCGGCATAACCAAAGTGTTAAAACTGCTTTTGCTTTGTCTTCATCAGCAACAAGTTAGACAAACAAGAGACAAGGGCCAAGGCTGTTAGCTACCTGTGGTTTTGTTGGCACTATTCCACTAAAGAAGATAATTTGCTCGCTGTCTTCAGCTAATAGGTGGGGCACCTGGAGCTGCCTTGCATTTTCAACAGGGAAAGAGTACAATGAAGAAGGCAGAAGAAATGAGGGTGCAGTGGGTTGTCACCAGTGAAACCCTGTGGTGTCCCAGTGCAGATCGCAAGGCAGCCAGGAGGTGCTTTAGCACTGCAAGGACAGAACTGTGGATCTGCTCCAAATCACCAGTGTCCCTGTGCCACAGGCCACAGCAGCATCTCTCCCACCTTGTGTTACCAGGCGTGCATCCCAGGAAACCCACAGTCATGCATGCAGGCAGACATATTTAATTAATCTGACTATTGCTATGCACCCTGTGTTCATAACACACTTCAGGCATGCCCAGCAAAGCTGTTTATTGTGGGAAGGATTGCTGTGCCTACACAGCCTTGGAGAGCACAGTACAACCCCACTCTTCTACTGCATATGTTTAGCATCACTTTTTTGTGTAATAGCACAAAATAGGTGTCTCTGGAAAGCAAGGTAGCTGAATGACCCTCACATGGTGCAACATTAAGAGCTACAAACTCCTGTAATTCTAACAAGCTGTACCCCCCCCCCGCCCCTTTTCCCACTGATTCGTTCACACCAGAAAGCGTTCATGAGCTATCTTGGACACCAGAAAACAGGTTTTCCACACAGATTCCTATGTTTTCAGCTCCTAAACTGGGCTGTATTATTCAGGGGAAAAGACCTGCTAGTTTCCTTATCTCCTAACATTGTGAAGGAATACACCAGGATACTGAGGGAGCAGTCTTGAACCCCAGTTTTAAGAAAGTCAGCACTGGGGGAATTAAATGCTTTATCAGTTTTACCATTAAATGAGATATTGTGTTACAGGATTTCTTTTTCATTTGAAAGCATAATTTTACGGTAACGGGCACATGTTAGAAGAGATGAAATAAGAAGATGCATTATTAAGATGGTAAGTAATGACAGCCATCTTCCTCAGCTACTCCAGTATAGCCATTCAGTAGCGATGCCGCCTAATTAGCCTCCACCACTTACTCCAGGGAGGGGAAGCTCTGAGGGCTGCTGTTCTTGTGCTCCTCCTCTTCAATATGACAAACAAAAGCGGCTAAAGCAGCTGCTCTGAGCCCTTGGCTCCTTCAAAGCTGGGGACAGAATGAGCTCTTTCTACTGCTTTCTTACTACTAGCTTATATACAATATAGTTAGCATTATATAATATACACGTAATTTCCTCCCTAGTTTATAGAACATCTTGATTGTCATTGCCACTGAATACTTTCAGAAGTACATTCCTGCGTTTTGAAGATGTTATGGAAACCTTATTCATCATGGTATGAGAAATATGAAAACCTCTCAGTAGATTGATGACTGTGTCTTTCTACTGGTTTTATAGAGAGAAAAAAAATATGGTTCTATCAATAGTAAAACTCAGAATGGGTTATTCAGATTAGGAAATTTCTAACAGAAATTTCTAACAGAAATTTCCTGTTAGTTTTAGAACAGTCTCCTTGCAGGGTTCCCATCACAATTAAAAATTTCTTCACAGCCACAGATCTTGCAGAACTGAAAGTCAAATCTAGTGGTTTTTGGCATGTATAAATGATGTAATACTCAGGCTAGAGATGCTAGATGTAAAACAACACTGGGAAAAAGTCTGTTCTAACTATATGAAACAATAGTAGAATTTCAATACTATGCAGCAATATATAAAATCCACAGATGTTTATTAATGCACACAGGCAACACAATTCAAACATCCTTTTTTTCTTTTAGACATGCATTGGGTTTTTCAGACATCATATTACCGTGCAATAAGAAAGCCCAAATCACTTATCAAAAATACTGCCAATGAAAAAACAGGATTGCCACTTTGCTGGTGGTCTTAGCAGATAAAGCAAAATTGCCACTATACATCATCCTTAAAAGAAAGACAATACCAAAGGGGAAGCTGCCAGAAGGTGCCATTTTCAGATGTCAAGATAAGGGATGGATGTCTGAATTAATGCAAGACTTGTTGCATGTTGTCTGTAACAGGCGACCTGGTGCCCTGCTAAAGCAGACGGAGATGCTTGCTCCTGGATGCATTTCTAGAGTGTATATCTGAAGAAACCTGTAAAACTTAAGAAAACAAGTACTAGTCTTCAGAGTATTCCTGAAGGGAACTGCTAGGTGTGCTTGATGGTGCTGTGAGCAGCCCTTAGGAGCTGTATGAAGAAACTAAGCAGAGATTGGATCCTGGGGAGAAAAATCCATTGAAAAGCATCTATTAACCCTAAGTGCATAAGTCAAGAAACTACCCTTGGCCTTCCTGGGACCAGGGCTTCTCGGGAAGAATCACTGGTGTCTGTGTTGTGAAGAGATTATGTAAGTACCTAATTTGGGATACTGAGGATAGGAGTGTTGATGTAAGCAGAACAATGAGGTAGGCAGGCACTGCAAGCAGCAATGAAACTATTAACAGTAATGAGAAGAACTACAGTGATTGCAGAGATGGGTGTTTCATTGGCAAAACAAATGCCTGCCATGTCCTTACTCTTGGGAGTAAGGAAAGGATAATTGGGGAAACTGTGATGCAGACTTAGGTTTGCCTGGGCTAGCATGCAAGTTTTTTCCTGAACCTTGTTGTATGTGGCTAGTGTTTGCAATTGCTGGACTTAAATGCGTTAACCAAGACTATCTAAAGCTTTGGCTGTGTTTAAGGGTAGATTTGCACCTATTATGGGCTTCTGAAAATGGATGGGAATTAATCAATTTCATTTTGACAGGAAAATAGGCTTGGCTGAGTGTCTGAGAAATTAAAATTAATCTTCTGGTCACTAACTTCTTAAAGTTACTCTCCAGCAATCTAGAGCCTCTTGAATGTGCCATTCTTAAGCTGGAGAATGTGTCTATACTGCTTTCCTATGAGTCTGTCTCACAATGTTTTCCAGTTGTTGTGCTTTCTTTCACTGACAGAATTGTATTTCTGGCACAAGCATGAACCTGCTGCCACTTTGTCACCTAACACTGGAGCCTGTTTATGACATAGCTACCAGAACATGGAGCCTCGTTGAGTTCCTAGTGTACCTCATCTTATTTAGACAGAAGAAGGGTTCAGACCAGAGGTATCTGTGATCAGGATACCTTGGTACCCGGTAGCTCAAAGCTGCTCATGCTCCCTCCGCTGTGTCATCAGACCACTGCAGAGCCAGCAGGGACAGGAAGGAGTCCCTGCTAGAACTGCAAAATTAGTTCTGTGATGCTCCTGCCAACATTAAGGCTGCCATTCCTACAGAACCCTGATATGCTAAAAAAAATTACAAATCTAAAGAATCAGCATCTGCTCCTGAATAGAAGCATAAATCCAGAAAACTCCCCTGATACTGGGAGTTGGGGCTGAAGGCATCTATGTCTATACTGAGATGTCTCTTGTCTACACTGAGACTACTGAAAGTAGAATTTAAACATTAGTCATATTCCTTCACCTGTAACATGACCATGCTTGAATTAGCTCTGGAGCTGGCTTGAATAAAAGAGTGCTGTAGTGCTAAATATATTGAACTGTTAAATCTTAAACTGAATTTTCATCAGTCATGTACAAAGCCAGAGTAATACCTGAGTTACATTTCTACTGACTTGCACTCTTCACAAACGAAAGATGATGAGATGACTTGCTAACTGGTGCAGTAATTAATCTTCAAGATGGTAGAAGATACATTACATTGGAGCTCAGGTTAGAGAGATGAAATCAAATGAACAAGTTCAGTGTCTCTAATATCTTACCACTTATTCCACAAGCTGTCTAAGAGTACATCAAGAGATTTAATTAATTCTCAGATTCCCTGATCAGTTGCAGAAAAAAGACAAAACACAGTGTATGGCAAAAAAGTCCTAATCAGACTGACCTGCTATGTGGTACCAGGATTATCAGTGTACCCTATGTGCACTCTGCAGGTGACACACTGTGTCAGGCCGTGCTGAAATTCAGACCTACATGGCAAGTTCCTGTTCTCAGAAGGGCATTGGGAAGACCCTGTGAGGACCTTAACTGATACATTTGTCAAGTTAAAAATTTTCAGTGAAATTTAAACAAAAAAAAAGTTTCTCACAAAATGCATGACTCTCCCAGAGTGTATGAGCTCTTTTTACAGGTTAGTTAAGACTGCTCTGCTGGCCACTCACTTCCCCATTATAAACCCTGCTAAAGATGAGCCCTGCAGCTGAAGGCACTGTGAAGGAATGAGTGAAGCTGGGAACTGCTCCAGGTGGGAAAAGAGGATCTTCTCCCCTCCATGGCATCTGACTAGGCAGAAGGGTTTGCCCCCTCCGATGCCAACAGCCCAGCAGACACCAGTGCTGCATAGGGTCTGCATCTGTCCTACAGCTGCCTGAGCACCATGAGAGTGGCAGGATAGGCTTGGCATAGGGCAGCACCTCTAGGTTATGGTTTAATTACTTGCTCTTTGACTTCTGGAAAAGAATGGAGGCAGAACATTCAGAGAGAAATCACAGTGTGCTGGGGAGCTTAAGTGGGGCAGGGTTTGTTTCATTCCTTTTCTCTGCATAGCAGCTGGGCTTTGCATCCCAACTAATATAGGTAGGAAGCTTGTTTTTATTCCATTTACTTTGCAGCATGAATGTCACCAGCCATAGCTGATAGCAGTGACCGCTGCCAGAAAGCCTTCAACACTTTTATGTTTGTATATTCACAGTACTCATTATGCCTGCAAAACACATTGCAGTGGATCTGCACAATTTATTCTAGAGCAGGAGCTACTTAAAGCTCTGCTATGTTAAAAATGCAAAAGTGAAAAATCCTGATCTTGCCTCCATTGTTCAGACAGCTGCCGTCACTGGGGAAGGACCAAATTCAGAGCCTGTGACAGCGCTTTCTGATGAGCTATTGGCACATTAGGGACTTACCATGTTCACCTGGGGAGGAGCACACCTGTTCAGTCAACCTGTGTGTATGATAGCATATGATAATCATGCACCCGTGCTTCTGGGGGCTCTGTCTTCGCACCCAGACTGCTGAGACATGGTGCTATCTATAATACCTACATGAGTAGGAAGGGTTCTATGCACTGAATAATGCTGGAACTTGTTTGTTAGTCTTTTCATATGCTCAGTTTGGCAAGGAGAAGTTGACAAGATCTTGATCTAATTTATTGTTGACCTTTTGATTTTGGAAGAGCTTTAACAACTACAATAGCTGAGAATTTGGCTAGTTTTCTACATCATGTTGGTTGTTAAAGGACCATGCAGAATATTGTTTTTTCTTTAGAGGTTGATAAGTTCAGTCCTCTGAAGAAGCTGTTGACTACCATTAGTAGTGGGTTCATTTATTCTCTGCTGGACACTGTCAGCCAGCGGGGGTTTAGGCTGTTGTGCAGCTCCCAGCTCAATTATTTTTCAGGGCTCTTTGTTTAATATAATGGGGTCAAATTCAGTCTGTAGGTGGCTGATGATTTCTGGTCCAATTTACAATAGCCTGTCTGCAAGCCCACCTTGAATCCAGTTAATCTCTTTTGTGAAATAAAGTAAAAACTCTGCAAAGTGTTCAGTGTGTTGGTCCAACATTTGGTTTTTATAATGTGATCTGATTAGCAATTTTTTGTGTTCAGAGTGGCCCTGACATGTTTACGTAGCTGTATTGAATAGAGGAAACCTTTTTGTTTCTCATATTGTAGTGCACTGTGATGGGAATTATTTCTGCTGAAAGATGAAATGAAGACATGAAAATACGTTTAGTACTGCCAAAATCTACCATTAATTGTTTGTGAACCTCAAGTTACCAACTAATCAAATATTCCTGATCACTGTTAAGAATGCAATTTGCTCTTCAGGAGGCCACGGTACTCTGGTTTATTAATACATAGGCATTGCAGCTGATCACTTGGCTCTTTAGAGCGGGTATTAAGTTGCCACCTTGCCTGATTCACAAACACTGAAAAGGACTGTGAGTCTTAACTGCTCCAGCTCAGCCCAAATCTTTAGGGCTAAAGGACACAACTACTTCTGGAACATCAAGATAGGGAATAGGTGTGATGCTTACCTCAGGGATCATGCAGAAAGCTCTGGGTATTCAAGTACCTTTGTGGAATAAACTGCTTCATTTATTTTCATGTTTTATGGGAGGGCTGAAATGAAAGTCCTCAGTCTCACACTGTCTAAACAGAACAGCAATGAAACTACTTGCCTTCTTCTGGATTAAGGCTCTAATTCTGACTGTAACTCAGAGCACAGAAATCCAGAGAACACTTGGCATTTCATGATTTTTACAGTGAGGCAAATAGATAAGACATTAGGAAAGCTTCAGCAATGGTGATCCAGAATGCAGGGACGCTCCGTATCAGGCTATTTCTGCTAGGAGACAAAGTGATTCAGTTAGACCTGATGTAGTGTGTTACAAACCTTAGTTTTGATGAAACAACATCATCTAACTACAGAGACAATTTATGGCAGATTTTGTGTATAGACTTAGTGATAGATATAACCACCTGCTTGCAAAGGAGGAGCAGGAAGGCGTTGCAGCTTTCTGGCATATAGCACCTTTTGCTCTTTAAAAAGTGTTTTGCTTTCTATAGCAGCCAAAGTAGTAGAGACGACACTGTACCATAGCAGCATCTTTGTTTGATCCGAACTATGTGTCATATTACTCTTTGTAATGCATTCACTTCAGTCCATGCATGTTGCTTTTTTTTCTTTGATGCATATGCAGATCTGAGCACTTGCTATTTATTGTGGGGCAGAAGAAAGTGTCTGAATTGTTTGTATTGTAATTAGCTGGTTTTACTTCTTACAAATAGAAAGGTTCATCTTAACGGTTGTATCAAGAACTTTGCAAGTTAGTTACCAAAGTGACTTAAAATGTAAACTAATGTGAGTATTAGTATATGTAGAATTCTAAGCATATTTAATTTTGTGATAAAGTTAGGTCTTTTTGCAGATTCCACGGTTGGTGGAAAAGCATTGAAAAATTTCTCCTTTATTTCCCTTTGCAGGTAAAGATGAGCATTGATTCTTTGCTCATGAGATAAACTTTCTTCATGGCAGTAATGGATGCAGCTTGCAAACATGCAAGGAGGAAAAAAAACAACAAAACCATCTATTCAGAAGGAAAACTAAAATAGCTATTTTATCTTTGAAAGTTATCTCACTATGGAGTAAATAGGATGTCAAAAGGAACAGTATTCCTGGGTTGGTTTCTGTTCAATTCTTTCTCAGGAAAACTGAATAAAAAGTTTAAAGGGAGTAAAGAGTACAAGGATGCGAACAGATTCTTTAACCTGCCAGAAGACAGCAAGCTTGGAAAGATACTGGAGAAGTTCCTAGGTAACTCTACATTTAATATTTATATTTTACATGTCTTAATTTCTTATGTTTATTCTTCTCTTTTCCTTATTTCTACAGTTTTACTTTGAGCATTCATATTTAAGTTCTATAACCTTTCAGAAATTTGAAGAAACAATAAATATTTTCTTCCTTTTTTCTTTTTTTTTTTTTCCCAGATAAGCATGTTTTTGTTATCCTTTCACGCTCCTCTAGTTGCAGTTGCTAATGCACAAGAAAGAGAATATAGTCTGAAGACAAATTGAGAATGCTGAAGACAAAAAGCCTAAAAAGCAAAATGTGGGACTGTGAGTAAAATGTATTGAACTAGAAGTTTGTTTAAGGTTTTGGTGAAGTGTCTCATGTAGATGTTAGTTAACAGAGCATTGGCAGAAGAATGAAATGAGTAAGAAACTGGCTAAACAGTAGATATTGGACAAGGGGTAATGGGTTTAAACTAAAAATGGGGAAGTTTAGGTTAGACGTAAGGAAGAAGTTCTTTACTGTGAAGGTGCTGAGGCACTGGAACAGATTGCCCGAAGAAGTGATAAATGCTCCATCCCTGGCAGTGTTCAAGGCCAGGTTGGACAGGGCCTTAGGCAACGTGATCTAGTGTGCGGCATCCCTGCGCATGGGAACTAAATGATCTTAAGGTCTTTTCCAACCCTAACCATTCTATGATTCTGTGATTTAGTTGATCTGAATGGGAAAGTTATTGGAAAGAAGGTACTGATTCAAAGGCTGATAAAATATAAAGGGTTAAAATGTTTTCATGATTACCTTGACACAAAACAGATGTGTTAATGAACTCTGCAGCTGATGCAAATTTGGAAGGCATTGATGGTCTGGAACAGGTCTTGAATATTATATAGGCAGAATTTAGGGAAAAGAAGTTTGAAATTCAATAAAACTAAATGCAACATTAAAAGGATCTTGGAATATAATCTGGAATTTCATTAGAAACATCAGCAGTAAAGTAAAAGCCATCCTTTAATCAACCAGCATGTACAATTCCAAACCACAAATGCAATAGGTTTGGTAAAGATGTAAACATCTGAGGTTTCCCTCCAGGTTTCTGCACATTATTGTATTTCAGCACATAGGTATGCTCCAGGTGTAGAAGGCTTGTCTAGCCTAGTAATAATAAAGCTGGGGAGGATATATGATAATGGTTTTGCATATAGCAAAGGAATAAAAACAGAGAGAAAGAAGATTCCATGGAAAAAAATATGCCAAATAGAAAAAGACTCATTTCAGGCCAGTCTAAAATTTAAATGGAAAGACAGATGAAGGTCCATCCAACTCAGCAGAAACCTGAGTTTTAAATAACATTCCACCAAAAGGAAGCAGAGTGTGGGGAACATGCATAATTTTAAGGTGGATCACTTACAGGGACAGTATTTCTGGTATCAGTGACCTGGCTTCAAAGCCCTCTCCAGTGATGTCTTCTTCATTTAACAGTTTGGCTAAATTTGCAATAGATTGTCAAAACTCTTCCATCTGCACACCGTGACATTAACTTCCTACAGACTCAGTCTCATAAATACAGCTCTTGAGAGATCAGATTTACCTTTTGGATCATTTATTTGCATACCTTTGCAAGATAAGAGGTTTTTCCTGACTTCCAGATCTCAGTGTACTTTTCCTGAATGTCTAGGCAAACTGTCTGCAGGCATAAAATGATTGAGGAAGAGAGTACACTAGCTCTGGGGAAGGAGAATGCATTGCCATCAGGAAGTATGAAGTGTCGCTGTTTTGCTGGCTTTATTGACAGATATCCATGAGTCGTCAGATCAGCTCTGCCCGGAGCCAGTCCTGGCAGGCACCTACGAATGGCGCACTGTGGATGTACGCTATGATTTTCAGACCCTGGGGTAATGGACATTCCCCTGAGATTTCACAATTCTCCAGGGCAACTATGGAGATAGCAGGCTGCACAAGGTGCCTTCAGCTTAGTAAAATCCTCATGCTTCTTAACTGCTGGGTATCCCCTTAGAGGAGCAATCTGAGATGATTTGTCTTTTTCTTTCTTTTAGTTGTCAGCCACTAAAAAGAATAAAAGCTGCTGTCCATCTGAAGCACTTTGTATGTAGGAGTCACCCTACAAGCACTTGGTGGAGATAAACTTCTCAACTGTCAGAAAGTCAGAAAAACTGCTGGGCTTCTTGGTACAAAAGATCATCCTCTTAAGGATACTTAATAGCTGGGTAGCAGTCTCCTGTGTGAATGTATCCATGTAATTATAGCTTAAAGTTATACTAATCACTCCTAATAGAGATGGACTGCTCCTCCTGCTGTGTCCCTCACTGCTTCCAGATGAGAACTATCCCAACAATTTGGGATTAGCAAAACCACTTGTTATACTATTAGCTTCATAACTTTATTAACATATTTGATTATAGAACAGATGGATGAATCTTAATCATTCTATAATGGAAGATTAAATAGCTTAAATTATATCAATCATATTTAAGTCTCTACTTAATAAAACAACAATTTAAGTAGGGTCATCAGTAGGGTTTGAACCCAGGTCCTTCAGATTAGCAGCCAAGACTTCCTCCATTAAAAAAGTAAGCCCATTATCTGCCTGCAGTTGTGCACTTGTATCTCTATACACTGGCCATTAAAATATATGACACACGCTGTGCCAGTGGATTAGACTTGAATTTTGAGATTAAGAATTCCTAGGTTCATTTTGTGCCTCTCAGAAGGAGTTTTGCCTCCTGGATAGAGGAGGCAATGAGAAATGGGTCAGCCTATGACAGTCTTCAGTTATATTTTCACATAAAGCTTGTGTAAGTGTTCAGGTATCGAAAGACTTTACAAAAATATCTGTTTCAGTTATCTTTGGTTCAGCGAAACGTAAGAGCCAAACATGCATATTTGATGCATGTATTTTGACATCTAGAAATAAAAAGAGAGTTATTAAATCCCCATCCTGTCATTATGAGCAGAATGTAGCTGTGAGAATACAGTAAAAACTGTGCGGATTAATTGCAGTATACTTTTTGTCATCTACTTAAGGTAAGCTGGTTCACTGTAAACAAAGGGTTTAGAGGATTTTTGTTTCCTCAACATCATTTTTTACTGTGCTACCCAAACCTTAGGTAACCTCAGATACTCTGCATGACCTCCTCTGGGATCAACACTGGTTCACACCGACCCAGAATCCTAATTGCAGCTTATTAAAACCTTTCATCTGCCACATTATTAGTTGCCTTATCAGCAACACTACACCGAACTTTACTGAAGGTGGCAAATGACACCGCTGCTGGAGAAAAGTTATTTGATTCTCTGAATATTTAATGAAAGAGCCAGTGGAGAGTAGCTCAACAAATCTCAAGTGAAGAAAGAGATCTTCAATTTTAACTGCAAATTTGAACACAATATGTTTACAATGCCAGCCTTCAGCCAGCTTTGATTGCGTGACTGTGTGCAGAGAACTGATTTGTTCATTTTGGTAAATAATGTTGAACAACAGAAAATGCATGACTGTTGCTCAACACTGTTAACACAGAGCTGCAACTCCAAGACTGAAGGTGAAGTATGGTAAATTCAAGATTAGCCACTGATACAGAGGATCACCTGCAAAAGCAAAAAGCCCTAGAACACACTGAAGAATGTGTTTGGCTCCAGTTTAGTGGGAAGAGAAACTATTAATTCCTCATCAAAAACAGTTCCTGTGGCATCATTTGGCTTCCTTTGGGGGGTGTAAAAGAAGGTCAGGCTCTAGTTAACACTGGCAAGCTCACAGTAAAAGGTTCAATTGAACAGTAGCTCCATAGCTGTATTTTAAGTGCTATAATTCTGCAAACTTTGCAAGTTTGCCCATCGGTCTTCCTCAAAACTTTACATACATACTTAGGATTAAAATTTTATTTGGGGATGTCATTTCACTTTACTGTGAATCAGTACATCAGCTCTTCTATAAGTGCACTCAGTTGCTCCTTGAAGAGGGAGAAACTTAGCAGCGGTATATATATTTCCTGCTCATTACACTGTAAAAACCCTTTGAGAACTAATACATTGATTAGTACAAGTCAGAAGTGCATCTTTGACTTGATCAATACATTTGTATGTTGCGGACTGGGTAATGGCAAGTGTCAGAGTGCCCACCTGTTCGAAATAATCGCGGGATACAAACATTAACCTATTGAAAGAGCGCATTTATTGGGCACAAAGAAAAATTTATGATCTTCAACTATACAGCCTGTGCAATAACACTGACTGCCAAGTAGAGAAGAGATAGTTCAGCTGTATTAAAATAGCAGGTAAATCTGGAGTCTGGGGTTTGCTCCAGGTATTTAAAGACCTTAGCAGAGCATAATGAAGGAACAGATGTACCACTTCAAGCCGGTATGGTACACGAGTGTCCTCAGAGGAGCATTGCAACACAAAATGGAAAAAAAAGACACAACTTTGATCAAAAGTATATATCCGAGGGTTCAGAAAATACACATTCGTGTTTATAGAGATCCTCCGTATGGAATCTTCAAAGTTTGATTTAGATATACCGTATCCGTGATTCGTGTCACTCCATCAGGAACAGGCACTGTTTTGTGCTCTTGTAAATTATTTTCTTTCTTAAACTAGCTTTTCCAGGTGAACTGAAATGCTTTGTGTGTTGCTTTTAAGAACTCTGATACTTCTGACTGGCCATATTTTTCATTTTAAGCTTACAAAATGGAGGAGGAGCTCCCCTTTTTTGTTACTCCTTTAAACCACTAGATAAAAGGTTCTTGCTTGAGATTGTTAGGTTGACTTGTTGGCATGCAGGAATTAAATATTTCCCAGGAAAACACCTAACCACCATGGTAAGGCTATTCTAAGATGAGCTGTTTTCAGTACTTTCTGTTGCTGTTATTCTACTCCAAATGGCATATTTCCATGCTCAGCAGGAGATAAGTATTGCCTGGTGGCTCCACATCTCACTTGATATAGGCTATGTCTAACTTCTGGTACTCTAAGGCATAAATAAACATGTCTTGCAAAGCAGAACAGAGGTGAATCAGAACAGCTGAGCTGCAGAGGGCCCTGGACCAGACGTGCACATTTGTCTTTCTTGGAGGGGACAAGAGATGGCCAAACACATCCTGATGTATGCAGATCGAAAGGAAGTAGCTTTGAGAAAAAAACAGCCTATGCTGAACTGAGCTACCCCCTTTATTTCATACGATTTTAGGGTTGAGTCCTGAAACCCTACAGCTGCCAAAGCTGAATCACTATGGCCAGGAAAACACAAATTGCAAGAAACCTCAGTCACTTGAGGGAAACACACAGTCAGGGCACAGCTGGCGCCCTGAGTGCTTGTCCTGCCTTCCCTCAAAAGAGCCTGACCCAGAAATGAAGAGTTGTTTGACCAGCTTAATTTATGTTGCTGCAAGAGGACCTCCCTTCACAGAGAGCAGCTAAACTACTATCTTTCCCCAGTCCTTTTAAAACAAAGTGTTTCTACAGTCCTGTCTCAGAGGCCGTAACATTGCAGCTTTCTCTTGGCCCAGACAGCTAGATTACTTTATCAGCATAGAGCAGGAAGACTAGGACTTGCATCTCTGGTTTTAGTGTGATTAAGACTCAGGGCCTATACCAAGTTTGTCACATGCCTTTGTACAAGTGACAGACATGGGTATTTGAGATTGTTCTCTGAAACCTGATATATTGAGGTTTTATACTACTTCCATGGAGATGGGGGTAAAACCTAGTCTTGGGAGGAACCCTTTTAATTATAGATTGACAACTGCCACCTGAATTCAGACCCTGCACCTTTATTTATTCCTTGAAATAAGGCCAAAGGGGTAATAGTAGTCCAGAAAGCTCATTAAAGACAGGTTAGTGGGGTGGCTGTTTCTCCTGTTAAAGAAATGAAATAGTGATTAGGAAGTACAATATGGAGGTTTTCAAGCCTAGTTTCTGCAGTGCTGAGTTTACAGAAGAAAAAATGTGTACTCCTTGGGTATCTGGGAATGCTTTTGAGTGTTTCCAATGCATCTGGTAGAGTCTGAAAATGCTTTAATTATTAATGGCTCAGACTGGCATGCGTTGGGGTTTGGGTATTTGGGTTGGTTGGTTTGGTTGGTTGGTTTGTTTATTTTAACTTCTCCTAGTAATCTGAAACTCTTTTCTACTCATTTTAGTTTCCTACAGTCACACTGAGATTAGCTATCTAAAAACCAGAAATTTGCTCATCCTAATGTGTCTTTTAAGAGAATGTTAGAGGATGAGGTACTATTGCTGCAACATAGAAAATAAATGTAGTTCCATTGTTAACAGCAAGTAGTGCTCCTGCAATCCACAGAGGTACAGAAAAGTAAGATGGATTTCAAACAATGATTAAAGGGGAATGCTGAATTGATAAAGTAGCAGAGTGACGCCCTTACCTTGTAGTTTTGATGTTTGCATGAGAAATCTTTTAAATGCCCGTGTTAATCTAGCTCTTTTTGCACTAGCTGTAGGCTATGCACTCATTTTTAAGCAAAAGCCATCCTTTTTGGAGTGCTATGGCAAGCAGCTGTGCTAATTGAAAAAGAACCCTTTGGGACTTGCTCTCAGTATAACAACTGTCTCTCTCAGTAAAAAGGAGAGCTCCAGGGTCTGAAGCAGTCTTAATTAAGCGCAAAAAATGTTTTGGGGAGGTGGTGATAAGTATCCACCTTCTAATGTGAAAAAAGCGGCTATGTTCTGGACTTCGCTGCTGAGCGAGATGAAGCCTCTGATATATGCTGAAAGGACTTCTTGTGAATCCAAGAGCAACATAAGGTAAGACACTGGTGAGAAGTTCTTGAAGAACATTTCAGACCCATGGATTGTTTTGGCCGTGGTGCAACGAAATATTCATTTTTTGTCTTCAGGCTGTCCATAGTGGTACATCTAATACAGAAACTGTAATAGTGACCTAGTATGTGGTTGCTCACATGAAGTTCAATGCTTCTGTTCTGATGCTCTGCTTTGCAGTACAAATACAACTTTAGATGGGAACTGCACTGTCAGGTGGATATAGACTCTGTTATGCATCTTCTGTATCTCAGCAGTTGTCACAAGCTTACAAAAAACCCCTCTGGTTACAAAGGTAGTAGAAGGCTCTGAGTTGAAAAGGCAGGATTTCAGGTGTGGTATTTAATTAAACCAGGCCTACTTTTTCATCAGCTAGGAGGAGATAGCTGTTCAGTTTGTGACAGGCACA
Source organism: Amazona ochrocephala (assembly GCA_039720435.1). Lineage (NCBI taxonomy): Eukaryota > Metazoa > Chordata > Aves > Psittaciformes > Psittacidae > Amazona > Amazona ochrocephala. The sequence goes on along the minus strand of CM077881.1, from coordinate 67,217,384 downwards.
CCCTTTCTTTTATTTCTGTTCTCTGGTTCCTCCTGCAGTTTAGTCTGTGTGAACAGGCATCAGACAGTGTCTGGTGAAGAAACCAGCAGACCATGCCTGGGAGGCAGTTAGGTATCCAGAATCTAGCTCAGAATCCAGGCTTGGTCAAAGCACTATGTTAAACACAGAGATGCCCATTGCATTGGTATTTGTGGGCTATACCTGCCCAGGAAGAAGGCAGTTCAGTGGCTCAGCCACTGCAGCCTGAGGGAAAAAAAGGATGCTTACAACCTCTCCTCAAATGTGCAGGAAGACATTTCCTGCTTCATATGCACTGAGCATAGAAAAGCCTAGTATCTGTGATGAAACTCTTATGCCCTATATCTATACTCTTCTATACCCTTCATGTTTAGAGGGTTTGCCTACAGTACTTAACTGTTTGTATATACTTGAAGTTAGTGTATGAAATGGGAAGCTGACAATATACTGTAAATGTGTCCCTTTTTCAGCCTGTATCATGTAATTCAAGTACTATATTACATTTTATTACATTTTCTTACGTACCCTTTACAAAAATCCAAATGTCACTGGATGGATGCTTCCTGAGAATCAGGACAACCTTTCGGTGTGGCTTTTATGCTTGCTTTTATTCTGCTCATTGTGTGAGTCCAAGCCAGTCTGATGTTCACCTCCCAGACTGAGTAAGGAATCCTTACCATAGGGATTTTACAGAGTTAGGACTTATTACTGATAATTTATTCATATTAAGGTCTGACCCTTTTGGGACGTGCCCTATGTAACAGAAATTTTCATTATATTATCTTACATAATTTTTAGACAGAACCCTAATCCCACTGGATGGGTGCTTCCGGAGAAACTGGAACAAGTACTCACTGAAGGAATCGCTGTCGTAAGGCTTGCTGTCATTAATGTATTCAGCTTGGAAATTGCCTTTGTACTGTATGCACAGATAGGCAAGCAGAAAATGGGAGATTAAAACTCAACTAGTTTTAGACATTTCCAAAACATATTACTTTGGAAATGCAGACCACTTTTCTGTAAGCAAACCTTTGGTAAGGCTGAGAGTCTATATTTAAAGCACTATTTGAGCATCAGTTGTTTAAGCTGCAAGATACCTCTGAAGCACAGTTTCATAATCTTTATTTTCACCAATTTATATGCAACAGTGCCAAGAAAACAAAGTGACTTTCTGAGAAGAAGACAATAAACATAGAGCAAAAAAAGCTTGATTTTTAAACTTGGAGATTCCTGTTCCAGGCATATCCTGCCCTTCTTGCATGCAGTTGGAGTCAAAAGCTCTGTATGTCTAACGTGTGGAATCCGCATGGCTCCCAAACTGAAGAAAAATAAACTATGATCAGCAATTTGTGTTTTCTTGTGGCAAAGCTTTTCTTCAATGGATTACTCAACATTTGCAGTGTTGCTGATATAACCATCAAACTGAGATGGTATGCGCCATATGCAACTGTCTTAGTTGTGAGACTATTCTCTTCAACATATGTTTGGAAAATCGTGAATGAGAGATCATCTGAATGTTGTCTACTGTGCAGAGATGCCTTAGCATAGGGCATGTATGTATAGATACATGCAAATTTAGAACTCTTAGTTTTTAAGATGAACTCAAATGATGTTTCATGGCTTTTCTCTGTAATGCTGTTCTTGAAAGCACTCTGGATAGGAACTGAAGGAAAATAAAAATACAGGAACTGCCGCATGAATGATGGCAAATTCAGTATCTTATCTCTGACAGTGGCCAATAAGAGATGCTCAAGTGAGAACTGAAAGAAAAAGGACAGAAGTAATCCTGCCTAACATATTAAGCAGCATAGGGACTGTTTGTGCCAGATGTTTCTCTGATTAAAACATCAAATACTGTAAGATTCAAAAGAAAAATTTGGTGCAGTCAATGAGACTCTCTCTCTAACGTGTACAGAAATAGATACATCACTTACAAACAGCTTCTCTCTCATGATTTCCATGGATATTTAGCTTCTGAGCCCCCAGCTGCCAGGTACTCAGGCTGAACATGAGGCAAGTGGTCTCAGTGAGGTTTCTAGATCTGAGGGAGACTGCAATGGTTAAAAGTCCAGAGTGACAAGCTGTCATGAAGTAAGAAAGATGCTCTCCCCTTCTCACTCAATGGTATCTACAAGGCACAAGGAACTTAAGCTGTCTGAGTCCAGGCAGGTGTGGGAATGCTGGTAACTTAAAACCAAGAGGGCCACTGGAGGTCTGTGTCCTCTCTCTCACTAGGTGACTCCTCTGCCAGCCCTGAAAGGCCTGATGATTAACACAGATGATTATACTCCATCAAGGCAGTAAAGGAGGTGGGAGGATTTTGGTTTGTGGGTGATAGAGTTGACTTGTTAAGGTCTTAATAGTAAAATGCTGTTTTGAAAACATTCATCCACATTCAGCTCTTATTTGCTGACTTTCTTTCCACCTTCCATTCTTTGGTGACCAGAGCATTTTGCTGTTTCCATTATTTATAGCAATAGCTACCCAATGATCGTGTCTGACAAGCAGTGGAGAGGGAATCCCCTTATATTCGAGCACAGAGAAAAGTTACTTTGAGGGAACCAGTCACCCAAAAGAATACTCCCCCATAGAGAAGCTGGATCAAACACCAGTAACAATGAGCATCCAGAGGAGCCACAAGAGAGTGGTGACTCCAGAGTCTGTAAATGTAGGTATTCTTTAGTCTAGTCACACAGTCTTGCTGGAAGAACTTGCTTCTGTGCTCAGAGCAGCTGTTTACCATAAGGATGATGACATTCCTTGGGAAAACTTTTTTTTCATTCAGGCAAAGATCCCTTTTATGTCTGTCCCTTTTTTTACTTCCTCCTTGCCTCCCCCCCCCCCCCCCCCCATAAGGCCAGTTTTAGTCTAGCCATAGTCCATCCAAAGTAAAATGTGTATCAAATAGATTGTAGTAAATGTCCTGCTGGATAACCTTGGTCAGAGACGGAAGTTGGCAGTGCTGTTCATATGGGCAGGATTTCAGGCTGATGCTAGCTAGTGCTGGGAATTTTCCTCTCTGCCATGCTCCAGCATCACATTTCACAGAATGGTATGGCTCTCAGTTGCAGTACTGTTTCCATTTCTCCCCAGCATGAAGGAAGCAACTAGAATCCTGGCTTGCAATCTGTCTCACTAATGCTTAAGCTGGTGTTTCTGGCCCTGAGGGCTTGTAGACAATTTAATTACATTCATTTCATAATTTCAAGTGGTGGTATTCTGTAAACATTTTTAATATATCATCATTAATATGCTAAGGAAAGATATCTATTTCTGCCAGGAAAGAGGAAATAAATCTTCACTATCTCTTTGGTCCACTAGTTTACATTTAGAATAGAACACCTTTTCTGAAAAGCTGTTGGAGACATATGCTCCTATTATTATCTCACAGTGATTTATCACTAACTCTAAAATAAACATTATATCCAAGTTACCTGCTTGCTACTGCTCTTACTATACCTTTTCAGAATATCTTAAAGAAACAGCATATAAACCCTGATGTGGCTTTGTGCGGTTTTGCCTACACTCAGTTTTTATATTGTTGCCAAGCTTATTTTTTCAAACTGTGTGAAGTAAGAGGGGGAGAAACAAAGAAAACCCAAATTGCAAGGTTAAATCCTAGGCGGATTTAACTTTCACACAAACCAATACTGAAATGTCCTTATAGAAGGATACCGAGTAGAAATTTTTTCATGTTCTATGGGAAAGGGAAAACTCACTAACATGTAAGGTATGCTACACCCTTGAGGCTGAAAGGACCTGTGTTTGATGCTGAGTGAACCAGTGGAGCCCTCAGTAGCTTGAAACAAGCATAGACCATGGTCTAAGCTGTAATTCTGCTGTCACCTGCCCAGTGTGTCTCCATCTGTGAAGTGGGACATCTGTTCTCTTTCTAGCCACTTTTGCAAGTAACAAATAGCACTATTTCCAGTAGTTGAGAAAAAGGTATTTTCTTGTAGCCGGAAGATCAAGGTGACTCAGCACAAGTGGAGCCTGTAGTAATCTGCCTTAGCACATGATGCCTGCATGTTCGTTAATAAATCACAGGCTGCACCCACTTCAGAGGAACAACGCCATTAAATTATGGATATTTACTTGTATTTGAGATAAGAGTTCAGTGTCCCTGTCGATAATAAGGGATCTTATTATGTCAGAGCCGTGTAACCCAAGAATAATTAACAGTTCCAAAACAACTTACCTTGAGCTGAGTTCAAGAAAGAGACTGTAACGAAGAACAGGGTGAGGTTGGGGGAAGTTACACAGTTGTGTGGCTACACTTTGGAGAAGAAAAATGACTAGAAGCCACTTGAGTACTTCCTGAAAGCTGTTCTTATTTATTTTGGTTTTAGATGTTTGGTCTATGTTGCAAATCTTCTAGTTCTCACACTCTGTACAGAATTAGAGCTCAATTAAGGAGTCTGGTCACAAGATGCATCATTCCCCCAACTTGAAAGATGAGGGGAAGGAGGAAGAAAGGTCACTCCTCAGCCCTTCATTGCTGTACCATTTCCTCCTCTGTTTCTGGTGATGGTCGCTGCAGTAAAATTTGTTAATAGCTATGTGAGGGAAGCTAGCCAAGCTGAAGCATCTCTGCTCTTTCACTAAAAACTTCACCCACTGTCAGTAATTTTCTCTTTGAGCCTTTTTGTTAAATGTCTTGGGCAGTGGATTAACCCTGGGCACTTAAGGTACTTGTCTCTCTTTCGGAAAGGCTGTTTTAGACTCATAAATTTTTGGCACTGCAGGAAACTACAAAATACTGTTCTGTTCTGTGTTCCTGTTTTTTCTAACAGTGCAGGGGCAAAACTGTACAGATATTCTGGGCTGGTTATTTTAAAAATAAATAATCATCTTCAGGTATAAAACTCATTGAGTGCAGTGAAGATAACTGCTGTAAGATTATTAGAAAGCACTTCTTGCTTTGAAAGCATTGAGAAGTTTTGCTTTTTACTGTTTATAAACTGATGTATGCAAGTTCAAAACCTGAAAAATTGCCTATAGGTATTTTCCAGAACACTATAACTATGCTGTGTGGTCTCAGGGCAATGTTGTGTTTTACTCTGTGGAAGTAACCCCTGTGTTGCGTATTTATTTACTTCAAATGTTTTATATTTTTCAGCATCATCTTTCTGGTTATCTAATCTAGTATATTTTTAGCCTAAAATATAGGCAGTGCAGTATACCGTGGTAGGTTTTCCTGGCAAAAAGGCATGAAGCCTAAAAGACAGGAGCTGAGGTTAAAAATAGTTAGCATGTGGCAGTGCAAGATGGGGGTTTGGGACTTTAAGATCCACTCTAATTATTCACCAGACCAGTGTGCTTCTGTCATCTTCACCAATTCAGAATAACACTTGAAAAAAACAAGTGACCCTCACTATCATACATAATGTGGCAGCTTAATTGGCAAGAAGAGGGTGAAAAGTAGGCTAGGAAAACCCTTTGAGACTGATGGAGCATATTTCAGTGGCTTCATCAAGGTAATGTTCCCCAGGTGATTGGAGGCAGCAAATATTTCATCAGGAAAAATATGAAGGTGCTTCAACTGCAGAACCCCAAACAAATGATTACAAACACATATTTTTTAAAGAGCTTTCCATATCCTACATATCTAGAGGAAAAGTAGAAGAAAATTACTAATTTTGATACTCATAAATTCTGTTGTTGATGCACCAAAAAATCACTTGCATTTTCAGTGAGGTTTAACTCAAATAGGTTTGCAGTTATAATAGGTGTTTGCTTTCATCACAAGAAGGAAGCATTCAATATGTATTTTTTTTCAGCTTAGCACATAGCATGCCCTTTTACACATGTGCCCAGAACAGAAATAATACTGAAGTACCCTTTATTTAATGTTCACAGAGCCTATCCAGACCCCTCAGGCTCACAAAAGCTCACATTTATTCAGTGCTCAATTTGCAGTCAGATTTTATAAAGACCCTTTAAAGTAAAAACAATATAGCCACTATAAGAATTTCAAACTCAAAATACAACAAATTAAATGAAGACTTTGTTGGGGTTGTTAAGACTTTCAAGATAGCATAGTAAGACTACAAAAAAAAAGAAAGGATAACTTCTGTGAGTTTCCAGGACAAGTATCTAAATTCTATTAAACTCAGATTTAAATAAGTAGTCATAGCCCCATTATTAGAAGAGTTGTGTGTCCCCACATCAAAATAACGTTAATTATTTATATTTTCTCATTAATCTTTTCTGTCAAAAAGACATTATCACGTGATTTTGCTTTTTTTAACTTTACTTACATGTACCATGGCAACTAACATAAGCTACTGTTCTGACAGAACAAAATGCATGGGAATCTGGAAAACACTTTGTGCTGCTGTTATCTGTGCACATAATGTAGGTTGTTATCACCAAGGGTGATAACATATATTCATATAACATATATTCATATGAGCACACTAGGTTTTCTAGAAAGTCTAGATTAACTTGGGGCAGTTTTAAATTACCTGATCATATTGGTAATGGAAATGTGCTAGCTAGTTTAACTGCCAGTTAGAATGATTCCTGATCAGCAGTGACTAAAAACATTTGACAGTAATGGTGTTAGTTCCAGTGTTCTGGACCATGTGTCTGCATCCCCAAATCGGGTATCCTCATGTATGCTCTAAGCAGATGGAGTTGAGTAGCTGAATGGGTCTGGCCAGAGTATTTTTTGTTTTAAGGCAGGTCTACAGAAGTTATGAGCATGGATATTGTCTATGCTACTGGAAAAAGAGGAATTTGATTTCACATCTAGTAAAAAAATAAAATGGGAGATTTTTCTGATACTGATCTACAGATATTTATGATCACCATGCTCAGTACTGAGATACAATTAGGGAACCCTGCCCCTGGCAGGGGAGTGAAACTAGATAATCTTTAAGGTTGCTTCCAACCCAAACCATTCTATGATGATATTTTTATACTCGGCTTGTTGTCATACTTTCTATAATGCCTGCAAGCTTTGACCTGAAAGAAAAGTGCCATGGCAAGGGACCACATACATTCAGAGGTGTCTTTTCCAAGATTTAACTCTCCCTACAATTTTCAAGGCTTGGTACAATATTTTTCCTGAAGCCAATATATAAATAAAAAGTACAAGGGGATATTTCAATTAGACAAGTCTGTCAGCCCATACAAAGAATGTAACATTTCTTAAACTGGCTGCTTAGCTATATGTTAATTAGCCTTCACCAGAGAATGAAGTGCTCCATTAGCAAGCAGGTGCACACAAGACAATGTTAAAGGAATACATATGCACGGATTCTTGAATCTAACTGTCTTATTTGCAATCTGTTACTGAGCTGGAATGTAGTTAAACATCTTGAAGATGTACAAAATAGGTTGTAGAGGAAGAACTGGCTCTTAAGTAATTGGCAACAGCACTAGCTCATTAGAATAGCCTTTCATCTGACATGCCAAATGTGCCCTGTGTTGAGCTGTTCAATAATCAACAACCAATCGTTCCTCTTTTCACATCACTCAGCATGACAAATCAGTGATATTAACCACATGGGTTAAGGCCAACGCCGGTCATTGTTTACATCTCAGGTTAGCCAATTCTCTTTCCATCAATACAAAGTCTCTAAAAATACAATACAAATAGACTGGTGGTGTAGTCTTCATAAAAATCACATGACTTCCCCACATTTTAAAATTAAAGCAGTAAATTATAGATGTGAAATACAAATGGTGGTGTGAAACTAGCTATATTTAACCTGAAGAATACAGGGACTGTATTGGTGAAAGGGAAATGCATTTGCCAGTACCCAGCTTGAGGAAGGCACCAAAGCGTAGAGTTTCGGAGAAACAGGTGATAAAAGCCCATGTGGAAAAAGTCCCTTAGCTTTTCTCATGCTGGGTCAGCTTGTCAGTAGTGCATTCACGTTGATAATGCCCAAGCCCTTCTTCTAAGTGATGAGAGTTACATGATGAGAAGCTCAGAGTATCCTTTTGTGCATGTGCTGCTTCCCGTTGGTCAGCGCTGAATTTCAACTGCTGCTGTGAATTTCTTACTCAGTTTAGTTGGGTTTCTCTTGACCTCACAGCTTTCCCTAGTCTTTACCAAGCTAACTCAGTCATCTGTGCATTTTATGACCTTGGTGCTCACCTGTGGACAAAGATTACTCATAAATAATGAAAACAATGTTTTTCAGACAGTACTATTGCTGCCTTACTGTGCCACCATTAGCCATGAGAGCAAGCGTCTGTTCGCTCTTATCCATATTTTACTGCTGTTCATCCCTCAGTTCTGATATAAAACAGCACTGTGCTTTCCACACTTTCACCTCCTAACTTCAGCAAATGCATCTCACAGAAATGTAGCAATGAATCAGTTAGTCTAATATTTACTTGAGGACAATTAAAATCCCATATTCTCCTTATCTCATCACTAGTGTTGTAAGCAGTAGTGATGGAAATCCACAAACTGCTGCTACTTCCACAAATTTAAAATGCTGATAATATGCCTGTATAAAGCTAAGCATACCAAATCTTGCTGATTCTGTCAGTTTGGAAATAGCTGCAGGCTAAATGGAGCACAGTGATATGTTCTGAAGGTAGCTGAAAGGACATGAGTCATACTTCTAGAGGAGAAAAGGATAAGGAAAAGTGGCTGGTAATATCAGAAACTTTCTGAGGTCTCTGTTCCTAAACAACGTGGAAGATCTGACAAAGAGATGTTTTGCTTGTTCTGCACATCATGTTCGTGATCTGACAAGCTGCGAATCTTGTCCCTGCAGCCAAGGATACATCAACCTTTCAGCTTGCCTACTTCAATCCCTGTTTTTCTGCTTCTGCTGGAAGTCCAGCATCTGGTTACCTCCTGCAATAAGCACCTGACACTACTTTTTCTTCAGCTTTGCTTTCAGTGATAACAGAGCAATGCATGAACAATGGAGGGCTCTTCAAGTAGTGCCCATGCATGAGGTCTGTCTGCAGGCTGAGCAACAGAGCACTGGTTACCTAGTGGGAGTCTCACTGTGGCTCCTTGTCCCTCTGTTTTCTTTCTTCCCTCCCTTATTCCTTTGCATTACATGTGAACATAGTAACTTGATTTCAAAAGTTTTGGTAACATGTTTTGTCTGAATTTTGACTTTATTTCCTATTTCATTTCTGGCAACCAAAGGTTTTGTTACACTGCTTTTGGTTACTCGCTTTCTTTTGCATAGAAGGTGGTAAATGTTTCTGTAGTATAGACACTAGATAAATTGAAAGGCAGAGCCAGGGACATGCAAAAAAACTGGTAAATATGCATAGTGAGGTTTGGAAATAGATCATCTTTAAGGACCCTTCCAACTCAAACTGTTCTATGATTCTACAGTGGCTGTCATTAAAAGTATATTTAATCAGAGTCCCAGTGGTCTATTTGGGCCTAACAAGGATCCAGTGTGCAGCACACACTGTACTGTGGGAAAATAGAGTGCCATGGGAAGTTACTCATGATGGGAATCGGGTAATAAATACATCCTGGATTTCCTGGTCAGGATAGCTATTACTGTGCCTTGGTGAGCTTGGGCATTTAAATGTCTAGCCGTTTTTCTTTTTTTAACGGCTCATTTTATATACAGTACATTATTGTACCACTGACCTTTTCTCTACTGTCTCGCGCTGATGACATCATGAAAATGACAAGATTACCAGGAGCAATGGAAATAGGTGCTTATCATTGTACAAATTAGTAAAGAGCTGGCAGTAACAGGAACAACATGATAGGCTACTATGTCTGCTGTGGCGAGGCGACCACATCCCAGCCATCTAAATTCACCAACTGGAGTTGAGTTGGGGACAAAAGCTCCTGTTTGCCCAGGAGCTTCTCTCAGTGTGGGAGCATCCAGATGAAAATGTCTGATTACCGACTATTAAAACATGGAGTTAAAGCTATTAAAAAGCCAATATTTACCAGCTTCAGTCAATAAAAAGCATACTTGCTATAAATATATTTAAAATGCGGAGCTTAGTCATATTTTCTTGGCTGAATTTCTGTAATTACTCCCACATAATAACCTCTCCACTCATTTTAATTCCCTTATTCAGTTTAACAGTTACAGTAAGCATGGACATTCTTTAACTGTATTAACTGTATTTCATGGTGGTTTTAAAGTTCTCGTAAGAATATAGGGTTGTTTTACTGTCATTTGAAAGGCATTGATATTCCTGAGACATTAGTCTTAACTCAGTAATATTAGGCCTGTAGCAAAGCTTATTTAGTAGATCCACACTCATGCTTGAAGTTAAGCATGGTCTTAGTACCATAGTGAACTGGGGGCTCGGAAATATAACTGTTTATGCTGTAGAGTGAGTAAAATAATTAAATGGATATCAACTAGGTGAGAGATATGGAGGATCACTTAAAAATGAATACTTGTGTCATCACACTCTGGCTGTGATGGGAATGAAAAGGATATTTTGAGTTGTGTTCCTTAGGTGATCTACCAGCCCAAAAGACCTCCTCTGGTTTCAATTCCTATCATGACCATGCCTTCAAAAAAGTAAGAAAAACAAAACTGGATGCTCTTTTCTGTTTGCAGACTTGTTTTCTCTGCATTATCAGAAGTTTCAGATAATTACAAAATAGATGAGGTGGGGATTAGACTGCAATGGGTCATTCCAGGGCTGCTCAGGTGCAGCAGGTGTTGGCACAGTGTTGTGAGGACTGTAGTTGAAAAATGAGGTTTTGTTTTTCAAAAACTGTTATTTTTTAATAACAGTTCGGTGTTTGGGGGTGGGGTGGGGGGTGTTATAGTGGTCTTTTATAGCTGCTGAGAATGTTGGCTTTTTATCATTCACAAACAAGTAAATGTTTCTGCCAGAAAAGGCTTTTCCTTTATGCTCAAGGATATTGTAGTTTTTATTACATTGAGACACAGATTAAGGGAGGAAGTGAAGGCACAATCAAATACATGGGGGAAAAAGAACCATTGCCCTGGAAAGGTCACAATATAGTAATGAGGCATGTCCTTCAATACTTATCATGACTTTAAGGAGAATAATGATTTAGGATCATTCTCATTTGTTTTGTCAGAATTTCCTGTGGCATTCTTTGCCCTGTATTCCTGTATTCTCACCGCTCTTGTGGATCATGCATGTGGTGTTAGTGAGATTGAATGAGCTGTACAGGATAGCCTGGTGCTCTATGTCTTTATCATCAGAAAAAGATGGCAGATCAGCATCTGTTTCCCTGACTGCAGGCATTCTGTTACTTTGTCTGTATGTGCATAGCTGGAGGCTATACTAGATCTCTTTGCTCTTGTGTTTTGGTAAGTCCAGTAGCAGGTAGCTTTGGCAGCAATTCATAACCATAATGGTATATATGACTGTCTCTCAGTGAAGCAGATGTGCTCGTTTCTATCCATTATTCTTTAATCCTAATTGAATTAATGGAGTACACTGATATCAAACATGACTCAAACTACAGACTGGGTGATGGCTTTCATACCACTGTGCCACATCATGGTTTTTCTACTGCTTCTAGACAACTCTGCAGGTAGCAAAAGAAACCTATAGGCTCCCTGACTGGGCTGCCACCTCCCTGGGAAGTGGTTCCATGCAGCTGCTCTATTCAATTGGCATATACAGGGAGGGACAGAGTGTGGGATTTTTGGAGAGACATCAGCTTTAATGTAGTCAGGCACATCTTTCTCTGTGGTCAGTGATAAGGGAAAGGTTTTCTCCATACTCGGTTCCAGCTTTCCAAACTAGTAAGCAACCACTTCAGGAGTCTCAATTTCCCCTGAGTTTTCACATTATTTATTTTTCAGGAACCTATAAATTAGTTATGACTATGAAAACACAACGAACGTCAATGGTCTTACTGAAAACAATACTAGTAAGACCAAATGGGGGATTACCAGGAATTATCAGAGTACTACAGTTAAGTGCAATGTAATCTCCAAATCGCTCAATATATGAAAGTCAGTAACTTTCAGAAAATGTATCCAAATCCAGACATTACCTACAAATCCACTCCCAACTTTCTGAACTCAATCAAATTCGCTGTTGGATAAAGTGCTTAGAATAGCACATGTGGAAATTTCAATGCAGAGCACTTCAGGCCTTCATTCTGTATCTGACAGGAGATGCTTCAGTTTGGGCTCTTCATCTGTCTTTGGAGAAGTGTGAATGTGAGTCTTTTTCCATCACAGAATGACCAGACTCACTTTCCAGGATAGCATTAGGCTTTTGGAGATACCTCACTGTATTTATGTCTTGTAAAGATCCTATTGCATTGTCAGCACTTAACACCAGCTAATAATTCTGGAGCCAGACACTCCCATCACAGGCCACAAGTCACTTCTATTGATTTCAAATACAATGCTGCTTTTATCTCCATTCAGGAAAGCATGTGGTTGGGTCACCCTCACTATAGATATCATTTGAGTAATACCAGAAAAATGACATACTGGAGGAAACTTGTACAAAGCCAGTGCTGCTCGATACTAATTCTTAAAATAGTGCACATAAAAACAGCGATATATTTTTTTCTTTGAAAGTGACATAATAATTCCAATGATATTGTAGGGGTATTGTTTGTGCATTAAATATGGGTGGGAGATTATAAATTTTTCTCTTTAATTTGTTAATTATTTTGAGCAGCTGGTTAATAGTTACTAGCCTTCATTAATACCAAGTAACCAGCAGTTAGGTCTTAATCCCAAATTGACTGTACAGAAAAGAAGCAATTTCAGTGAAGATGGTTGTCTCTAAGAAGTCCAGTTTGATCAGGTTTCTACACTGCAATCAAAAGCAAGAGAGAAAAGTCTATGGAGTTAGCAACAAATACCACACCACCACAAGTCAGTAAGGCTATTGAGGAGAGTAGATTTTAGGACTTTACACCTGGCTTGCTTTTGAAGCAATCTGAATGACTAAATGGTGGGGGAGAGGGGCTGCTTTGAAGGGACTCTTTATATGTTACCCAAAAAAAGTTGTTATTGATGCAGCAGTAGAACCTTAAGTTACAGATATTAGGCATCATTGCACTTAGCAGGACCCAGATGCCAAACTAGAAAAGATACATAATGCTTCCCATAGCAGCATCTGGCTTTTTGGCAGAGTCTACGCACTTGGGTATTGATGACTCTGGATTTGCTTCATACTCTTTCAAACAGTTGGATTGTAGTGGCCCCGGGCGAAAATGCAGAACCTTTTCTTTCCATAGCACATCATTTTACATAGCATTGCACAAAAGGATTACCACTGAAAATGAACGTAGTCTGTGTAATTAGTCTGATAATTAAGACTTAAATACTGGACAGAGATCAAAGTGCTTGTAATCTGCAGTAAAGTTCCTAGAGTTGTAAGGATTTTCAGAATGTTAGCTTGTGCTTTATTGCACCTTCCATTTATTGTGTACCCATGATAGCAGCAAACACATTTTCCCAATGGATATCAGCATTTATAACTGCAACACCTGTTACTACATAAGCCTGGTGTTTCTCACAATATGATTACTCTGTCAACGACTACCATAAAAGGTGGCATCTGTATTCATCAAAAAGAGTTATCAATAAATGTAAAGCCATACAACAATTAGAGATCTCCAAGGAAGAACAAATCCAACAGAAAAAAAATGTCAACTACGCTATTTAATTACTGAGATTCTTAATCAATAAAATGCCTTCATAACTTTTAATTAAATTTTTATTTGAACTGGATGTTTAGAGAATCTGATTCTCTGTTTTCATTTCATAAACAGTTGTACTGCTAAAGTACTGGTGGCATCTGTGAACAACCATCCTCGGGGGGACACTTCATGTCTGTAATTGCATTTTGTCACCTACAGAGGGTGTTAAGAATCTTGTTAAAAATGAAGGAAATAGTTAGGAGACATCTCACTGTAGCCATTATTACAGTGCAAATTGCTAGGTAGAGCAATCCAGAAGCTGTCAGGAAAGGTTAGTAAGAAAGAGTGTCAGGAAATCAACCATTCAGCAATTCATCATGGCCTAACGCTAGCTCTAAAATGAAAGCTTTTTAAAGGCATTGTTTTATGAAGTAAAGGACATTATCTTTTTTTTTCTTTTTACAGCAGTGAATAAAGATAACAAGGAGAGTGCTTCTCTTATGAAAGATAAAAAGACATAATGATGAAAAATGTCGATTATTTTATCACACAAATTTGCAGGCAAGGTAAAAACCAGAGCGAGGTTGTTACAATTGAGGGAGGCTGTTGCTGTATATTACTTCACCTTTATTTTCATTTTAATTTCGGAATATGCAGTCTGGTTTTTGCAATCCTTGTTCAGGCAAAAATGGCAGGGTTTCCAGGTCACTAGTCCTGGCGCTAAATGCTCTCTAAGATGACATAAAAACAGAAAATTTGCTTTTTGAGAAGTTTTACAAGTGCAGTCTTAATAGTGATTGTAACACAGATTGCCTTTGTTCTATTATGGAATGTTGGTAAAGTTTCTTGCCATTTGTCTCGCTAGCAAATAAATGTTATCTGCCTCTTCCTTTGACTTTCAGATTTAGCTAGTCAGTAAGGACCTTCTGATGTTGACTATTCTCCATGGCTGTAATACCACTGATGCAGACAAATCTGTTCTCTGTTATAGAGTGCTGCTGTTATGGGGCACTGTATGAGGAATGCCATCGTGGTTGTTTCGGGTTTTGTTGGTTCGCATTCATAATTACAGCAAAGCACTGGACACAAAACTCAGTCTTCTATAAGACAGTTAAAATTATACTCCTGGTGTGTGGGGGGAAAGGGGCAGGGACCCTCCAAACCGCCAAAAGACTTAAATAGTAAAATGTCAACAAAGAACAGTTGGCATAGGCCAGTAGCATTTTCCTGGTTAATTCTGGCTGGGTGAAGTGGAAAGAAGGGAGTACAGTTTGCGGGTGGGAGGGGAGAATTCCAATAGTGCATGCAAAGCAGAAACAGATTAAATGTGTACTATAGATTCAAATTAGTGGGACAGCCTGTCAGCACCAGAGGCATAAGGAAGGTATGTTTTATTTCATTATGTTGCTGAAGGACCTGAAAAGGAAAATAGACATAATCAAGATATCCTATGAACTGATGTGTTGCATGTGTAGTGTCTTCTGGTTCTAGCCCTAGGAACAGATAAACAGTCATCAAACCACCCATCCTGCTGCAGGACCTGAATAGGGATTGAAGAGGAAAAGGGATGCATTCTGGATCATTTGATGATCCCTAGGGTTACCTAAGAAAAATTAAATTTACCTAGTTCAACCAGGGGTAATAAAGAGAAAATCAAGTATGAAGGAAGCAACTGCAGATTGCAAGTGTCACATGAAAATCCTGAAGGAAAATGTATTTAGCTGAATTGGGGGAGGAAGAAATCGAAAGTCAGTAATCTGTGAAATAGTTTAATATCAATTGCTGCTTGTGCCCACTCTTTTCTGATTGTTGCGGTCGTAACCACGATACCTTCTCGCCTAATGAAAAGTATAAATATAAAAATCTGAACCTTCAGTGACTAGAATTTTCTAAACCAGTTTTATAAACATGTGAATTCTCTGTCTTCCTTCTTTTCAGTTCCTACATGCAGACACCAATAGGTAAGAAGATAATTGAAGTGTGAAGATGGCAATCTCTCATGATTTGATTACCATGTTTTCTTCTATTTCTGAGGATCTATTTGTTTACATTCACTATTGTATAAAAAATTCAGCAGCTGCTTGGCAATTTCTTTGCCCATTCTCAACAGGAAATCCCAGCACCCAGCTAATTTGTAGTTTAATGGGGAAAAAATATAAATCTGTAAAACTATAAAAACATGGAAAAAACCCCTTTGTTTCACTTCTGGTAGCAGAAAATTAATCAAATCCAAAAAGCAAAAGTCTAACCACCTGAACTGCACAAATTAAATTAATTCATCTCCTGATAATTGATTTGCAAGAATTCCTAAACTAATGTATATATATAAACACAGATGTATGTTGATACTTTGGGATTTCAGGATCTCTATTTTAATTTTACTGACACTGGAACATCTATAGGCTGCTTTGTGGAGTTTTCTGAAGTTACAATGATGTGAAAAAAAGCAAAATTGCCTACCGTTTTTATAATTTTGTTTCATTGTTTCTGTGAAAGAGAGAGGACTTCAGTAGTTAGAAATCCACTTTATGCTGACATGGATGGCAAAACTATCACTCATTTCAGTGGTGGAGGACTGCGTTCTTTGCCAACAACTGTGTTTTGATATTGAGGCCAAATCATGGTGCCACTACAGTTGATGGCAACATTTGTATTGACATGTATGGGAGCAGAAGTTTAGGCAAAATACTAGTATTCATTTAATAGCCGCACTTAAAATTTCCTTTTGCTAAGAGAAAAAGTAGACAAAGGCATACTGTAAAAGTGCTGTTCAGAGGTTCTAAACTAGCTTTATAATAATACATTACTCCAGAAGCAGAAATCCTGACAGAAAAGAAAGTGACAAAAAAAATCTGCCCTGGTGTTCCACATGAAAATGTCACAAGAACTATCAATAGCAAGGGATTACATTGGAGTTAATAAATGTTAAAAGACAGTTGCCTCAGGTTGAGAGCATCCTATAAATTTAAGCGATAACTGAAAGATCTGTGAAGATAATAAACAGAAAAAGTAACAAGTAGCTATAAGATGGCAAGCTGAAACATGCTGCATTTTATTGAAATCTCTGGAAAGCTCTTGGTGTGCTGTACTGCCCTGTATAAAACCATGTGGAAGAATCCTGCAACTATCAATTAATAATGTTTGTAATGGAGCTGATCAATGATTAAGTGGCAGAGAGTTTAATTACAAGCACAAGCTCACATCAAGCTTGCATTGATGAAAAAAGGTTGTATTTATATCCGGCCTTAATGCACTACCAAAAGGTAGTCTGCATGTGCAATGTTAGTGATATTTACTGAAGACTTGTCAGAATGGAGCACTCACTTCTCATAGATATAAAAATACCCTTATGAACAGATAATAGCATCAGTCACTTTTAGTATTTGGTTGTCAGACAGGCATGAAGCCCCTGCTAACTACCTTCAATAAAGGATTTTTAAAATTACTCCTCAAAATATATATACGTGTATTTAAATTCATAGGAGAGCAGATTAAGAGAATACTTTTTCCATGATATGTTGGATGAGAATCTGTCTTGTTGCAGTGCTAAAAATTCTCAACCTGTTAAATGCAGGTTCAGGGCACAGACTCATATTTCCTTGTCAAATAAATTATGTCTTACATCAAAGACCACACAGATTCCTACTTAACAAAACGGGGGTATGTCTGAACATATCATAAACGTGAAATATGGAAGAGAACAAAATGAGACAGACAATAAAATGTAAGATTTGTTATTCAGACACCATATACCATAGAAATAGTGTTACCAATATTCTGAATTTGTCATTAAAGAAATATTCATAATCTATCACTAATTTTGCCCACAGATTGAAACTAATTTATAATTAATACAAGCCAGCAAAAATCTGAGAGAAATCGAAAGAGGAAAAGTAGCAGAGGAGATGGTGTTTAAAAGTGTAACCACCATTTCTTTTTTGTGCGTGTGTGTGCATGTGCGTGTGTATATACAAAGATATTTCTCTTTTTTTTTTTCTCTTTTGGCAATTAAATGCTAAGCTGGAAAAATTATATATATTGTCAGAGGAGAAAGTTGAAGATATAAAATTGTTGAAGGTAGTCAAATGAAAACCGTAAGTACAAATTGCCTATGACTTTCATAATAACTGCCTGGGCAATAAAATGGTAGTGGAAATTCATGTTAACAAGGGCAAAATAACATGGTAAAAAGAAGTACATGGAGATCAGCTCTAAGCAAGGTAGTGCTGTGTAAGAAAGATCTCAGACTGGGTTGCTTTATAAAACAACGAGCCTGGTATTCCTCAGTTTTCATAAAGCAAACACGTCAAGAATAATTTGGAAATAACTTTCAAAGAAAACACTGAACTGATTAGACCTCTGATGTGCCCATATCTTGGATAAAGCTTATTGTTCTCATGAGAGTGTAACAGAAAGTTACAGCAGAACCAGGAAAATCTCTGAAGTACAACAGGACGGTCAGACACAGAGCAGTT
Source organism: Amazona ochrocephala (assembly GCA_039720435.1). Lineage (NCBI taxonomy): Eukaryota > Metazoa > Chordata > Aves > Psittaciformes > Psittacidae > Amazona > Amazona ochrocephala. The sequence continues at coordinate 67,199,327 of CM077881.1, read as the reverse complement.
CCATGCAAATCATTACCAAACAGTTTGGGACTTCTTAACTGTTTAAAAACCACTTTGAAAGATGGTTGAAGGTGGTCTAATAGTAATCAATAGTATATTATGGACAAAGCAAAGCTTGTTCATATTGCTCGTGCCAGGAAGACTAGGCAGCATACATTGAAATAAGGAGATGGTGCATTTAAGACTGACAATTAGACAGTTGCGCGAAGCATAAATCCATTGCTGACTAGAAAATACAACAACGCAGATGCAGTCTCCATGGAAGTACCACATGATGCATCACACTATGCATGCCAGGTATCTGCTGCAAGCAACTGTTAGACCAGTACAACAGGCAAACCTTTGGTCTGACACAGGATGGAAATGCAAGTTTCACTGACAACCTTGATCTCAAAATTCCTGCTCAGGGAGTGCTGCCCTGAGCTCTAATCAGCAGAAAAAATACATTAATAATGTGTACTTTCCTTCCAGAATGAATGTTCCTCGTTTTGTTCCAACTTATTAGGAGCTTAGAGTGCCGAAGTAGCTTTCACAGATGAAGACACTGAAGAAACTCTGGCCAAATATGAAAACCAGCTAGGAGGAAGGAATTCTAATGTACATAAGTAATTAGCTAATTCTTTTCTAGTGGTCTAGGTAATATTGTGTACTTTATGAACATTGGCTCCTGCCAATAGACTTTCACACTGACATTAAAAGCAGATTATGTATGCCTCATTTTCTGATTCAGAAGGAAGCTTTATGGTCTATAACTGGCCAAAAGTTCCTTCAACAAGCCAATAAACATCCAGAAATCTCTCTTTTTTTTTTTTTTTTTTAACACTGGTATGGACAGACAACCACCAACTCATTCTTTAGGAGATCCCTTTAATCGGCAATGATCACAAGCTGCTATTAATCCTGTATGAACCCTGCATTGATCTGCTACCATCAGGCCTCCTGGATAAAACAGGCAGTAGATATTCACCTCACGATCCATGCATCAAACCTCTACATTCTTGGCAAGGTAGCCTGTTTCTTCTGACTGACATTGAACTTGATATAAAATCTTCAGATGAAGATGAATCTGCCATGTGGAAATAGTTCTAGTGTTTAAGTACCCTTTGTGCTTTACTCTCGCTCTAAGCTTCACAGGCCTTTTTTCTAGTCTTTAGATCTTCCTATGCTTGTGTCACTAGCTTAACTGTTTTATAAGCATCAAACATCTTCATCTGTAGATAATTATGGACTGTGATTAAATTACCTCTTGATTGACAATAGATGAACTAAATAGATTGATCTTATTCCAAGTCCCTGAGGAAAGGTAGGTTCCCTTTTCTCAATTGTTGGGAGGGGGAGGTTTGGTTGCTTGCTTGGTTTTGATTTTTGGGGGGATTTTATTTTGATGTTGTTGTTGTTTCTTTTTCTCAGAGTTTTTCTGATATGTTGGCATATCGGTAGGTACATCCCACACTGAACGCCTTACCTCAGAAGTAGACTTGATGCTGAGTGTATTGCTATGATTACCTTTTCCCACATTTTTCTCAGTATTTCCATCTGTGTCTTGAAGATTGACATTAGGTCTTTCGTTGACATTCTGAGAGATCTCTTCCAGCTGCTTTTCAGACATGATTTCCAAATCTTCATGGTCCCTACTTTCCAAGAGATAGTTCTCAACCCCTCTAACAACTGGTGCATCACCCACAGCTCTTCATTATTTCCTTTGGTTCATTTTCCTATTACTGCTTATACCCAAGCAAATATTTATGTGGAAAAAACCCCAACAAACCAAATTCCTGTAAATTGAAATAAATCACTATATGAATATATGATATTCACCCATAGCTGTTGAAATGCAATCACAATTGCTGTCTATCTCCACCACTACAACAGTATCTTCCAGTTGAGTAGGAGGTGTGATACAAGAAATGCATAATGAGATGGAAAAATACTTCATTTCTTAATTATGCTGTGAACTTCTTCTTCATTTGACAATTTCTATCCCAAGAGAATATGACATGCTGTGCCTCGCTAGATGAGCAAACACAGCGTACATATATTCACAAACATAAAAGAAGCATATGAATTGTAATAATGATAGTGGCGGTGGGATTATAAAGGAGATGGCAGTTCATGACATAGGTTCATTAATCAAAACTGAGCTCATGTCCATGGGACCCTGTAGAACAATAGACCTCTTTTGACAGCCTGACTTTACTATAACGTTCAGGTTAGAAATGGGTGGTATTATTTTCTCCCCAAACTGCAATCAGACACCAGTGATAAGGACTTTACAAACTTTGAATAATGTTATTAAAATAATAGCAGCAATATCATGCCTCATGTTCATGAGAATGAAAAAATTAATCAAATTGTTTCAATTGTTCAGCAGTGTGCTATGTCATCCTGGTATTTTCAATCACATCAAAGTCAGAAAATTTTTGTTCAGGGAGGCAGCAATCCACGTTCAGAGATGAAAGTGGTGAGTATATGTGTATGCAACGTCCAATTCAGTTTATGGTATAGTGCACATGTACAATTTTAGGAGCTGGCTGTCTGCCGTTTGGTCAGCTGCAACCAGTCATGGGAAGGAGGGAGACACCATGCTCTTTCACAGAGGCTTCATTTCTGCCTTTTTGAGTTATCTATAACCTGGAGTTACAACCCTTGGACTGAGAGAGGGAGGCGGTGTTTTTCCTCTGAGGGGAAAAAGATGACTGAAATCATAACAACCTTATTGGGACTTAGTGAGAGATCCATCTCATTGGCTGCAAGTAAATTTAAACTGATAAATATGTATATGTAAGAGGAACTTTTCTCCAGTTATATAAAACATCATTTTAGGTAATATCATCTCCCATATTCAGAAGCTGCCAGTAAAGCTCTGAAAGCATTTTCTCTCTCTCTGTCTCTGTGCCCAATTTTACAGGAGGAAGCACTAAGATTATCTATTTTATATGCTCAAAGTTTTCAGGAAAGAAAGGTATGGCTGCTCTCAACTTTCTAGATTCTCTGAAAAGAAGAGCATAACATCATATAATGCTGAATTGTAGACTAGCAAGAGTGGAATATTGGGATCAACCCTGCTGTTGCTTCTTAATCCTGACTACTGCTGTGTGCTTCCTTATCATTGGTAGAAGATCAAGGAGATTACACAGAGAGCATGGTGAGAAACAACAACTCTGTTTTGGCATCAATTTCCCAGAATAATTTTCTTCCTGTACTGATGCTAAGGTCTCACATAGAGAGGTTTTCCTTTGGTTAAGTACGCACCAAAGAATGTTAACCAAGGAGATGGCTGAATTAGCAATGCCCCTTCAGATTGCTCTGGGAGTGTGTATCATTAGGTTTTATTTTTTTGATTGGTATAATCAGTATAAGCATGAGGGACATTAAATATCTGCGTTGCTGAAAAGTAATTAACGTTATAGGTCTGCCACATTCTTGAGTGGTGAATTGTGAGTGCAACCAGCAGTGCAAGACATTCTTGTGCTTTCTTTGTCTCTACCAGTAGGTGGGAAACTTAAAATTGTGAAGAGAATGAGGAATAAAAGCTATAGAGCTGGGGATTACCTGAGTATTTGTAAAAGGTATTGGTAACCCATCTTTAGCCAGAGATCTTGAAGGGACAAGATGGACCTACACAATCCAGGGATCCTCAGATTTAAATTTACGAAGTTGAACTTTGATAATTCGTAACTATTTAGGGGTCTCTTGAAAAACACAGGTCAAGGGAAAAGTCAGTGTCCATTTCTTGGTACCTCTGTGAACACGTACAAGGTTGCTTGCCTGATTTAATGACCACTGAAATGTTAACACACACAGACGAGCACGGTGGAATGTTCATCAGTAAAATAGGCATTATTCTGTTTATATTCATCAGTGAAGTAGGCATTATTCTGTTTATATTTTAAACAGCCACACCCCAAAATATATGAGAAGGCTTTCACAGTCTACTGAACTAATCACTTTCTAATGAAATTTTCCATAGCTTGTGTTTAGAAAGCTATCAACAATCATCTTTCGTATTTGCTTAATGCATGTTTTATTTTTCTTGTAAGGGGATTATATGGGATTTTAACAAATTGTTTTAGGAAGTAGAGCTTGCAAAGTGTAGAAATTGCAAAACAGTTTTCTCATGTTACTTGAGCTTATTACTATAGAGCTCTTCCGACAGTATCTTCTGTTAGTTTGGGTTTCTCTACGTATTGACAGTGGATGACAACATGTTTGTTACCCAGGTTCGATGGTGTAAGTAGTTTGAAATCTGTGACTTTTTTTGCAATGTTAACCAGGAGTAGTAATATGTTAAAGAAACTCCATCATCTGTGGATTCACTATAGATCACTGTCCTCACAGGCTTAGAGGACAGTGAGCCACAAAACTAACAATAATTAGGACTCCTAGCTGAGGTGAAAAGCTATTGCCTCATGGAACTATTTTCCAATCATCTTATTTCCAGCTGAGCTGGACTAGTGACACTATAAACTGGCAATTAAAAGACTCAAGTTTAAAAATACCTTCAGCTTCCCAGGTCCCGCAATGGCAAAGGTTAAGTGGATTATGTGGAGATAATTCACTCAGCTCCAGGGGGAGGGTGCTGATTGCCTGGGCTGTTGGTTACTTCCCTCTCCCCTCCTCACTTGCTAAAGCAACGATTGTTACCATAGTGTCAACTTCTCCAATGTAAAACAAGGGGGTAAGAAAAGGCCTGGAAAACTTTCCCAAGGGGTGCTGCAATTACTAATGGGCACCTACTGATACTTGCAGTTTTTACTCTGATACAGCCTTGAAAATTGAGCCTAAAAATGGTCACAACTCCTTGCATAACAACTTAATGCTGCTAAATATTGATCATTCATGCAAATTTTCCAGTAAATATACCCTATTTGTTCACGGGAGAAGAAATATGAATTAGATTGCGCGCCTTACGTGATCAGCTACTCTCCCCAGCGCTCCAACTGAATTGAAACCACCAATTACACCTCTAGCTGTGTGGCAACACCTACACAGTGTTTCCAATTAACTTTGTAAGTTTTTAATCAGTGACAAATGCATTTTTGTAAATTCAATTTGCCTTTTATTGCAGCACCTATAAAATGTCTTGCAGCATTCCGGAACTTTGTGAAGGTTTTACTTGCTACTGACATAATGCAGCTGTCGGACCTACAACAAAGGCTAAGGTTTATGAGCAACTTGAATTAGGATGTAGGTTAAGCAATTAAATTTCAAGGAGGGGGAGAGGGAGATGGCTTTCCAAAATTTACACTTGCCAATATGAAAAAGCGCACCAAAAACACACTGCATACAGGACGGGCAAAGCTAAAGCAGCTAAGGAGGCCATGCTCAGTTTTAAACTCACTATTTTGAGAGAGTTCCATATGTGAAAAGGTCACACAGATTTCATTAATAAATCTGCACTGCAATTTGTTTTCTTTTTTTAATCAAACTCAAATGCATCCGGCTACAGGTCTGAGAGATTAGATCGTAAATCTGGATGTCCTTGAAGATGATGAAGCAAATGCTTATCTGTAAAGCAATCATCATACTGCCAGTTCTATCATTTGCACATTTTTACAAGTGCGGGAAAAATGTTTTAATTTAAAATCATTTGTTCAATTTCTAGGGAAGAAAAAAAATGCAGAATTTACAGTTAAAAGAGCAGCTGGGTTACTTGTGACATGTGGAAACAACCCATTACATCTAATCTTCTGTATCTAAATTTAGGGTATTGTAACAACCAACATCCAGAATAAACATGAATTAATATTTCATCTTAGTAAAACTCAACACTCAGTACATTAACTTCTAATCTGAGTTATGTGACACAATGCTCCTAAATTCAACAACTCTGAAATTAGGCAGTTTTAGTGAGCCCTGAGTATAAATTTGCTTCACTAAGTTTTAAGAGAAGAGCCAGTTCAAATAAGGTTACTTAGTCTGGCTTTGGTATATTAATGCACGGAAATCCTTGCTCTGTGGGGTCCAGACCAGTATGTATTGTGCTAGATGTCTCATTTCTTCTTTCTTGTTGCTTTTTATTTTTTTTATATCTTGTTTTTTTTTTCCTTTGTCAAGTATTTATTCAGTACTTTTGGCACTGTACTTATCTGTTGTAAGCATGATTAGGCTGTTGCTGCAACTTCTCCTTTGTGCATTTGGGTTTTACAGATGGTTTGTCATTTTGTCTGAACCTGGACTGTGTACATGGTTGTGGCTAACACCAGCAGCATATTTTGTTATTGCCATGCTAGAAGGAAGTTGGGAAATGAATATCTCTTTGGAACTTTATTTAAACAATGGATGTGGAAAATAAAATTTTTGGATTTGTAGACACTCTTGCAAAAGGAATGGGATGTGCAGCAATATTTTGAGGTGGGTAAACACGTTTTGCAATTTCTTGGCTGACTGCATGACCTGTTTCCACTTTAACTTAAATCCCATCTAGTTTGATTCAATTCAGCTGTTTTGATTTCTGGAGACTTTTGATCCATGGAAGTTGAGAGCTGCAAGATACACCTATCTGGCACTGATGCCTAGTGCTCAGTGGAAGTTAGCACAGTGCACATTATCTGTTGATGGTAGAAGTGTTGCATTATTTACTGCATAGTGTCCACCCTGCAAAGATTTATGTGTTTGTTTAACTTTGTTCTGTCTAGTTAATTGCTTCTAGTTACTGAAGATCCTCATATGAGTAGAGTGAAGAATTAATGTGTTTCGTTTTCAACATGTTTTTTAAATTACTTGCTAGATCGTTCATGGTTGAAAAGGTATTATGGTAAAGCTTATTGTACTTTACAAAGATCTAAGGTTTCCAAATTATACTTTTCCCACAAATCATAGCAAGCAGAGGGGGCAACAGCATCATTCAAACATATGCATCTAACTTTACTTCACACAATTTTGTTTAACCGACATACATCAACATTGTTTTTACTTGTTTTGTTGTAGATCCTGCAATCTTTTGCTCATAAACACAACCACTAACTTGAAATTGAGTTCAGTGAGCCAGTTTTGAACTGCATGCAGAGAAGATTAAAAGAAATGGTACATAATCCTCTCCTGGGAAAGATCAAATGGTTACTAAAATGAAAGCAGCCTAAAACTGTAGTACTTAGCCCAGAGGGGGGGGAGGGGAATTGGGCATTTAGCTATAATTAACACCTTCTACTTACACTCTCCAGTATTTCAAAAGGATTGTTTCCTATTATGGGTGGTGGCTCAGAAATCTGAAATTACTTTGATTAAAAAAAAAAAAAACCAACAAAAATAGAATCATAAAAATTGTTATCAAACAATGAAACCAATATAGCTAAATTCAAGAGTTTGCTCTTTAGGCAACAGTTCTGTAGTCTTCAGACAACAATAAAGTCAGCAAGCATTAACTACATATACGAAAACTTTATTTCTGTGTAAATCTTGCAGAGAAAATCAATTTTTTCCCCGCTTTCTAAGGAACTTATACTGAAATTTTGCTTGAACAAGCACTGTATTAGTTTATCTGAAGCTTGAGATTAGCCACCTCCTTCAGGATAAATGTCTTAAAGATTCTTGGTGCTATTTCTTCATTTTTCCATTATTTCAGCCAATGTTCCTTAAAAATATCTCAGACAGCTACCTGCAGCGTTTTAAATGAAAGTATTGTAGCTCTTCCTTTTCTCAATTTGTCTTGATAAAGTGCCCAAAGAAACAGAAAAGCTGACAAGCTTCCTTACTTGGCTTCCGGAGGCCTTGCTCAGGGTTTTTCGTGCGTTGCATGCTGGAATCTGAAATACAGCTTATTTTCTCTCTTCCTTTCTATGATGTATTAATGCCTTGCCAGGGCATTGCTTACTGATCATTCAGTCCCTCAGTCTGGTCCCACAAAAGTACTTGTTGTTTCCCCTAAACAATAAATATGTTGCTACTTTGTATCAGCTGATGTAAAGTAAGGTATTTCCTGGCTCTATGAACTTTGATACACATGTTGCTGCTACTGCACTTCTTTGACATTTACAAATTCATATCCTGTTTAGGTTCATATCCTGCCCTTCTAATGCATTGCAGGCTGTTAACATACTTCTTAAAATGGTGGAGATAAATGCCAGTAGTACATCAGTAAAGATATATTCTGGTTCATATGTGCATTAAAGAAAATATAATCTGTGTATTCCAAGTTAACAAGCCATTGGAATTTGTTCTGAAGTTTTCCCCTATCAGAAGAAGTGCCTCAAAATCATCACCTCTCCTTTTGCCCTCTCCCACTGTGCTGTACAAGGAACCTGTGAAGTGTGAACAGAGTGCAGATGTATCCTGCCAAGTTTGCTGCTCATCACTGACCTACCCCTGCACAATGTGCCTGGTGGTTCTAATAATTTTATGCATTATAGCTACTAAAGAATATGAATCTTTCATCTGTTAGGCCAAAACTACTCTGGATATCAGGAGTTTTAGGGAGATAGAGCAGGTATGGGAATAATGGTAGCAGTTTACAGTGGTCTCTAGTAGTGCACCGTGAGGAATTTCAGCGTGTTAAGAGAAGAGATGGGGTTTAGGAAAGAAGCTAACAAAACTAAGATCAGCTCCTTTCTTCTCTAGCTGAGATCTATAAGATATGTAGATCTTTCTTATTTTATTCCTAAAGAAAGGCTATTTTGACTATAAACTTATATGAAGTAATTTCTTCAGGTAAGGTTAATGCTTTCTAACTTGCTCTTTCAAGCCTAAGGGGTGCAACACATATGGTAAGTAACAATAAAATACTGATCTGACTGTACAACTTTATGTAAGGCATGTGTGACTAAAACCTGAGCAATAAAATTTCCTTTCCTGCTCAGACAGAATTGTATATGCCTGTCATATTTTATTGGTTGTTAAATGACACATACACTCATGGATCACAACCGAAAGCAGACAGCCTACAGTATCATTGCATATTTGTCATTTTCGATGAAAACATTGCAGCAGATTTCTATATAAGCTATTGGAAAGTAAACAGTCATGTTGCTTACAGGTATTTCTGTACTTAAAGCATGTAGAAACTCCAGCCATTCAGTGTTAGTGGCAAGAAAATGTTTCCAATTTAACATGACACACAGAGTGATCAGAAAGCAACATTGCAGAGCAATGATTTGTTTTACAGAAATAATCACTTTTTCAGAATGCAGACAAAAATAGGTTATAGATCCAACAACTCGGACCCATTTTAGCTACATTAGTAAATACAATGTAATTTTTAAACATCCAGTCACTAGAGCTATCTGAAGGAGAAATACGTAGTATTTAAGATACGGAGTTACAGTAGTGAGCCACTCAGCCTTCTGAACATTGTAAATAATTCTGGTAAATGATAAGAACGGCAAATAAGTTTCAAAAGGAATCAGATATAGCAAAGTGGAAAAATTGAACATGTTAAACATACAATGAAGGTATGCTCCAAATTCACTTTCAGAGAACCCAATGGAAAATATTAATGACAGCAATTTTTAATACTACTTGTGAGTATGAATGCATATGAATTAATATCCCATGTTGCAAACCAAACCACACTGCTGTTTTCAGGAATTTCTCTTTGGAAAAGGGTGTACATTTAATTGATTTGCCTAAGAATTAGAAAGTATTTTAACACAAGACATTGTCCGGTGGTAATCCACCTCCTGCCCTTTGTTCACAGCTAGCAAAAATTATATTTGCTTAACAAAATAAAGCTTTCTGAATTTTGCTTAGCTCATATAGCAGTAAAGCCCACAGAATAAGCTGTTTAAATGCAATAACATTGACCTCTGTCAGAGAAACTTTTGGTCAGGAAGATATGAAAGTTTAAGTTCTTTCTTTGCAGGTACTAAAAATCTTTGATTGATGCCCAGCCCTCAATCAAATAAGCAACTGGGAGGATCATGCTGATCTGGATTCTGAAGAGTGGTTTGTTATTATTCTCGTGCCACTCAAGGTAAGAAGATCTAATTTTGTCATATTATTGACACCAACCACTAAGTAAAGACCACAGGAGTGACTGTGATATGTAAGCAAACAGAGTGGATACATGAAATGGATTTTGGTGACTAAGTATAATTTACTTACACAATACTGTGAATGCTTTGGATAGCATGCCTCCACCTCTCACATGCCAAGCATTCTAACTGGATCCTTAGCAGGTTATAGAGACTGAGAGTAACTTGCAGTAATGCTTCATTAGGCACTTTCGCCAACAGAATAGATGTGTGGTACCATAATGATGGTAAACCCACAAAGACTCTGAGATCCCTCACTTCTTTTCGTGCAAGAACAAAACTCTTCATCTTTTCTCTGCCTGCAATATAAAGTCTCTGTAACTGCCATTTTCCACAATTTTACCACTGCTTTACATTCATTAGAAATAATGTGATGAAAGTTAAGTTTTCAGTTTTAGACAGCTTTCTCTGAGGTGAACTGAACCAAGATGATCTTGGGCAGGAACTGAGCTGCCAAGTTTGTTTTGGCTGTGTCTGTAAGAACATCAGGTTTGTAGTGAAAGGGAGTATCTTCCATTGATAGGGTTAAAGGAAAAAGGGTTTCATGTGCACAGCCTCTTCATCAAGTCTGGAATGTCTTTGTTAGGGTGATGTTGGCTGGGCACATACATTGATTTAACTCTCAAATCTCTTGCTATTAAGTACTTTTGCTATTGTGAGAAAATATGGAAGAACAAGCTTAAATTCAAGCTGATATAAGAGGTTTTTATATTACTTCATATGAAGTTAGAACAATATAGGTGTTTGTGTTTACTATAGATGATTACTGAAATAGGTAAAATGTCACAGAGCCACCTAGCATGTTCGCTGGCATATGAGGACTCAGGAGTTGTTGAACAGTTTCTCTATACTGCTTTCCCCCAGCAAAAGTTTTAAAGACAATCGAGAGCTTTGGAGATGAGCTGTACTGCTTTATAGACAACCTTCTACGTGTTTTTAACACAGCTGTGAGGTTAGATTTTTCTGCTAGATTTGAGGGTTGAATGAAAATGCTAAAGTATCAGTTGAGGGCTGACAGTCAGCTGCAACAAGTGGTAACTTTGAAATGCATTCCAACATCTTTCAAAACTTCCGGGTTTGAGTAACTACAGTTTTCATATTTGAAATGTGTTTTCCCACAGAACTGTGGTTTGAGTTGCAAAATCAGAACTAGAGTTTCCTAAACATCTTTGGAGCATCTTGTAAGTAAGTTCAACTTTCAGCTTACAAGATGCGATGGCCATTGTCTCTGCAGTCAGGTCTCAGATCTTATTTCAAATACCACTTTCGTGCCGTGTATTTTTTACGAAGCTATAAATATGATACTACTCATTTAATTGGGGGTTAAACAAGATTATATTTTGACATAAATAGGAATATATGAATGCATTCAAGGATTAGTCCTACCAGTGATCTTTCACCTCGGTTCCTGCTGACAGCACTAGAAGTTTGTGCGTTTGCAGACGGAATTTGGCTGATGGAGGATGTGAAGTGCATCAGCGTACAAACCCGGCAAGGTTTGTGCGTCTCATTCACTGGTGCTCCCTCTGCTGGTAGTGAAAGGTAAGAATAAAATTACAATCAACATCATGGCTTTATAACCGTTTCATAATACAAATTAAAATAGTCCCAGTTTATAGTAAATTAGATAAAATTCACGTTTTTGTGTAAAACTGAGCTCTGCTTCATCTGATGTGTTCAGCGTGGCATAGCTACTTCAATGTCATGTACTTTCAACCATAACTTTCTATGAAGTAACATACTACCTCATGTAAAAAAACTCATTTTGAAGCAACCATTAGATCAGAATCAGGGTGCAAACTAGCATCAAGGAGGAATTCTGCCCAAAATTTTGTGAATGTATGGCCAAAACCATCTACCCAGCAGAAATTGTTCAAGGTACCATAAGAGAAACAATAAGCAGCTTAATCAGGAGGTGTATGTGCATAACATTCATATGTTTTCCGGGCCAAGCCCACTCCACACCTCATACTAGATCTTTGTTTAATATGATGTGAGTAAAAGATGTTCTTATCTTCATAATGTGAATATGGCAAAGAGCTAAAGCACTGAATTATCATATGTTGACAATTCTCTGAACTAAAATTCTCAGATAAAGCAAATGGATGCAATGCCATAATATCTTAGCATTTAATCTGTGTATGCACCTTCCACTGACTGCTATAGAAGTTGTACATGTCCATCTGAAGGAAGAATTTGAGGCTGGATCTAGTGTATAGCACACAGATTACACCTTTACACATGCAGGAAAGCATATTGCAGTCTAAATTTTTGATCATTCAGACACAAGGAAGGTATGTTCCCCACTTGTTATTGTCTAAACTGAATGAGATAAATACTAACAGCAAAATTCCTGTAGGTCACAAGAAAATGTGCTTCAAATACTAACAGCAAAATTCCTGTAGGTCACAAGAAAATGTGCTTCTGCTCTTATTTTGTTTTTTCATGGATAAGGGAGCTTTCAGGGAAATGTAACAGCACAGCTAAAATTAAAGATCTGAGTCTATTTAAGCCACCTACATGAAATAGGTTTGTTGGTCTCGCATCAGTGCACATCACTAAAACATTTCAGCTCAGTTGATAGTCTCTATTCAAGCTGAACTTTTTGGACTGAAATAATACAGAGACCTACATGACTAAATTACTTTCACCTCAAGAGATATTTATGGCTGTGATCTGTCTAGGATACCCTCGGAAACAGTGACATGACAATAGGAGTGCTGACTACATGGTTGCTTGCAGGTACATAAGGAGCCAGGCTTAGGTGAGTGGTGTGAGCTATAATTATTAGAATACAGTTTTCTGACAAACAGAGAAAGACTTTCAAATTACTTGTAATTCTTACATTAGGAATCCAGCATAAAAACACGAGCAGCAGCAACAGTATTTTTGAGAGGAATACAATGAAAACTATAACATAGTTCCAGATTCTTGACTTTTTCTCCTATAAGAGCAAGCTACTTTAACCTAACCCCAATGCAATTTCCATGTGAGCAGCGATGCTTCAAGGAAGCACCACATTTTCACAATCACAGAAGAATGGCAGACATTCAAACCACACAAAGCTTAACAGAGGTTAAAGTTTTAGTACAGTGAAAGTTACTTCACACATTTTTCCCAGAGAAAATATTTATCAGCAATTCCAGACTACCACCCCTACATCAGTTTTAAAGTAGAACAATCAAAGCTTGAAGACTGTCAGTTTTCTACACAGTATTTATTAGTAGAATTTAGCACAATCTCCCTCAATCTGATTTCTTGTACAGTAGAAAGGCAGGATACTATGGACATGGTGTTTTCCCTATTGCATTATGGACCCAGACATTGCTTTACTGCAGCTCCTGGTAGGCAGAGTTTGTGTTTTCATCAATCCATTAGTTTATCTCAGCAGGCAAGAAATCTTCACAGTGTGACTAAGACACCAGAGGAAAAAGCTCCCAAAAGCTCTTCATGTCATGCAGCTTTGCACACCTGAATTAGCGTCAGTCTTCTGGGTATTTTTTGTAAATGAATAAATAAAACCAACTTATTTTCCTCACCACACTAAATAGTCCCCCTTATGGTAGGAGATCACCTTATCTCTTGAGATGCCTTACCACATCTTACAAGGAGGGCCATAAGTAACTGCACAAAATTTTCTCTTATGGACAAGAAAAGTGAAATATTTTGATACCGGAGGCAGGATTTTCAAGTGTAGGGAAATCCCACACCTCAATGAAAGCTGAATTCCTTGGACTCTAAACCCTTACTGATGTAAAATAACAATTTACACAGTTCTTGAACAGCAAAGTGACTCATGAGCAAATTGAAGGTTATGATATGCAGAGTTACTAATAGAACCCTGTTCTAGGACTGGGAGGTACAGGATATTTTGCACTCCAAGAATGATGTTTCTGAAGATGAATCCTTGAGGTTGAAAATGTTCCAGCTATAATCCCACTGAGTAATGCTTCCTGAGTGAAGTAATGGTATTACTTCTGGGAATAATTCAGCCCTGGAACTTGGTCATTTTACTGTTTTACATTAGATGAGCCAATTTCTTTAACACACTTTTGCTATGACTGCTGTTTACTTGTTTCCATACCTTCAGTGTTCCAATATTTTTGGCAATTACTAAATGCCTGTTCGTAGTTAAAAACAGATTTGGTATTTACTCTCTGTCAAGCTACCATTGGAACATATAGGAAAAAGAAGAGACAAACACAAGGATGTAGACACCTTTGTAAGAAACAAATAGTTCCATGTAATTCCAAAAGGGAAGGCTGGCTCCTAGTTCTAACTCCTGCTGAAAGTCTAGCTTGTCTTGTTAGTCCTTTCCACAGTCTGCTGGGCAGGTGAAGTCACCACCTGTACCTGCTCTGTTGTGACAGGTCTTCCTACATGCACTGTGCCTGCCTGCATACAGGCATCCTGCACAGCATCCTATATGCTAGTGGCCACCTGTGCCAAGCAGCTCTCTTGCTACACACTCCTTCTCCAAGGAGAAAAGCATGGAGGCTAATTTCTCAAAATAGAAGGAAAACTTGGCTTCCCTCTAGGCAAGCACCTGGGCCAAATTTAGTAATTGCTTTAGAAATCTGGTAATTAAATGCAAGATGATTCTGTTGATGATTCTTTGTATAACATGCAGTTTAATGACTCTAGCTTTTTCCATGCTGCATGGATACATTTTAAACACCAGCTTCTGTTAAGCATTAAAAATGCAAAGCTTAATATAAGGATAATGGGTGCAAAGCAGTTCTTTAATGTTCTTACACTTTCCTCATGAGTTTGGTGGATACAGCATGATAAAAGGGGGTAAGCTGCCAATTTAATACACCAGTGTAACCTCCACTTACAAACTCTGACAGAAGCAGCAATACATTATACAGCTACTCATTTTTCTTTAACGTTGTTTCTTCTGAGAAAGATAGATTTGCTTTGCTATATTTCTCTCAGCTAATACTACAACTTGGGTTTCTGTTTTCCAGAAAATCCTTCTGTGTGAAAACCAGATGCAAATGTCACAGAATCATAGAATCATAGAATAGTTAGGGTTGGAAAGGACCTCAAGATCATCAAGTTCCAACCCCCCTGCCATGGGCAGGGACACCTCCCACTAAACCATGCCACCCAAGGCTATGTCCAACCCCAACTCGAACGCTGCCAGGGATGAAGCATTCACAACTTCCCTGGGCAGCCCATTCCAGGGTCTCACCACACTTACAGTAAAGAATTTCTTCCTCATATTCAATCTAAACTTCCCCTGTTTAAGTTTAAACCCGTTACCCCTTTTCCTCTCACTACAGTCCCTCATGAAGAGTCCCTCCCCCTCATCCCTATAGGCCCCCTTCAGGTATTGGAAGGCTGCTATGAGGTCTCCACACAGCCTTCTCTTCTGCAGGATGAACAGCCGCAACTTTCTCAGCCTATCTTCATATGGGAGGTGCTCCAGTCCCCTGATCATCCTCGTGGCCCTCCTCTGCACTTGTTCTAACAGTTCCATGTCCTTTTTATGTTGAGGACACCAGAACTGCACACAATACTCCAAGTGAGGTCTCACGAGAGCAGAGTAAAGGGGCAGGAGCACCTCCGTTGACCTGCTGGTCACGCTCCTTTTGATGCAGCCCAGGATTCGGTTGGCTTTTTGGGCTGCAAGTGCACACTGCAGGCTCATGTTCATTTTCTCATCAACCAACACCCCCAAGTCCTTCTCCACAGGGCTGCTCTGAATCTCTTCACTGCCCAACCTGTAGCTGCACCTGGGATTGCTCCTACCCAGGTGGAGGACCTTGCACTTGGCATGGTTAAACTTCATCAGGTTGGCATCAGCCCACCTCACAAGCGTGTCTAGGTCCCTCTGGATGGCATTCCTTCCCTCCAATGTATCAACTGAACGACACAGCTTGGTGTTATCGGCAAACTTGATGAGGGCGCACTCAATCCCACTGTCGATGTCACCCATGAACAAGACCGGTCCCAACACCGATCCCTGGGGGACACCACTCATTACTGGTCTCCAGCTGGACAACGAGCAATTGAGCACAACTGTTTGTGTGCGGCCATCCAGCCAGTTCTTCATCCACAGAGTGGTCCACCTATCAAATTGATGTCTCTCCAACTTAGAGAGAAGGATTTCATGTGAGACAGTGTCAAAGGCTTTACACAAGTCCAGGTACTGATAAAACTATTTCTTACCATTACCATAAGGTAAAAAGATACTGAGTAGTATGGAACAGCCAGAGGAGGCCCTTCTCTTAATTTGACTAGCAACTATATGCACTGTTATATAAGAGATATAGTGCATTTAATGGTACTTACTAAATATGTCAGCAGTGACAGATAGAGACAGGAGTTTGCAGGTGTGCAATCGAGTGTAGTGCCTTACCCATTCTGGTTTTCAATGATTGAAGCACAGGGGTTTTCCATTGGTTTGCATTTGCAGTTTCAAAATAATTGAACAGTTCCTCCCTTTTGTTATAGTACATCACTGAACTCCCAGGAAAAAATAAAATAAAATAAAAATAGAACTATCAGCAAACAATTTTGCCATTACGGTTATCTGGAAACCTGCATGTTATCTGCAGCTTCAATAATTATTTTGCTTATCTTTCAGATGTGTCAGTTATACATTCAGTGCTTCATGGGATTACTACTTTATTCTTTAGAAGTTTTGGAATATTTTTCCGAAGTTGAAAACTCAAATGCTCCATACCTATACCATAAAATGAATAGATTAAAAAATGATTTGATTATTTGGAAGCATAATTGACTTAGGTCCCCTGCCAAAAGTAAAAGTAGGCGTTAGTCCTAAACAGTTTGTAAGTGAAGTACAAACATATGAAAGAAGACAGGAAGTGGAAGGTGAGGAAAGCTAAGTGACTTCTACATGAACTTTAATGAGATTGCCAAGTTAGTCTTTGATTTCTCAGTCCGACTATTTTCTGAAGTATAGGATATCCTTCCAAAACAAGATTTCCAGGTTGGAAACTGACAGAGAAACAGAGAGAAATTTTCAGCATCCCAGACCAGCCACAAACTCCTTGAAATTCAATACCGTAGGTGAGGAGCTCACTAGGATAAAAAAAGCTAAACTCTTTTATTCAACAATAAGGTTTGAATGTCTTACAACCAATCCTTGTCTATGAATACATTAGAAGCTGGTTAAAGAAAAAGAAATATCCTGTCGTTAAAATTGATGGAGGCTATAGACTGATGGTGAATATGCTTGGGTGGCTATTATCTGTTTTACTTTTTTGTAATACTGTATAAAAATATATTTTTTAATATAAATGCTATAAAAACATTGTAATATGCATAGATTCTAACAACAAAAATATCTAAACATACATATGGTTTTCTATTCATCTTGCAGCACACATAAAGATAACTTTCTAAATTAAATTCAAAACCTCACTTAGGAATTTCACTTTCTTTGAAAACTATTAGGAATACTCATGAGTCACATCCATAGCTTGGTTCTAGCACAGAGCTATAATGTAAAGAAAGTTTACCCTACTCTTTAGGGATTGGCTCTCCCTTGAAGCCTGGATAAAATCATTCTGATAACACCTGAAGGATCAGTAGAGGATGGTGCTTCAATTACAGGCAAGGACCTGGGCCAAAAAGGAGCTCTCATAATGCTCACAGTGCTCATTACCTTTGGCTTTCTGCCTTAACAACTGGCATATACTGTATCAGGTGTATAAATGTTCTGCATGGTTCTTGCATATTCTCCATGCTTAGACTTACTTGGCAGCCCTCTGCACCTCCTCCTTTGCTGCCTTTCACCTTGTGAAATCATTATGTCACTTACAGTTACATAAGGCAGATCCAAACAACTTCTGAATTACAAGTCTCTCCATGGCACCCTCTCTGCAGAGGTGTGAGTGGCCACACCAGGGGCAGGGAAACAAAATTCCTTGCCCAGAATCAGGATTTCTGAGCTGCAGCTATCTCAATTTTTGAGGTGCAAGTGTTTTAGAAAAATTTGTGCATCTGAAACAAATGCTTTCTCACGCACTCTTCATATAAGCTTATAAAAATAACTTTTGTGTCAATTTGCTAGTGAAAAATGTTTCTACCTATAAGGTGTACAAATCTAGAGAAGTCCAGAGGATAAAACCAAACACCATCCTGGTGTTGCACCTGGCTTGTGCTAGTCAGTAGCACATAATGTGTTAGTATAATAGAAGTAATGAGTGTATAGAGGGATTCTAATACTCAGTTACTACATCTGTCTCTCTACATTATCATCATTAGAGTGTTTAGATGCAATTTATCTCCCTTTCCATTTGAAAGACTCATGTTCCCTCCTAAGAACTGGGCATCAGCCCAACCATGATGGGTTGTGTCTGTAGGGGAATGCCTTCACTTCAACACCTGCTATTAGCCATCATCAGCCCAGCAAACTCTATTTTGATCGTTCACATGTTTGCAATCATTAAAATCCAAGCAGAGATGGAACCAGTACATGTTTCTCTGATACAGAAACAGGAGAGAAAACTATAGAAGAGAAAAATAAAGCTATGCCTACTTTCCCATAGCTGACAGGTTTTACAGCTCAGATATACAAAACTAGCAAAGCTGGGCTCTGCTGACATTTTAATTAAATATAAATAGAGAAGAAGGATGCTGCTCGTGTCAAGGCCATTGGCTAAGGTACAAGACCTCAAGAGTGAGTCACTAGCAACTGCTATAGTCTGACACTGAGCAAATCAACTTCTCTGTGTCCCAGATTTATATAATAGCTTGTGTATTTAGACTTCCTGTTCCTTTGGGCAGGGATTGGCTTTTATTACATTTTTCCCAGCATCCAGTACCCTGAGGCCCTGATCTCTATGAGGTCACACAGTTATTATCATAATACAAACAGTCCCATCTAAGTCTGTGCTCTCCGGCCTAGATCTTACCAAAAAAATCTGCATGTAAATAGGAATTGAGGAAAGATACCTAAATGAAGCACAGAAATTCTTCCTTCAAGTCAAAATCTTGAGCAAAATATCACAGCTCTTTCTCTTATGTTAGAAACAAATAGTTAATAGCTTATTAAGGTGTAACTGTAAAAATTGGAGCTGAAGCAGCTCCCTTTGCCCACCTCCCAGGTACTGCTGGAAAAATCAAAATACACTAAGGTGATCAGAAGTTCTGCATAACTGAGTTCTATCACTGTAATTTAAAACAAAAAATACGGGGCAGGGAGTACTGTTGCAGTGCATACCTTGTCGTATCTGGTAATGTGTTTTGGAGATGGTTATTAAAACGTGCTTTGGAGCAAGGCATGAGGATTCCTATTCTCTCAGTCTTTCACAAGGAAGAATTACATAGGGTGGTCGGCACTTCTCCTAGTCTCATCTTACTGGGATGTGTAGGTGGGTGTGAAGCCTGTAGTTCACGTAGGCGTTCTCACGCAAGCTTTAATCTAGAATCTAGCCTGTGCGGGCTGCAGTGACACATCCAGTTGCAGTGCACACAGATGTTAGATACAAAAGTTGTCTAATTTGAATCAGGAGATCTGGGTTCTGTTAGTGACTCTTCTGTATATTTCCTGTATTGCTCTAGGCAAGGCATTCGGGGCCTGATCCAGCCTCCATTTAATTCCACAGGAATCTTTTCTCTGGCAGCAGTGTGAGCTGGATTAGACTCCTAGCCTACCACTTTTCCAGGCTCCTCATATTCCTCAATGGTTCAATAATACCTGCTCATTCCATAGGTGTCTAATACAGCTGAAGTTATTTGCCTCTAAAGTGATATGCTACTTAGGTATAGCATGAATATGCAATTGAATTAAGCTCTTGATTCAGCAAAACCCTCAAACCTCTAATAAGCCTCAATCAAGTAAACATATACTGGAGAATTTTAGGTTCTGTGTCATTAGGTGTCGATATGAAGTCTTAAACTTGCAAGGTTATTTACCTTCTTTACCTAAGTGGAACTACTTAGGGGCCTAACGTTAAGCATATGCCAAAGTACCTTGCTCAATGCTGCATTATCTATCATTAGCCATACACACGTGCCTGAAGTTAAGCATCTGCTTAAATACATTGCTTAATTCATCCCTAATAGCAAAATACTCATGCTTTCCAGCATTACAAAAACATTTAAGCTCAGATGTTAATCTATGTTTGATTATATGAAGTGTCATAAATAATTACTTTTATCTTTCTAATATATCTAAAGAAACACAGAAAATTTAAGATTGTGTAGCCCATGCTAATTTCCAGGAATCTTGCTTACCCTATAACCCTTTACTCTTTTACATAACATCAAAATCACAATACGGATGTGTATTTTGAAGTAATTGTGTTGGTGGTCCCTTCATGCTTTCTGAACATCTAACAGCTAAGCAAACACACGTGACTGATTAAAAGAAGAAAGGGAACTATTTTTACAGGGACCATTAAACTTTAACTACCATCTGGCAGGGAATGATTAGAGAAGATCAAAATTAAGGCAGTCAACACAAATACTGTGTGAATACCTCAGGGAATTAATGTGGATAGAAGACAGTGGACTTGTGGCTATGTTAAAGAGACAGACACAGAAGGAAGTGGTGAACACATCCTTTATGACTGCTGGCCTAATGGCCCCATTCACAGCAACAGGAGCAGAAAAAGAAGAAATCAAGAACACCTGGGAATAATCAGACACTAGTTGTCATAAAAAGGAAAGTTAAAGCATTATACAAGAGCCACACCATTCTTGTTCCTCAACAAGTCAGGAAGGAAATTTTTATTGTGGAGGTATGTTGAAGTTGGCAGGTAGTTAATATTCAAATTAGCCTACTATCTTTCCACAGGCATTTAAAGCAGGCTCTGTAATAAATCTTTTAATTGAATGACCTTATGGAACACGGACCTGTGGTTGATCTGACTGAACACTGGATGTCACTATTTATACACACTATTAGTCATTTTTTGAGGCATTAAAAAACGCAATCCAGCCATGAATTGGAGCAATCCAGCTATCTTTAATTACTGGTGGTCTTGAGATAGCAGTTTCAATGAGCCAAATCTTCCAAGACACCTAACAAACAGGTCACTTTTTACAACTACTCTACTGCCTGCCCTGGTTATGCTGCCATTAGGCGCTCCCTAACAAGAATACCATGGCTGCCTTCATATTTTATGGAAAGATTTGAGGTTTGGGTTCAGAGATAACGAACTGGCTGCTCACTGCAACATCTCACAGCTGAGAGTCTTACCAGGCAGCCAGATTATTACCTTATGACTCTGCTGTTGTGACTGGTAAGGAACAATTAAAATACAGCTCTCACAAAACTACAACATACCCTAGATGAGGCAGCTTATCATCTGACTGTGCTTGAGTACTACCTTCTTTTCATTCCGTAAGGTCTCCTGGGTTGGAAGACCCCTGGTCCCTCAAGCGTCTGACTCAAGGTTGACATTCAGCTCCTTCTGTCACTCAGCTCCCCTTCCCTGAGGAATAGGTGATTTCCAAGGAATACAATTGTTATAGGGGAGTACTTTTAGGAGCTAATGGAAGGAAAAGAAGGAGGTGGAGGAGAAGTATCTCTGAGCCCAAGTGGTTTGGGAAACAAATCAGTGCTAACAGTCCAGAAGGTCAGGTTAGCTGCTGAAAAGACTAAGGACAGGTGACAGGAGGCAAAGAATAGGAAAAATAGATACAGTAATGCACTGTGAAATGAGATTGGTTGTCCTTGTTTCTTGAGTTCAACACAGTACTTTGAAGTTCGACTTTTCAATAGCATAGGAGAAGCACATTGAATATGCTTCAAAGCGTATGAAATCTTGTCAACTGTACCTGATTTCATAGACTTATGCTAAACAACAAAAACAATCAGAAATGTACACGATTACTCTGAAATGTTCAGCCATTGCAAATGTTTGGTAATTTTAGACCTTAATTCTCAATAGAATTTAATAGAATTTTCCAATATATTCATGTGTCTACATATCACTCTGTATCCTTGAAAATGCTAGGACCTTAAAGAATTAGCTTTCTTTCACATTCTTAAAATCAGTATTTGTATTCTTTCAGGAGATGTAAGATATATTTAAAACAGCCCTAGGAGCTTTGCTAGTAAAGAAAACAATTGAAAATTGAAATTCCCATGATTTGCAAAAATACATTTCTATGCAGTACATGTGAACGGGGTCTTTCTCAGTGCCACACTGTCAGCGTACTATTGTAAAAACACTACGGGTGTTGAGAAGACTGTGTTTCTTGGTTTCTTTTCTATGCATCCTGGCTGGATGGCAAAATGTCTTAAAGTCAGCAGTTGTAACTGGAAATGTATGGCTGGAAATTACCTGCCCTGAATCTTACTCCAAATATTCTCTTTGAAGAAATATTGCATGCAAAATATTCTTTTGCTTAACTATGAACTTATATTTAAAATCTGAGCACAGTGGGCTGTCCGGCTGAGGCTCATGAACAGGTTTTGCTCTTTCCTAAGCCATTTCTAGCCTTATACTGTACTGAGTAGTTCTGCTAACACAAATAATCTATTCAGTGGGGCAAAACAGGAGTCAAATGCAGCTATAATATATTGATATGATACGTATAATATATTCTTATAGTATTTACATATATAGAGCATTATATAGAGTATAAAGTTTAACAAGCAATATTAATTTTGCTGTACATATATGCCACTTTGCAATTGAGTATACATAAATCTGTTCAGAATCTGGAAAGGCAACAGCTGTGGTACAAGAAGACAATCCTCTATCATTCCATCCTCAGAATATACCATAGACATGAAGCAATCAAGGACCACCTGAAAAAGCAGCACAGCTCTGATAAACCTCTGCAGTTTGTTGCCCTAGCTTTGATGCAAAAACCTCTTAAGACTGCTTGGAGCATATAACAGCCTATGGCTCTCTTTTGTTAACAAGGTGCAGAACATTCATTCTCCACATGCAAAATTCCAAATGCTGAGCCAAACTGAAAGAGAAATACAGTAGACATTTGTTGATTTTTTATCATGCCCACAAGCATCTACAGATGTGATCCCATGTAATGAAGCATGTGGCCTTAAGCTGGAATTATTTGCAAACAGCGGGATCTCCTGGCAAAAGAGATGGCACTTGCTGTGTTATGAAAGCTGTCCCTCTAAAACCATGTTTGGTTAGCACCTATGCCCTGTTGAAATTGGCATAGATAATTCCAAGTGGGAACAATGCCAGCACGACAGATGGAAGTGAATGCAGGCATGCCAGAAGACCAGTATGTTCATCAAGTCTAAATATTAGGGACGCAGTCCTTCCCAAGAATTTAGAAAGAGCAGGCTATCCAGAGTTTCTGTACTTTAGGTTCAGAATAAAATAATATATGATCTTTTTTATAACTATAAGCAAAGCTAATTATACTAATTTAAAAACATCTCATCTGAGCCACTCAGAGTATGATAGTACTCAGTTGAATTAGAACAAGTTTTTCTCTGTATTCAGACTGGCACCAGGTCCTAGAGGGCAGAAACTGCACTGGAGTCAAAAGGATTCCACAGGTTTTCTGCTAAGTGGTTCAGACTGAAGAGTTTTCATATGCAAATGAATATTTCTTATTTTATACAGTGCCTTCAGGCAGTGATCCCGAAGCAGTTTGCAAGTGTATGAGAATTTAAAATCATAGTTGTAAGGTACATCATTTACAATTAAGCAAATGAATCTTGTATGTATTACTGGTCTATAGTCCCATCTACCTTCCCACCAAGGATTACAAAATGGAACTATACTCTCTGAGGAGAGGGTGGAGGAAAACAAAATCCTTTTGCCACAATCCTGGCAGATATATGTGTACCCTGCTTTTGCTCTTTATATGACAATTATAGCCATAGCACATCAGTTATCCAAAACACTAATCTCCAAACAGGAATTACAATTCCTATGGTTTCTGAGCACTGAACAGCTACCTTGCCTGTTTCTCCTTCCAGATTGTGAACATCCAAAATATATTGCCCGCAAAGACTTGCCTAGAATCATTTACATGATTCTGACAAGAGGGAAGAGCAAAAATCTAGCAAAAAGAGCTTTGGTATTGTATCTTAAAACTGAAAATCTGGATTTGCAATCACCCCTGCACAAAAAACTTGTACTTTGAGAAACAGCCTGCTAACAAAACATCCCTCCATTTTGGGTTTCTTCAACTTCAGCAACCAAAATTTATATATACTTTTGGAAACACTGGCTCTAATATGGCCAAAGTTTTGGCTGCCTGTGCTTTCTCTGGATCTGTGTTTTATCAGAACGCGTGTATCATATGAAATGTGTTATAATTGGGTTGCTGACACTGCGTTCTAACTAGTGCAGCTAACAGCGTCAACTTACAGCTGAACTTCATTTTCTATTAAAAAGGTGTTTAGTACTATGAGTAGGAATAAAAGCCATTGCTGAATTTATTTCATTTAATCTAGTTACATTCCATAAACTAGAAATCTACATGTGTGTTACCCAGTCGATCGACTGACCATTTCAGGTATCAGCTGTTTTTTTTGCAACACAGGTTTGGGAAATAATGTGAGTCATCTGAATAAGACACCTTAGTTAAGAAAGTTTATGTTCTAATGTAATACATGAAGAGGAACTTTCATTCCAACGGTTCTAAATTTTATGTGTATTTATAACAATTAGCTTGATTAAACTGCAGTGGATTGTTTTATTACTGCTTTTCCTGAAAAAACAATGTCCCAAAAACACTAGCTAATACATAATAATGATTTTTAAATACATGAAAACTCACTACAAATGTGGCAATCCTGACACACACAGTGTAACAGATGTGAACCATAAAGTGGATCTATTCATGAACCTTTTATTTCACTTTCAGTTATATTGCAAATGCAAATAAAAATTACTTTAAAATATGGCATCTGTATTTTTTAGACAATTTGTAGTTTTTGCTGACACATAAAATTATTTTTAAAAAAATACAGGATCATCTTCCACTTTGTGGCATGCTGGGTTTTACAAAGGGTGGGTATGGCTGTACATGTTTACCGTGCTGCACAGCATCTGGAAGCTAACCAGCAGAACCTGAATGCTGGACAAAAAGGCTTGTCATCCAGGGGGAGAGCAGATCTACCGGACTTCTCTGGCAAGGCTCCATGGAGCCTTTATCTCCCTTTCCACCAGAATGCAGTAGCAGGATAAAGATGAAAACACCTCTTTTCCATGCTGAATTTCTGCTGTAGCAGAATGGCTTTCCTCTTGACAATGTCCCATTTTGTTATGTATTATTGCTATGGTAGTAGTAGAGCCTACATATACAATCATTGTGCTATTTAAAGCAGATCTCAGAGACCCAAAAATGACAAGGATTATAATGATTTTCAATTCAAATTGAAACAGTGGTCTCAACAAGATTAGCATACTTTCAGAATCTTGCTATGTATGAACATAATATGATGTTTGCGGTTATAACCATCCATTTCTAGGACTCGGGTGTTAAAATAATTAAAGAACTGTTGAGCAAATGCTCTACAGCCTAAATTAGCCCTACTTTATTAATTGATTTCAGTTCTCTATTAAAAGGAGCTGTTGAGACTAAAACACAACTAATTTTAGCAAAAAAAATAGCTTGGGTAAGTACTCTGAGAGACAACGATCACTTAAGAAACAGATTCTCCCTTTCCTCTGTAAAGCAAAAGTTTACAACGATGAGAGAAAACTTTATTATCTGCTTTCTGATAAAGCATTGCTTCCAGTTCAGCCAATTCAGCAATTAAAACTCCCAACATTACTTATGTCAAAATTTGCCAACTACTAATAATCAATAAGGAAAAGAGGTATTTAGAGTGTATTACCAAGATAATTTCTGCTTAAAGCAGAGCCCTCTAATAATGGCTTCATTCCTCCTTCTCAGAGCTAAATTGGTTTAAATATGCCGAAGTGTTTTAGTTCTGTTCCATGTACTTTCCACAAGCTGTGGCTCCAGTTATCTGAGAAGACCTATGCAGTCCTGAATGGGAAGATTCCACCACACAGTTGTGAATGGATAAAGTAGGAGTGCAGGATACTGTCCGTAGTGAAAAATGCTGGAAAACCCTGACTATTTAAATCAATATCAATCAATGCCCTGCAAACTACATCATAAACCTGAGGTTCTAGAGAGCTAACCCTGAGGTAATAACACCATTTTACATTTCAAAACATTTCACAAACATTAGGACAATCTCAGGAGGCCTTTGAGCCAATTTAATCCTTTGTGGGTGTTCCAACAATTAAAAGTTATTGGCATATACAGGTTTTCCAAACACATCTCCTCTTCAAAGTAGATTTAAAAAAAAAGATTAGTGTGAGTATGTGGCATGTTTTGAGTTAATAATTCTCTGCTGGGAGATAAAATTTAACCTGGAAGAATAGGGTTTGATCTAGAAGAACTTTTTATTTAGGCTTTAGGCAATCGCATTTCTCCCAATTAACCAAGATTTCTCCTTCAGCTAATACAGAACAGATATTCATCTTTCATAAGTTATTAAGAATAAATGTTGAATTCCAATAGACCCTTCGGTGCAAAGCTCTCTGGATGCACTCATTTATTCAGCATTGCACAGGATTTTACTTGTTCAGTTGAACCAATCTGCAATTGCCAAAATTCATCTGTACCTGGAGGAACACCAACCCATATCTACTGGGCAGACATGCCAGTTTACAGGTACTCTGCCCAGTTTCCTTATTACTTGCTTTCTGAATGGCAAACTGAACAGATATGACTTCACAGATCTCTTTGACAAATCAAGGCAAAAATACCATTTTTATGCAATGTCTGTTCTGATACTCATGTGTTGTAACAGAGTTCGATATGTGTAGATGAAAGTTCATTTTGGGGTTACAAAGTGAAACTACATGTCACTGTAAGACTGATTCATTGTATGGTGTACCTAGGAAATGAGATGCTTGGCCATGAGGATGACAGACTGTTGCTTTTCTAAAAATGAGGACAAAATGACTGGGAGAATCTTTATGCTTTAAGGGAAAATCTTCCAAAAGCTCAGGAAACCTGGGATGAACTTTCTCTTTCCTTTATGGGAAAGGAGGCCATGCTAGTGAACTACAGCTTGTGGTCACTTGCTACTCTTTCTGCCCTGACATAAACCTGGCTTAACAGCAGAGAACTGTGGGAGAGAAGTGTACTGCTCGAACAGCTGCACTCTATCTTATTTGCCAGGGGCAAAATGGCGAGGAAACCTCCTCTGGCAGCCTTGGCCACTGCCCACATGCATAACTGGCTCTGTCTGGGAGAGACAGTTGGGAAACAGGGAATCTGTTCCAAGCGATTTGAGGAGTTTAAGATAAATTTCCAAGTAGAATAGACTTTTAGAAACGTAGTGAGCAATTGGAAATTACACTGTTCTTTAGTGCACTGATGCACTTCCTTGGGGACCTAGCAGCATGTCAACCAGATAGAAAACAGTGTGACAGTAACACAAATCTTTTTTTCTTTATGAAGGTGTGCTTGAATTAAACCGAACATGGTCCCCAGAGATCAGTAACTGCTCTTCTAACTCCTCCTGAAAGAAGCAGATGAGTTGCACTTAAAATATAATATCAGCTGTTATGCCTTAAAAGCAACTATAAACAAGTATTTAATGGTGGTTTTGACATTGTTCAGACCAGCCTACGAATGTGTATTTTGCAAAACATTCCTGGGTGGGAATCATGAGAGAAGAGGGCACTTTCTTCATGAGAGAAGAGGGTTTCCATTTAACACTTGTTTGAATCCATGTGACTTGGCACTGTGGGTATGCAGGAGGGTAATGTCCTCTTTCTTCTCCATTCGCGAGAGCTTTGGGAAGATCTGTCTGACGCCTGGAGGTCCAGACCGCTGCTACCTTCCCCCGAAGAAAGCACATCTCCAGCCCATGTGCTTCTGCCATGAACAAGTGAGTTTCTTTGTTGCAAAGGGCCTGCCCGCTGCTAGGCTTCCTAGAGGTAAATGATGTACTTTTGTATGTTAGTGCACAGCAACATTTGAGCCACTCCACCAGCACAACACCCACATCTGCTTTATGCTTTGTTTTGTTTCTTCACAATGCTGAAAATATTTGTTACTGCAATAGCAGATAGACTGAAATTATTTTTAGTGGAAAGCTCTGCCTAACCATTAAAGGGTTTTGCCATTGATACTTATTTCTCACTTAGTGCTTGTCTATGGAAGAACCACTCGGCAGTCACTGCAGATCTGCCCATTCACCTCAGTTCCCAGAGAACAGTGGAAGACCTGAAAAGAAAAAAAAGAAAACAAAAAAGCAGGCAACTTACAACTTCTTTGGTGACCTTCATAGACTCCCTTTATGCTGCCCTATTAATAAGACTCTGGATGCACACTGCAACCAAACCAAGCTTGCTGTTGGGTTTGAGGCAGGGAGCAGAAAGCTGGGAAATTCAAACTGTACTGTTGTCTCTGACCTTTGGACCTTCAACCGAGCACAGCTCTGCTGTGCCAACGTATCACAAGGCACAGCTCTGTGGGTTTTAAAAGCAACATTATGTTTAACATTAGTATGCAGCTGCTGAAAGCGCCGATTGATTATGTTTGT
This sequence comes from Amazona ochrocephala, assembly GCA_039720435.1. Classification (NCBI taxonomy): domain Eukaryota; kingdom Metazoa; phylum Chordata; class Aves; order Psittaciformes; family Psittacidae; genus Amazona; species Amazona ochrocephala. The sequence goes on along the minus strand of CM077881.1, from coordinate 67,170,857 downwards.
TGGTGAGTGTTCAAGTTGCTGTTACGGAGTATGTCTCAGCTGTGTGGCTGTGGTTCAATAAGCAACAGCAACATCAGTACTCCACATAAGTTTGGAAGAGGCCAGGAGCAAATTCCTAAGAGATCATGCTACGTTCCTATCCCTAAATATAATGCACATATCCTTTTACTTGTCCCTTTGGAGACTGTAGCATACATACTATTTCAAAGCTTATTTTTATGGCACAGATTGTATCAAATACAAGTTTTGCAACAATTTAAATACATGTTTCCCAATGTTTTACCCGAAATGTGGATTTTTATACATTTTTCCTAGTTGGCACTAATACTACTAACAATGGTAAATGACCATTAAACAATGATCCCCAATGTCAAGTAAAATACTGAAGAACACGTGAGTGATTGAAGTGGTAATCTCAGCAACACATGCTCAGCTCAGCAATGATAACCTTGTGATTAAGCTTGACTAAGATGGATTTCTTCATTACTTGCATGCGAACCTCCTCATTATACAAAACCGACTTAATAGTGGGGATGTTTTGAACACTTCAGGTGTTCCCCGGCTCGGCCTATCTTCCTGCCTGTGACTCTTGCCACGCTGGGACCTGGGGCGTTCCGGGTTCGTTTCTGCAGCCCGTGAGCGACCCGCACCCCGACAGGCATTGACACTCCGGGATACGGGGCTGCTCTGCCTGGCTCCACCAGCCAGTGACGCTCTGCAGCGCCCCCGCATCCTCCTTCCACTCAGCGGGACGTGCCGCAGCACTTTAAATCTCTGCCCGTTAACGCGCTTCCTCCACGCCGCGGGGACGAAGCGCCCTCACCGCGCCGCTGCCCTGCCGCGGGCCCTCAGGGCGCCAGCCCAAGCACCCCGAAGCGCGGAGGCCGGATCTGGCCTAACTCCCATGGAAAGCCGCACCAGAGACAGCCCCGCGCCGCCCGCGTTCCCGTGGCGGGGAAGGCACAGCGCAGCTGCGGCTGCGCCAGGGTGGGCTGCTGAGCGCTACGCGCCCCCCGCCGCCGCCAATGGAGCGGATACAAAGTGACCTTGGCGGTGCAGCCCGCCTCCTTCCGCCGCGCTGCATCCGGGCGCTTGCCGCCGGCCCCGCCGCGCCTGCGCACAGGAGTCCCAGTCTGTCGGGTGTGAGGTGCGGCAGCCGGAGCCGGTGAGTGGCCGTGTGGCGCTATCCGCGGTCATCGCCTTCCCTGTCTGTCTCCGCGGTCTCCTCACCCTCTCCCCTTTCTCTTCAGAGACACCGGATTGTGGTCCCCGGGACGCCGCCCCCTAAGATGTTCGCTTGCGCCAAGCTCGCCGCCTCGCCCTCCCTGGTGAGTGGGGGCGCCAAGGCCCGCGGGGGGCGCCGGGGCCGCTTCGAATGCGTGTCCCGGGCGGCAGGAGGGCGGCGGCGGCGGTCGCGGGGCGCCCGGTTGTCGATCGGGTCTCTGAGACCCTCTGAAGGCCCCTGGGACGAGTTAGTATCTCGGGCTGCCCGGCCGAGTGCGAAAGGGTGAAGGGGGCTGCGGTGGGCCCGGGTTCTCCTTCCCGCTTCCTTCGTGTGAGCCAGAGGCCTTTGCCAAGGTGAGGGGCCTTCCCGCACGGGCCGTGAAGGGGGAGGGCAGCGCATCGAAAAGCTCTTGGGCCTGGTGCGCTCTGCACCTTGGTGTAGGTCAAACTCTAGCCTGTTGCTTGTCCTATGCAAGGCTGAGATTTTTTGCCCTTGCAAAGGCAAGGGGCTGCCCTGCTTGAGAACGCCGTCTCTAGCCTGCAGAACGTCTCGTTTGCAAGGTGGAGGCACAGGTTTGCCCTGCGGGAAGAGCTTTGTGCAAGAGCCGATATGACCTTAGCCTGCTGGAAGCCCAAGGACATATGCAGGCCGCTTGTGAAAGAGGCTTCATTCATTTATGCCTGACGATTTAAAAGCCCGTGTTATGTCTGTCCATTTAACAATTTTGGAATTAATTTTTATGGCTTTTGTTTTTTTCATTTCAAAATGTGTATTGCTGCCTGCTGGTTTTGTTACTGTTTTGCTGCATTTTCTGTCAGTATAGAGCATGTACAGGTTCATTGAATGACATAACTATTCACAATAATGTCTCCTGAGAACAGTGCTATCAGATTTCATGGTTGTGTTTGCTTCTGTAGCTTTTATTGTATATCCAGATATGCAAAGATTGCTGTTTTTCAAGTAAGACAAATGGCTTAGTAGCTAATAGCCTTAGAATCTTACAGACTATTGTATTGGAATAGCTGTGATCAAATGTGGTGGTTTTTATAGCTTTTTTCCTCCTCTTGCAGATCCGTGCTGGATCAAGAATCTTGTACAGACCAATTTCGGCATCTATGTTGTCTAGACCAGAGGTCAAGAATGGAGAGGTACCTTATAAACAAAATTCTGTATCTTCCTTAATTATCTGGTGAGCCTAAATGTCGTCAACCTAGAGTTCACTTGTACTAACTCAAATACCTATATTATGGAAATTGCTCTAATTCAAACACCTCATAATACCTGTTGCTGTTTCCCCTGAAAAATCTTTCATATTTAAATTTGATTGCTTTCATGTGGAACAGGTAACACTGAAGTTATTTTAACTCTTACTATAGTCTCATCACTTGGAAGAATAACTAGACATTGGATCTAATACAGCTTTTGAAACTGCAAAATAACATATTAAAGTGGTCATAGATGATGGTCTGTGTCTGAATATAATCTTTTTCATGTTTTGTTTTCTTAGGGCAACTCAACACTTAATGGGGCCCAAAATACTGTCTCCCGACTAGCACTTAGAGAATTCCAGACTAGTGCTATCAGCAGGGACATTGACACTGCTGCCAAATTTATTGGTGCTGGTGCTGCCACAGTAGGTGTGGCTGGTTCTGGTGCTGGTATTGGAACAGTCTTCGGTAGTCTAATCATTGGTTATGCCAGGTAATCAATCTCTGTCCTACAAAGCTCTCGAATTGCATGCAGATATATGTTGAGACAGCACCCCCCAGATAAGCCAAGTGGTAATAAGGATGATGACACTAAAATAAATGCTGTTAATAATTACTGTTAGTGATAAACATGGCTAAACAGAATAATGTGAAACTGTTCATTCATTGGGATGGCTCTGTTGTTAAATTCAGAATTTTGTACACGCCTACCTAGAGAAGGGACATGAAAGAAGTGAGATTATTAGACTTCTTTGATGTTCTGATCACCAGAGCATTCAGTGCCAAAACTAAACAAAATCTAGCCTGGATTTTTTTTTTCCCATGTGAGGGGAGAAGTCCTAAAGAGAGACTGCATGAAAGCTAGTAATAAGCAATGTGAGTTGGTATGCTTTAGACTTCGTAGTCAGGATTGTTGCCTAGAAATGGGTGCTTAATTCATTTTTCTAACGCAATCAGCTTTGTATCTCAGGCTGTGTAACTATTTTACGGAATGAAATCTGAAGGGGGTGGGAATTTTATAGTAGGGATGAGCTTCTTCCAGATAAGTTTGCAATGTTCGTGTAGTAGAAGTAGTTCACGTGGTATCATGGAAGAGCAGACTCGATACAGACATTAAAAAAAAAGCTTTTAACAGACTGTTTCATGTTCCTTGCTCTTTCAACCAGTTAAGACTTAATGTCTTAATAAAGATTCTTAAGCCTACTGAAGACAAGGGAGTTTGCCTTCCACTTGAAGAAATATAAGTATTTTCAGTACAAAACGTCTCCTTAATTTGGCATGAACATGTCAATAAGAGGTTGTAGAATGTTACTTCATACTGAAGTGGTTTTACTCTTCCACACGCTTGGAGGGATAATGCAGTGCATTTTTGAAACAAACTGCTGTGTAGTTATTTTTCTTTTTTTGCTCTAGGTGGTTTCAGTTCCTGTATTTGTGTTAGACTTACTTAAAATGCTGCACACAAACTTCCTTGGGATATAGTTTTATGTCACAGATGTGAAGTAAATCTACAAAGCATAGTGCTGACAGTTTCTGTGTGGGAGGATGTGGAGAAGTCAAATTCAAAAGCATATAGGAATGTAATCAACAAAAACTGTGCTTATTTGGAACAACCATATAAAGTCTGCATAACCTGAATCGAGTCTTAATTGCCAACTCATTTGTCTTCAGTAAGATCCTTGCTAAAAATTACTCCTGCTTGGATTTATGGGATTTTCCTGTTGTGGAATATATGGCAGGGAAGTATGAGGTTCTGAGTCTGTCAGATGCATTAAACTGTATGAAAAACATCTTAATTGTAAAGATAAAATGGACTCACACCTTCGCTTTCTTTTAGAAATCCTTCTCTGAAGCAGCAGCTGTTCTCATATGCTATCCTGGGATTCGCCCTGTCTGAAGCTATGGGTCTCTTCTGTCTGATGGTTGCTTTCTTGATCCTATTTGCCATGTGAAAGGAGATCTGCCTGTAATACTGGCATTGGAATGTAACTGCATTTTATGGGACTCCCAAAATGTTGGTATCATGGAAATTGATGCTATTTCCAAAGTCATTTCATTAAAGATAACAACTTTAACTGTCAACCTGTTGCCTGCATTTATTATCTTTCTCGCTAGGGTATCTGGAAGACAGCGTCTTGTCATTCAGTCACCACGGATTTCTCCTGATAATGACGTATCACATAGAACCCTTCAAATAATGGCTTCAGGTCTAACATTTTATTAATTAATATATATGGGCATGTTGCTTGTTTGTTAAAATCAATGTGGCATATCGTTGAAAAATCAAAGGATACACAGATTAAATTTGAAAGGCTGTACTGCTAGCCTTGTTCCTTCAGTTGTGTTTCAAACTTACCCAGAGCTTTTTCTGCACAGTTTGTCTCTTAGGCTGGCTGGCAGATAAGGTATTCTGGTGGCTTTTGCTAGATGGAGCTAAACACATCCACAAACGGTGATAGGAGAGTTCACTTTGCATTAGTTTTCAGTTACATGATAAATTTTGATCACCATAGTAAAAAATTTCCACTTGGGTCTGACCAGTGTTCCAGTTGAACTAAACCAACAACTTCTTCAGGTGATCCACATTTTTAGGTGGTCTGGAATTGTGGCACATTGATATTACACTCTTACTTAGTTACTGCATTCTTGGCATCACATAATTAAAAGGGAGAACTTCCAGCTTCCTAATTTTGTTAAGTCACCCTTGCATTCTCTCTCAAATTCTCTTAGTAGCAGTAGGATCAAAGCATTTTTATTAAGAAAATATCTGCAGTTATCAAGCTTTGCTTATCACTGTATCTGTCTTAACAATCTAAACGCATTTACGGTGTTGTCTATGCTTACAGCAACATGCTGTGTGCTACTATATGCTAATCTGGTAGGGGAGGTGATAGCATCTCAAGCTTTATTCAGAATATTAAATAATAGGTCTGATCATTCAACATATGTAAGCTGTACTTTGGAAGAACATGAGTAAGCTTGTTACAAGCTTTGTCAGCTTGCTGTTAAATGGGTGATTACTGAATTAAATCTAGGAAATTTTTTAATGTAAGCTGCCTATCCCTGGGGAAATGGAGAAATGGCTAGTGGCTCTCAGATCCTTACAAGGTGCAGGTAAGACTTTTGTTTTCATCCATATGAAAATACCACACTGGTGTTCATAGGCATAGTTTAGTGGTAGACTTGGCAGTTCTGAATGATTCTATGATTCATGTAGCCTAACTTGAACCTAGCATGAGAAGTTAATCTCCCCATATGTTCTTAGGAGAACATAGTCATCTCTAAAGGATTAAAAGTTGCTGTGTAGCTACAGAGAGCGTCCATTTATATATGTGAGGTTTAGAAGGGCAGAATATGCAGCATCCTTAAACGTCCAGCTATAGCACAGTAGTGCCTTATATGACTAGGTCTGGATGTGGGGTTTTTTGCAGGATGAGAGAGGGTTAGGGGGTAAATCATACTGCAGTTATCTTCCATGTGGTTTATGCTCACACTGTTTATTTTATGAGCTTACTATTATTCGTTCTCTTAAGCTGCTCGCTTACAGAGCTGACATACAGTGCATTTGCCTTGGACGAAAGGTAGATAATGATCATTGGAATTCTAGGCTAAAGCTCATCTATGTACTTCTGTGCTTCTGGTATGTGAACTTTGCTCTGTTGTTTCTGTACTGTAGAAATCTCTGCAGGCATTTGAGGTGGCAATCCATATTTGCTAATATTGTGGACTAGTTTAATGAGGTAGCTTAATTCCAGCTTTGATCAAACCAGTATCTTCAGACTTGTCTTGCTCAAGTCTAGCTCTGAGTCTGTTAATTGTACTTACCAAATTATTTGAACCATATAAAATGGTTGTGCTGAGTTGTGACTGTGTTTGGTATAGGAAGATCTGGCTAAGCTGTTTCTCTGTAACCTCAATAAGAAAGCCACAGGAGTTTGAAGGTTTGAATAATAAGTTCTGGATTTACATCCCATCTTTTCCCATGCAGTTCACCCTGTCAACATGTACCCCTTTCTCTATGATCAGCCTTGTCTGAAACGCAGTGAACATCTCAGGTGATTCTGTATACAGATGTGAAGCCTGTCTGGTTTAGTAGTAGCATCTCCCCAAGCTTGTTATCTTTTCACTCTTAGACTGGTGAACACAGGCAAAACCCAAGCAAACGTGCTGTTTGGTTATGTCAATCTTGAAAGAATCAGATCTCACTGTTATAGATTGTCATTGTTTAAGCCCAGCCGTAACTCAGAAAACCACACAGTCTTTCTCTCACTCCCCCTCCCCTTCCTCCCCCCAGCTCCTGGAAGGATGGGGAGGAGAATTGAAAGAATGTAACTCCCATGGGTTGAGATAAGAACAGTCCAGTAACTAAGGTATAACACAAACCACTGCTGCTACCATCAATAATAATAATAAGGGAAGTAACAAGGGAAGAGAATACAACCACTCACCACCCACTGACCGATACTCAGCCCAACCCGAGCAGTGATCTAGCCCTTCCGGGTAACTGCCCCCAGTTTATATAGTGGGCATGACGTGCTGTGGTATGGAATACCTTTTTGGTCAGTTTGGGTCAGGTGTCCCGTCTCTGCTTTCTCCTGGCTTCCCCTTGTCCCTGGCAGAGCATGAGACTCAGGAAGTCCTTTGTCAGGGTAAACATTACTGAGCAGCAGCTAAGAACATCGGTGTTATCAGCGCTGTTCCCAGGCTGAAAGTCAAAAACAGCACTGCACCAGCTACTAAGAAGGAGAAAAATGACTGCTACTGCTGAACTCAGGAAACAGACAGAGACTAATCAAGGACTTTTAAAACATGGCAACAAACCTTCACACAGAGGATTATCCTCCTTGTAGACAATAAGGGGCTTAGAGACAATGAGCGATGGGTGGATTTTCACATCTGGATGATCACAGGGCACATTGGCTCCCTTTTTCCATTTCTGCATTTTCCTTGTTCTTGTAAAACAGCGTAGTTTCAGTGGTTACTTAAGTACTTGGTCAATTTGAGTGGTCTTATAAAGACAGAAGATACTCTTCAGTTTTCCTAAAATGTTCATAAAAGAGACAACTGTAAATGTGTAAAAGATCAAATGTTTTTTACCAAAATAAAAAACAAAACCCACAATAAATCCTCACCAATCTCTGCAGTGAGTGATTGGGCAGCAGCAGGACTCTTACAGAATCATAGAATGGTTTGGGTTGGAAAGGACCTTAAGGTCATCTAGTTCCAATCCCCCTGATGTGGGCAGGGACACTTACCAGTAGACCAGGTTGCTCAAAGTCCTGTCCAACCTGGTCTTGCACACTGACAGGGATGGGGCAGCCACAGCTTCTCTGGGTAACCTGTGCCAATGGCTCACCACTCACAATAAAAAAACTTTCTTATATCCAACCTAAATCTTCCCTGTTTAAGTCTGAACCCAAACTTTTCTCCTTTACATCAAGAAGTCTTTCTTCATAGGTTAGAGAAAACAGATTGAAAGTTGCATGAGGTGATGCTATAGGCTTCACTTTCCTGAAACCTTTTTCAGTTTCTTTTGCCATGGATTGTGCTGACCTTAAAGATTGTCTGTCAGCTCATGGAAATCTGTACTGTAGGTTCTCCAGATGAAAAGACTCTTCATGTTTCATTGTTGAAGCTGAAGCCAAGATCTGCATTGTCTCTGAATAACTGTGCTGGCTGCTGTCCCAGTAGATCAGCCACCTCTGAAAGTGATGAGCACAATAGCATTATCCTAACGTATAATGAAGGAAATGTTTATGTTACAAATTACACTCTTAAGTTATTGCTGCAGGTAAAAGTGATTCATGCTTTCCATCCTGCTGTCTTTTTTCTTTTTTTTTTTTTCCTGCTTTCACTCCATTTATGGTTTTGTTTTGTTTTTTTTTTTTTTGCACCAATTTCAGAACGAAGAAAGGCAGATAACTTGTGGTTCAGGTTTTTGGTCAGGGCTGATGTTGCCATGTGATGGTAGAGCTAAGCCACTGAAAAATACTTCTTTACATACAGCTTTAAGTTGTGTTGTGAAGAAATACGATCGTTATTCCTCTATTTTTCTGCACTCATATTTAAGCCCTTTGTGACATGCTCACAGTAAAGAGTAACTCCACCTTTGAGTAAACATGTACTTTTATGCACTGGTTTTTATCCCACCTTATCTTACAGAACTTTGCAAAAGTGTTTTACAAAAATAATTTGCAAGAAATGAAACATACCATATTGTCTTTTGTAAGTTCAGGGAAACTTAGACAACATGTAATTTCCTGGAACTAATACCACTCTTTTAGAAATATGGTATTTTGTTGTTGTTGTTACTCGTGTTTTCATACTCTCAGTCTCGGGAGTAAGTTCCAAATGATACAAGGGCAGAGAATTAAAACTTCATCTGTGATTCAGGGTACATAGTGGCGGAACTGTTTCACCATGTATCGTATATGATGATGGTTTTTTAATTCATGCAAAATGCTTCCAGTTCCTCGTTTGTAATATTTACGCACTTCCCTTCATTGTACCAAAACTGCTGCAGCACTATACAATGTTAAATCTGCTGAACGTTTAGGAGAACCCTGGCTTCAGGCACACGCCTAGCTCATGACATGGGAGTTGTGATGCAGAGACGGGGAAGCCAGAAAAACAAAGCCAGTACACGGGTTTGGAGGGCTGATTATTCCTAAAGTTAGACGTGTCCAGCGCACCAAGCGCTGTTGCTGAGCAAAGCGTTACAGCGATTTCGGCTCTAACCGCTTTCTGCTGCCCACCCCTAGCAGCAGCAGCAGCAGCAGCAGCAGCACTTCTGGAGGGCCAACAGCAGAGGATGGGCGCCTCATCCTCGGCGCTCCCCACCCGGCATAGCTGCACGAATCCTCCATCCCCGGCAGCGCTACCAGCGTGGCCGGCGAGGTCTGCAGCCAGCCACACCCGCTGTGCTCCCCGGCAGGGCCAGGGGTGCATTTCTGCTCTGAACGCTGGGGCAGGAGCTGCTATAGCACTAGACCGGGGAGCCGCGCCCCAAACAACCTCAGCCACACAGGACCCGGGGCGCTTCCGGCCACACCGGCCGCCGCCGGCAGCGCCGAACCTGCACCGCGGGCCAGCCCTCCGCTCCGCCCCGCCCCCCCGCCACGTGACCCGCGCCTCCCGCCGCCTGCGGAGATGTCAGCCCAGCTCTCGCGAGAAGTGACGGAAGCCTGTGGGGGACCCGGCCTTTAATGTGCGGTTCGGCCCGCGTTCCCGGGGTGAGTTTGTAAACACGAGCGCGGCCTGGCGCGGCCCGACGGCTCCTCCCTCCGCGCTGCGGCGGCGCCCGGTCGGGCGGGCGCATTGAGGGCGGAGGGCAGGGAGCGGCCCCGCTCCCCCGGCAGTAGGCGGGGGATACCCGGGAGGCAGTAATATGGCGCCGCCGCTCCTCTCCACGGCAGCCCCCTCCCCCACCCCGGCCTGCGGCTCCCGCCGCCCCTAGAGCTGGGGCGGGGCGGCCCGGCCGGCGCCGTGGAGACCGTTACCCGCCCGGAGGTAGGGGTCCTGGCGGGCGACCCGAGGGCGCGGGGCGGAGCGGGGAGGCGAGTGGTGAAGGGGGCTGCAGCTTCCCGCGCCCCGCATCCGGAAGTGGGCTGCCCCGCGGAGGCATCGCCGGTACCTGCCCCGGGTCCGGCCCGCGGCGGAAGATGGAAGGCGGGGAGAGTGCGGGCGGAACGGGGCAGCCAGGCCTGGGCTTGCCGGCTCAGCTCAGCTCTAAGGAGGCCTCTCCCTGCATCCATCTGCTCTGAAGGGAGATCTTGGGCCTTACCCGGTGCTGTGTGGAAGGTGCTGAGAGGGGTACGGGGGGCGGGCGTGGGGTGTGTTTGAAGGGAGGGTAAGAACAGTTCTGCACCAGAGGGATGTGGAGGCTTGTCCGGGAAGTGTGCCTTTTGGATCAGTTCTCCCATTGACTTTGCCTGTTGTTGTGCATTATGCTTCTCGAGTTGTCTTAATAAAACGTCTCCTAAGCTTTCACATGAAAAAACACATTATAAACCCTCAAGCAATGATGGCTGCACGACGTTTTAGGCACAGATGTTTTATGCCATGATGCAACTTAATGTTTGGACTTAAGGGATATGTGTGCTGCCATGTTGCTTCTGCAGTCTTACTCATGCTACAGTCTTTCTGCATCACACTCTCTTGGAGTGAGATCCATGAGTATGTTTCAATGTCTTATCAATATACTCTGTGTCACTGATTTGTTTTTCATTATATTGCTTTCTCCCAGAGATGTTTATCTTCAAATGCTGATACTGACACCTGCCTCCTTGCACTAGAATCAGAAATTCTAATAAAGCTCAAAATTCTGAATCATCTGCTGCTTTTGAAATAGTGACCCTGAGTATGGCTAAGCTCTGTTTTCTTTTCCACATTTTAAAATAATGGTTTTGTTTTCTTCTTGCCATATTTTACATGGCAATGAATGTTATGTCCAGGCTAGATGGAGTTAATAGAAACAAATATTGCTGAAGTTAAGGTCATAATACTGCTAGATCTGTGTTAGATGCTGAATTCATCATTAGCTGATAGAATGAGGAGAACCTTTCCTTGTGGCCCTGGTCTTCCACAAGTGCTTTAGACATAATTTCTTCAGCCTTCCAGTGCAGCACAAGTTACCATCTATTAGCAGATATCCAGTTGCAGACATAATTTCAGATAGACAGACTGTAGTCGTTAGGTGTTCACTTGAATTCTCTTAGTGTTTGTAGTTCTGCATTCCAGAATCAAAATTGGGAAGCTGTCTTATTAAAAAACAGGAACTTTGTCAGGGGCTGCTTGTAATGTAACACATCAAAAAGTTTGAAATAATGAAAGAATCAATCTGTACATGGAGTGAAGCAGCTTTTTTAAGAAATCTGTTATAAGTGTATGTTTTAATACTAATACTGCATGCTAATACTTAATCAACTAGTTGGGCCTTTTTTCTTCTTCGCAGTATATTTTTCTATCCTGATTTGAAGTCTGGAAATATGACCATGTCTGGTATGTCTTTTTCCAGAAACTCCTACACTATGCAGCATCTAACATAATGTACTTTCAGGTCTCACGTTGTGTGACCAAAGTGTTGGGCAGCCTGAGATATGGTTTTCCTTTGAATCTCATTTAATTAAATTTTTGGTGTATCGTGAGGCTAAAATTCCTTTTCTGTCATCAGCTGTTCTTTTTTTTTTTTTTTGCCTTCAGTTATTAATTAGCTTAAACTTACAAATGCACATTTTTGTCTTTGAGGAGTTTTACTGTCTTTAAAAATTCATATGTTATTTCTAATTTTTTTGGTTATGGTTCCTTAAAATAATTTTAATTTCCATATAAAAATAATACATTAAATGTTTTCAGAGGAGCAAACATGGTTTAATACTACTAACTTATTTTTTTGAATAATAAATAGATTTCAAGTCATCGTTGTCCCCCTGCGTAACTTAACTACATTTGTTTCAAATTAATAATGTGCACTTGATATAGTGATAGAAACATGAGTCAATATTTAATAATTAAGCAAATAATTTCCCAATTTATGCCATACTCTTTCCAGCATTGTTCTTCATCATTTGCAGCTCAGCTTGAGAACTTTTCAATCAGCTCCAGTTCAGACAGGAGCTTCCTTTCTCTTCCAAGCAGTATGCTGTGTTTCCCTTTCTAGGAAAATGACAGTGGTCATTTGTATTATTCCTCACAGGAAAAAAAGTCATTCTGTTTTAATGAGCAATGGGAGTCCTGTAGTGGGATACTTATGATATATTTAAATATTTTTTGAAATTAAATTTTTAATTATTGTATTCAATTTTATACTTCAGTGATGCAATCTAAAAAAAATGTAAAAATGAAGTAACTTTTTGTTAAGCTTTTTTTTATTATTTGTTGGAAGTAGTGTAGGAAATTGAGATTGTATTTCTAATGTTTGTTAGATTGATCGGCAAAATTCAGACATTCAAACCTAGACAAATGAGCTGGGGAATCTTAAGTCCTATTATCTCTCTAAGCAAATTGTGAAAATATCAGTAGAATATTAACCCCTGTATATTTCTTCTCTGAGGTTCATTGGCCTTTCACTTATCTGCAAGAGCTATAATTCACACAGCATGAGTTTCCAGTAAGTCAAAGAAAGACCAAGACACCTTTGAAAATACATAAGCCAGGGGGTTAATTTAGGAGCTGCCATATGCAGACAGCAGGAAGTGTTAAGCCTGAGGACTTTTTTTTTTCCATTAGTGCTCTCTGTTTACCAGAAATGTACATTTACATTGAAATAGCCTGCTTCTTCCACAAAGCTGAAGTGATGTAATTGCTTTGTGTCTGTACATGTGACATAGGAACAAGCTGACTTTCTTGTTCCTATTGGAACTTAAGTCAGCCGTCCTCACTTCTTGCATTTTTTCATCTTGTCCAGATGTTGTCCCCTTTATAGAATCTTAGACAAACCATGAAAGGTATGGAATTAACTTTAGACATCAGTTATAAGCAGTTAATAATAGCAGAGCAAAAAGTGCCCAACATTTGACTTTTTATAAAGAAAAAATATGAGCATTATGCTACGGTCATTACATTCTTCCTTATTCTTCCCCAGAACTCTCTGAAACAGGTCATGTGTCTTCTAGGAAATAGCACAACCATTCTGTTAAGCAGTGAAGTGTGAAGAAGGAGCTCCTGTTTCACTGCTTGGCAATTTCTGAGGTTTACGACCTTTAAGTATTCTGGCCTACATCGTACAGTTTTCTTACAGAATCTACTGAGCTACTTTCTGGTGATCCCACTTTCTTTAAGAGGAAGAATATTTTTGTTTTTCAGTTTCTTTTCTCCTCCATTCTCTTCATCGTTCAGTTTTAAATTTTAGGAATTCTAAATTCTATGGCATTACGCAAATACAGTCAGAACACATTTGAAAGTGGACTGTAATGCTCAAGTATTAATTACACCACTTTTGCTTCTTCTTTCTTTTTTTGCTTTATAGGAAACGGAAGAAAGAAATAGCTGTTCCAGTCCCTCCAGGTAAGTGAAGCAATTATTTTTTCCTTTAAAATACAAATTATGTTTTTATTTATGTTGCTTCTTATTAAGTGGGGTAGGTCTACATTTTTACTGAAAGCAGAACTTGCAATTCTGCCCTATAGAAAACTGTGGCAATAACAGTGGAAATAAAGATAGGCTTAAATGTGAAAGGTGATGAAAATTTAAGCTGTACAATGCTGTATGCAAGTATTGAAAGTGTAGGATGTGGCCTGTTCATTTTGGTTTGCGTTGATTTGTTTGGTTGCATGAGAAAAACATCTCTTTGAATTTTGAAGGGCTTAAATTTGGAAAACAAAAATAGCTACTATTTGTGGTTTGTTGTTTTTTTTTTTTTTTTTTTTTCTCTAAAGAAGCTTATCTATTAAAATTTTTGTTGGAGCCAAGCAAAACACTAAATTCAGTTCTTCAGATAATCGTTAAGATAATATCATTCTTTACGGTGGCAAATGTATTCAGTCCACTTCACTTTGAAAAAGAATGCACCTCAAGTAGAACTCTTAAAAGTTTGTAAAGACTTTGAATTATTGCTGTACTTTGCCCTTTAGTGCTTCAGTTTCCCATTAAAAAAAAATGAAGCTTTAAAGTAAAATCTTGAAAATCTTATACTACCTAAAGCAACTACATACTGTGATGGGATCTACAAAAAGCTTACTAAGAGTTAATGATTCTGTATACAGTAAGGGTTTGTATCTTGCAGTAAAAAGGGTCACAATTCCAGATCAAATATAAAGAATAAAAGGAAATGTTGAATAGACATGATTGGTCTTGAGGAAATGCAAACATCCGTAGGAAAAGACATCTCTGATACTGTAGCTTAAGCATTTTGTAGCATATAGACCCAGGGGAGTCTCAGTGCTGGTGGACTGCTGTAATTCTGATTTGTCTCAATGGCCTAAACCAGTTTTTGTTGAACATTCATTTTTTCAAACCAGAATGCACAGACGTTTCTTGAGTTGGAGCCACATGTGGGTGGTCAGCCTAGCAGAAAAGCTGGGGTTTGTATCACACGTAAGCAGTAGTAGATTAATCAGCATACTACAGTAGCTGGCAGACTGTCAGATTGTCCTCTATGGACTGTCCAGTTTAGGGGGAGTAACACACTTGTGATAATGTGCATCTCATCTTGCTTGATGGCCAGTAGAGGGATGCTGACATTAAAAAGCTGTTTTGGTGGTTGGTTTTGTTAGTTTGCTGGTTTTCTTTTTTTGCTATGTTTATAGTTGTCTGTTCTTTTGAGTTTAGGCTGTTTTCTTCCATGCTGTTTGTGTCAGCCTTAAGTTTACAGGAGGGCAGCCTTGGTGTTGCTACAGTGCTTAGAATACATAATTACAGGGTAAGACTGCACAGCCCATGAGCAGGTTAATGCATAGAGGTCTTTTGGCATGCAGCATGCCTTATATAGGTAAAGCGTGTAGAGGCTTTAGCTAGAAGTCTGATGAATCTTTACTAGGTATGTATGAAGAATGATTTTTTTTTTTTTTCAGCGGGTTTGGAGGGTTTTTTATAAGGTTTATCAATATGTGTACATTTTAAACAGGTATTTAAATGTTTAATAGAAAAAAAAGTAAATGAGGTGTCAGTTCTGTTTTACATGTTCCTGTATGTAGGGAATTAAGAAAAAACAAAAAAACCTTTAGCAGTAAAGGAAGTCAACAAGACATTGCTAAAGTCAGTGTATGATTCTGTTCTTTCACAAATTGTTTAGAAGCAAGCCTTGAAGTGTGTAGTAATAGTTTCCAGAAAGTGTACCTAAGATGTTCAGTTAAAAATCTTATCAAAACATACAAATAATTGTTGAAGCTATTTTTGTAGTACGTTTATATAAACATTAGTGTGTCATTTCATAGAAAACATCTTTATTTTTTCAATAAGCACGCTGTTCTAAATATTGGTTATTGGTTGCAAATCTTACAACATATTAAATAGACAGAATGTGAAAGTATTCTACTTTTGTGTTGAAAGTATAGAGCAAACACCAAAAAAGAGATACTGCTTTCTGATTTAAGTACCAAAGTTGATTATATTGCCGAGATTATTTCATGGTTTTCCTGTGTTCAGCACTGATCCGGTTTCTCAGTGTGACTTGAGGGTGTCTTTATGCTACTGAAAGGAATTTAAGGTTGGAAGGCTTACAGAAGAAAATTGCAGTTCAGTGGACTGTAGTAAGAATCATTGCGCTGAATTGTTTAGTTTATCTGAAGAGCTAAATTAAGACCAGAGTTTCACATTCAGATTGGATTGCTTCAGGAACCATCTTTTTTCTATGGGACAAGGTGTTTGCTGTTGCCTGGGTAACAATCCAAGGTGGCTATAATTCATCTCTAGCAATTAGGTTAGCAGTTTACCTACTTTATTTTTCATTTGGTTGGGTGAGCAACATTTTTGTCAGGATGGCGTGTAAGTTGCTATTTTGGTTTTCAGGAGAAGAGTATTTTCTAAATTCTACTCTTCTTTTAGTGTGATATTCTCTTCTAGAGCAGTCAGTCTCCAATAGCCTTTTGAAATCAGAGTGGCAATCATCAATTTACTTTCTGAAAATCTGCCTTCCATGTGTTAGTCTTGTTATTCCTGTCAGGCAACAAACAGTGCAGAAGACAGAGAGGAGGCAAAGGGTGGGGTTTGTTTGTCTTTTTTCCCTAGGACCAACAGCATTAGTTGTATTAGGCTGTAAAGTTAACCACACTAAGTCTTCTAAAACTGTCAGAACGTTACTCAGATTTTGCTGAGTTGAAAGGTTGTTCACCTATGTTTCTGGTTATGGCATCTTTATGGTACGCTTCAAATTTCAGAGTTATCTTGGATTACTCAGAATTTCATCCACTGAAATGTTTATTATCTCCAAGGATGGAGATTCCACAGCCCCACTGGGAAACCTGTTCCAGTGTTCAGCTGCTCTCACTGAGTGATTTTTATTTTTTCTTTTTTCCTCTCTCCTTATACTTGCTGTTAACTTTCTTAATGTGGCTTGTGAGTGTTGCATCTCATCCTTTTGTTGTACACTACCCAGAGTCTGGATCTATTTTCTCTATAACAATACGTTAGTGTAATACCATAATTAGATCCTTCCTTAGCCTTCCTTCTCCATGCTGAACAAACTTTGCTTCCTGATATTCCTCTTCTATATAATAGTCCTGCCTCCTGTTGCGGTGGGGTCCCTGCTGCTTTCTCTCCAGTTTGTCATCTGTCTTTAGGGGATCAAATCTGGACAAGCACTCCAGCTGTAGTCTCATGAGTGCCAGATAAAGAAGAGTAATCACTTCCCTTCATCTGGTTGCTATGCTCTTGCTAATGCAGCCCAATAGGCTGTTGGTTTTTGGTTCTGCAAGTGACATGATGCTAAGTCGTGTTCAGTTTGTCCACAAGGAGTTGCAGGTTCTGCCCCAAAGCTTCTTGACAGCCAGCTGGCCCTCAACCTGCGCTGTTGCAGAGAGTTATTTCATTCTAGGTGCAAGGTTTGCATTTGTCTCTGTAAGAGGTAAATAAAATCCTTACCAATTCGGCTATATTAACGAATGTAAGCTTTTTTTTTCCCCATGCTGTCAGATCCGCTTTCTGGTTAGATTTATAATGTCCAAGGTTTTGCTGGAATGCACAAGTGAACTTCTTTTTCTTTTAGTGCAAAAATTTCAGTGCTTCATGGTACTTTTTTTTTCCCTCAGATGTTAGCTGGAATCCTTTTGCAAGGCATTACCTCACAAAATTCCTTGTGGCATGCAGTCAAATAATATTACAAAGATCAGGAAATGAATTTATCTCCAACTTTTTTCCAGTAAGTTTGCCAGGAGGACAACATTGTTTTTCTTTTCCACAAGGATTGATTTTTAGTTTGTATCAGACATTCAATATTCACAGGCTTTGCAAACCAAAACGTGGAATCAGATAACAACTTCATATGCATATACAAATGTTTTGGTAATATTCCTTTAAAGAAGTACATAAGCAGACTTGAAAAAATTATCTTTGCAACTTATGATCTAAGAAAAATACTTAAAGATGACAATAAGCTATAGTAATAGAGTAGGGAAACAATGCCCTATATGCACATCAACATCTTCACCCTTCAGATTAAAAAAAAGCCCAAATAAACAAAAAAACCCACAGCAAACAAACAAAAAATGTACAAGGAAACAAAAAAAACCCAGAAAGAATTGTTTCTTATACCTTCAGACATTTTTGATACAGATGTAATTCTTCTGCTCATATTATGTATCCATTTGTGCATATTGTACCTATTAATAACTACATGGTATCCCAAGATCAAGATCTAACAAAGTAAACTGAGTTCTAAAGGACGCTGACTCTGTTAGTTTTGAATATGCATTTCAAATATCTTACTGTTGCATAGCTGAACAAGGATAATAAGCTCATGGGATAGTTTTTAAGTGTCTGTTGAATTTCCAGATAACGTAAGGATGTAATCCTAAAGCTTCATTGATATGGGCCTTATTTTTCAGACTAAGGCCTGAAGCCTTAGTCATGAGAATTTAGACTTGCCCATAACCTTGGCCTATAGGGATGCTGGGGAGGGACTCTTCGTTAGGGACTGTGGTGAGAGGACAAGGGGTAACGGGTTTAAACTTAAACAGGCGAAGTTTAGATTGGATATGAGGAAGAAATTCTTTACTGTGAGGGTGGTGAGGCCCTGGAATGGGTTGCCCAAGGAAGTTGTGAATGCTTCATCCCTGACGGCGTTTAAGGTGGGGTTGGACATAGCCTTGGATGGCATGGTTTAGTGGGAGGTGTCCCTGCCCATGGCAGGGGGGTTGGAAGTAGATGATCTTAAGGTCCTTTCCAACCCTAGCTATTCTATGATTCTATGATTCTATGAATACTGTATTGGTGACAGTACCAAGTTCATAATTTGAACAGTTCAAGAAATATTTAATCCCTTCAGAAACTTGAGGCAGGTTATGAACTCTTTGCAAAGAACAGCAGAACAATCTCCATTCCGAATTTGCTTTGGCATCCTTTCCTTGGGAATGTAAATTTCCCTGAGTTGTCAGTGCCAAAGTCTCTAAAGTTTCTGGCAGCCATTCATATCTTCTTGGCTTGTGATCTCAGCTCAGTATCCTCATTCTGTTGAAGGTATATATTTAGCAGTGGCACTTAGGAATCTCCTCCACACCATGTTTTTCTGCTTTGCTATTCAGTGCCCATGACCAAGGACACTGGGCTATCCTTCTCCTTGAAGTAATATCCAGAAAGTATGCAATAGTTTTTTTACTGTACAGGAGCAGGCAAAAGGATCAGATAATGTGTTCCCTACAGATCTGTTATTTGCTTACGCTTACTTGATTTGTCTTGTGTCTAGTGCTGAATGGTGTACCAGAAGAATACATTTTTAGGGTGGTTAGGCAGTTTTCAGAAGTCTTGCAACTTTTCATGACCAGCCTGTGGGGGGAGAGATGGATTTATCCTGCTTATGATCTTTAATCATAAAGACATCTTTATTCATCTTTATTTGCTTCATCAAGCTAAGCAGTGTTTAGAACTAACATGGTTAGACCTCCATACAAATATTTATATTTACAGATGAATGTATTTCCTCCAGGGTGAAACCACAGATGCCATAACTAATTAGAGGATGTATTGGAGTAAACCATTTCTTTGAAAAACTTGTGTTTCATAGGTAAATAGTGGGCATTATATCATTTATCTTTACAAAATCATGTATTATTATGTGTTTTACATGCACAGTAATAAATATCTTCTTTCAGTTACAGTTCATTGCCATGAAAAGGAGGATATGATAGTTTGCCCTATGAAACAGTTTTCTATGTGAAATCTGGCAGGTACGTGTATTAGTGTGTGGGGTGAGTATGCAAAACAGCACAAAATGTTATTCATGTTTCTTCTTTTTTAAAGTTTCTAGCCTGTTGGTAATTCAGTTCTTTAACTGAAACATCACTCCAGTACATGGGGGTTTTAGTTAAATTTGTAACAGTTTACATAAAGGGCTGTCTGCTGACCTGCCTTTAAAGGTGAGCTTTAAAGTTCATGAAAAGACTAAGTAATCAACCGCTTGGTATTGTCTGCTTTTTTGTTCTTTTTTTTTTTTTAATTGTAGTAATTGGATCATTATTATAATGTATTTTAATTTCACTAATGAGTTAGCTTACTCTGTTTTCAGTCATGTTATGTGCAAATGCTTGCCTTTCTATTTGAGGCGTGCGTGTGTGTGTGTGTGTGTGTGTGTGTGTGTGTGTGTGTGTGTGTGTTCAAAACCTGCCATGTGTCCATTGAGTTTTGTGTTCTTTCCTAACAGAGTTCGGAATCCAGACTATACTTAGATCCTTGGTATTTTGATTCTTAGCTTAGCCAGAAGGCAGAAGTTCTTGCCCATGGAATATTAAAATATCCTGTAGATGTTGATGTATTGGTAATTCATTGCAATATTTGTAAAATTTTTTCTATTGTTATTTCAATAAAGGTAGCACAACGACCTGTGGAATATGAGTGATGACAAACCCTTTTTATGCACTGCCCCTGGATGTGGCCAGGTAATGGTCTGACTTGAAGTTATTAACATTGATAAAATGAAATTAAAATAGTGAAACATTTCTAGGGATCTGTTGTGGTTTAAACTGTCTTAACACTTGAATTTAGTAACCTGAAAATAGATGAATTTGCATTATCTGCTGCATGAAGTGGACGTCCCTGCATCCTTTATATAGAATTAATTTCTTAAGCTGATTTTCTTCATTATATTATGTCTACCCGCCATTATATAGAAATGATTTCTTGAGCAGGCTGTATTTTTTCATTATATTAGTGCATTTGGAATTATTTGGATTTTGAGTTCAAAATATTTTCAATTTTATTCTTATAACTTAGTTTTTAGGATTAATGACCGCATTAATTTTATATTAATGGAGCCTTCTATATTTAAGGCGGGAAAGGACTAACTAAGATTTCGTATTATGTCTACTATGTTCAGAAACATCAAAAGTAACAGAAGAGAACTGCCTTCTCCTAATCAACATGTTTGTCCCCGTCCTATTTGAATCTAGTTTCAATGTAAACTCTGTCAGGAGTGGTTTGGCAATTAAATCTCATAGAAGATCCATCGTGGGGCTACAGCAATCCTTCATTCCAGTGAAGAAGAAAAAAACTAGTGTCTGTGAAAAAGAGGCAAGGCTTCTCCAGATGCTACCTCATACTACAGCGCAGAGAGAGGGAGTCAGGATCTGGAGGTCCTGTTCCCTTGAGGGAACCTGTCAATCACGTAGTGGGACAAAAAGATGTACTTAAATCTTTTGGTGTGCTAGAATACTGAAGTTTCTGGTTTATGCTCTCTGGAGGTAAGCATAAGAGCTATGGAGAGCTGGGCATTTGGAGCCCTTGGCAACAGAGTTATAACAAAAAAAAGTGCCTGTCCTTCAGTGATCCTGCATTTTGAATTTTCCTCTCAGCTCCACATATACATGTCTTTTCTCACAAAAGTATTCTGGGTGAGTGTACTCAGAGGTCACCTAAGCTTTTTTGTGTTGTTTTCTGAGAGCTGACCCTTGATGTGTATCTGTTACAAGATATGTGTGGAGTGACTTAAATTACTGAGAAATAATCAAAAACAATCTCAGAATCAACTGTTCACAAAGAGAAGTAAGAACTTGAGTATTCTATAAAATGTATTCTCTTTAGGAAACCTGCATCTTGGGAAATATTTTCTTGGATTATCTCAGGTGAAACACTGTCTGTACTCACAATTACAGAGGCATAGCAAATTGCAAGTTGGTAAAAGCGAGAAAATCTATTTTACAGCAGCTGGTTTGTCTGCTTACTGCCATTTTTTTTTTTATAGAGTACTCCAAATTCTAGGGCATGTCTGCAGAAGACTGTCATACTGCTGAAAACCTAAGAGGTTTTAAAAATTCTGATAAGTTTATTTCATGAACAGCTTTTCAGTTGATTGACATTGTTCCAGTGTTTCCCATTCTATTTGCCTCTTTTCTTACATAGTAAATGGTCAGGGGCAGGAGCTAAACTTTATGCTTTTAAATACAGTGAAGTCTGTGATTACAGATCAGTTCTCACTATCGTGATAATATGCACATTACAGAAATCAAATAGTGGTAATCAATTGCTAAATGTTATCATGATCCGTTAGTATAGCAAATATCTGTTTGCTAACAGTTGATGAAGTCTGCAGCACTTTGAAATTTTATCTTGGGCTTTTGATGAATGCAGGTACTTGCATTATCATTGCCCTCATACTGTCACTATTTAGTTACTATGAACATCATTAGAGTTTTGTAATATTTCTGCTTGGTACTGTTGACCAAGGAGTAACATGTATCTGCCTAAGAGGATTGTCTGTTAACATGCTGAAAATTTACTTTCTGTAGAATTGTATTGACTTTGTTCACACTCAAAATTACAACTATTTCTTAAAACTTTCTGCTGCAGCGTTTTACCAATGAGGATCATTTGGCTGTCCATAAACATAAACATGAGATGACACTGAAATTTGGTCCGGCTCGTAATGATAGTGTCATTGTGGCTGGTTAGTATATACTTTTATAACTAGTTTATTCACTTTACTGGAATGGGCATATGTTTATATATTTTCTGTACATAATGCATAGCCTTTTTCTGTACATAATGCATAGACTTCTGTTAAGAGATTATGAAGCATTTTCTTCACTGTAGTTGTCTACAATGTGTGCTTAGGCAATATTTTCTTACATAATTAGCTTTTGTCAGAATTTGAAGCCAGTACTATTTTCCAAAAATAACTTTTGATTAGATCTGTTGTATGAGCTAAATATTTTTCAGTTATCAATACTTGAATAATTGATTAACTTATGTAAGAAGCACTGAGTAAGACTACACTAATAAAGGCTATGCCTAACAGGATCTGCAAATAGATAAAGTTGTATTTAAGTTTTAAATATTCATTGGTATTACTTGGCTCTTTAATTTTAAAATACATACTGTTTTTTACATACTGTAGTGACTTTAGAAGAATGATTTGGTAATTATTATTCTTTAAATGGCGCAGTAGAAGAAAATAATTTTTGTTAGAATTTTAGCTTAAAATCAAAATACTTTTACTGTATTTCTACCTCTGAATTCATGGTATGCCTTGGTCAGTTGTAACTTAACTTTTTGTCCAGGATCAGGAGTAATCCAATGGATGTAAATATTTTAAAATAAATCCAGTGGATGATTTTACGGGAGTAACACTAATGGATGACTGATTATATTATGAATTTTAGAGTTCTTGAATGAAGACAGCACATGCTAATTATTCTGATGTTATAGTCAGACTGTGGTTTTTTCATTGGTGGAACAAAGGTTTTCAGACACTTTGATTTAAATTTTTTTTCCTTGTAAGAGGCTAATTTGTAAGGACAAGCAGACAAAAAAAACCCTTGTTACTCTTAAACCAGCAGTTACACATTTTAAAAGCTAAGTTGATCTGTGTGATCTCTGGCAATGATACAGAAAGAAAGGGGACCTAACAAATAATCAAGTGTTTGAGAATGAAACCATTGCAGTGTCTGTCTCTTTGCGGCCAGTTGTTAGTCGTAAACACCAGTTTACGTTAGTAAGGTGCACATAATAATGTTTTACAGTATTTTAAATGCAGGTAACTTTGTGGCAAATGTGGTTAATTTTGACATGGTAATAATAATGAAATAAGTGGAATTTATGTAGTACTAAAAACTTCCTTATAAAGGCTTATTTTAAACTACTTCATACACTAGTTGTGCAGATACCGGAAGTCTTATGATTCCAGCTTGACTACAGAGGCATCATAGGAGTCAATACAAAATTGTGTATAATATCACACTTCCTGTCAGAAGTTCTTCATGCTTAAAAGTAATCACTACTTTCTTCACAATATGAGAAGAAAGAAGCAAACTGTCTGTGAGCTGTGCGCTTTTTTTCTTTTTAATTAAAGCCTGTATGTAGTCTTTATTTAAAAACAGCCTGTTGGCTCACTGAAGTGATCTGCTATGCTAGACTAGCACTTGAGAATATCCCCCTCTGGTTTCTGGACACAGCCGCAAGGCATGCTTTGGTATCCTTCCAAAACTGCAAGGGGCTTACTGCTTTATAAACTTCACTTGTTTGTCTCCAGCAGGTGGAGTCTGGCTTCTGGTTGGCCTCCCTGCAAGGCTGAAAGGGGCCTGCTTGCGGGGCATGAGAGTTCTTAACCAAGGCGTCTCTTTCTGTTTGCTTTTATTCTGAAAAATATTTACGATAAGTAGGTCGGTAAATAGTATTTTCAAAATAAAATTGTGGTTTGTTTATACACTTCATTTCAGATCAGACACCAACACCAACTCGATTCTTGAAGAACTGTGAAGAAGTGGGCTTATTCAATGAACTAGCAAGTCCATTTGAAAATGAGTTTAAAAAGGCTTCTGAAGATGACATTAAGAAAGTATGTTCAAAACCTTTTTCTTCTCAGAGCTTTTACTTTTTTTCATATCAGAATTTCCATTAAAAAAACCCGAACTTTGGATTTATGTATTGCCTTCTAAACTGTACCAGTAACACCCCGTGTTCAGTTTGGGGTTGGAACTAGATGAACTTAAGGTCCTTTCAAACCCTAACTATTCTATGATTCTATTCTAATTGTTTGCAGACTGCTTATATATGTTGTATGGAGAGAATACAAATCTAAGATTAGTCTTCTGAAGGTTAGTGTACCTGATTAATCTTGCATAGTTTGCAGAGACAGTGGGTCGCATTGACTTTGTCTTAATTCTTTAATCATTAACTTTGATTTAAATTTTGTTAGGCTCTGAATAAGCAAAAAATAAGTCTGAAAAGAAAAGAGTTTTTGTAGAAAGAAAAACATTTGCAAGAAACCAATGTCAAAAGGATAATATGTAAACACTAATAATTTTGATTAGTTTTAAAATACCCGTGGTTTTCTAAGAATCAATAGTCATAATGATGAGAGTTAAATACTGACTAAATTTAAGGAAGCATCAGTAATTTGATTATATTTATTATGTGTTGAAATCACTTTTACCTAGAAATTATTGATCACAACCTAAACATCTACTTTTTTTTTTTTTCTTTTTTTAATGTACAGATTGAAATATAAGAAAAATTTGGGCTGTATTTGTTCAGCAGCTTCCTGTTTTTATGAGGAGCTTCCCATACATTTAAATGTGGTTTCTTCTGTTTATTTTAGTACTTCCCAGTCATAACTGGTATGGGACCCAAACATTTAAACACTGCTGCAAATGAAAAATCTTGTTCAATGTCCCCTTTGAATACTTTTGCCTGTGATTGATTACCTGGCTGACTTCCATAGGCAGTGGTAAAAAGTCTATTTTTATGCTCATATATACTGATTTTGCCGAATCAGTATATGCATTTTCTTTGTTTTAATAAAGATTTTAATAGGTACGTGTGAATAGAATGGATTATTATCCATTCCTCGCAAAGCCTCACCCTTGTTTTGTTACTGCAGCTGTACCAAATGATGATTTTTTTAATTTTATTTTTTTTTTAAGTTGGTGTATGCTAACTGTTCTTAAAACACGGCGTATGGTAATACTGGTTCTGGATTTACTAGTACTGTGTTTTCTGTGTAATTCACCATTGCCTTGGAAGAGGTTATAGGAATTGCAAGATATTTTCAATGTTTTAACAATTTCTTTAATTGATACTTATTTTCCAGACTTTCCTGTGTATTATGAGGAGAAATAAACTCCTGCCATATCTCTGGTGGTTTATTATATCAAAGTAATCATGGGAAAGGGTGAAACAATTTACCATAATAGCACACTTTCTAGGGGTTGATCGTTTAGTTTTTTCCTGTAGCATATCATATTCAGCTGTGGTATGAAAAGAGATCCCACTTGTAACATTCTTCCCTGCCCACTAGTAATATGTAGAATCATAGAATAGTTAGGGTTGGAAAGAACCTTAAGATCATCTAGTTCTACCCCCCCTGCCTTGGGCAGGGACGCCTCCCACTAAACCATGCCATCCAAGGCTATGTCCAGCCCGGCCTTGAACACTGCCAGCGATGGAGCATTCACAGCTTCCCTGGGCAGCTCATTCCAGTGCCTCACCACCCTTACAGTAAAGAATTTCTTACTGTAGGAAAACTAGGAATTGAATTGGAAAAAAAAAAACATCTAGAAGAACATAAGTAGAAGATGAGCTTTTGGGGAAGTTTTGTCCTTAAGTATCTGTGTAGCAGACTAGACAGGAATAGAGGCTTCCAAATCTATAGTATTGCTTTAAGAATTTTTGTGACTTAATTTCTTTGTGGCATTTCAGATGTCCTGGTGGAGTTTATCTAAGTAGTAATATAAACTTGCATTTCCAATAACCATTTGCTGCAATAAGTCTGAAATTAATTGTCCAGAGTAGCTTTCTTAGTTTGGAAATGTAGTTAGGATTTTATCCTTTACGACATGTAACAATTTATAGAAGGATAATACCTTCTTGTGGCTGTATTTTTTGTGTGTAGCATAGTCCTTCCTCAATTGTATTTTTCCTGTGACTCTTGGAAAAGGAAAACTTTAGAAGTGTTTTTCATTATCAAGAAGAAAATCCTTAGTCTGACATTTGTGTTGAAAGAAAAAAGATTTAGTGATGATTAGCGTTCATGCAGATGCTGGAAAAATAGCCTTGGCTGGTAATGCGTCTGCATTAAGATCTTCCAAACACTGGCACCTCTCTGTTCTTGTAAGGCTGATGTTTCTCTTTAGTTGTTTACATTTTCTTGCATATTTTAATTTTTTAGAGATTGGGTAATTTCGTTTTGCATTGTTGCTCTTAGATGCCTCTAGATCTGTCACCTCTTGCCACGCCAATTATAAGAAATAAAATTGAAGAACCTTCTGTTGTAGAGACAACTCATCAAGATAGTCCTTTACCTCATCCAGAGTCTACTACCAATGATGAAAAGGTCAGAGCTGGGTTGTTTGTTGTGGTTTTTTTTTTTTTTTTTTTTTTGGAATTTACTCTTCAAATTTTCTCATAATCTGTCAGTTTATTTTACGTGATGATAGTCACGCTACTTCACTGGTTGAAATGAGAAAAATTTTCTTTGTGCTGTGTTCCTGTGGATATATGCTTCATTTGTTTCATTTAGTTAGCTCTGCTTGCTGCAGTTATTTCTTTGCCTCACACTGACCATCTAGCAAAGCTAGAAACGAAATAAAATTTAACATTCATGCTATGTTAGAAAAGGCTGAAGGGGCTCTTTAACCTGTGTCATGCATCATCATTCATAAACAAGAAAAGAAAGTTCAATTTCTTTGGTTTGTTTTTAATAATGTCAACAGTTTGTGACTCTTCGTGTGTACATTTTTATGTTTACCCTATGTTTTACCATAAATAGGCCTGTAGAACAGTAGGGGATGTTCTGCAGAAATGTACAAGGATTAATGTCTTTCAAAGCTAAGGACCAGATAATTTTGTTTCAAATGTTACACTCTTTGAGCTGTAGCAGTGTTGTTTAAAAGTGGTGATTCTTGGCATCTGCTTGTTTAGTGTTTACTTGAATACTTATAGAACTGAGGGATTATCTGTCTCTACAGGATGTTGCAGTCAAATCACTTTTAGAACTATTGCTCTAAGAAATAAATGGTTAAATAGTAATGATAACTTCCATATGTGGCTTGCAGTGTTTTCATCATGTCACGTTCTCTTGAAGAACACAAAATGAAAAAAATGTCAGTGGAATTTGCTATTTCTCTTCCTACTTCAATAGACAAAAATGTAAGGAGCAAAGCATTATAAAGCAGTATGGTTGTTCTAGTCAGTCTTTTCGCTATGAGCATCTTCAGTGGGCAGCCTGTGTTTGGGGGACTTGGCTACCTTATTCCTGAAAAACAGCAGGGTACAGAGGTAACTTACATTAGAAGGAACTGCTCCAGCTGATCCAACTTCTTCCTCAAAGTAGGGGCTAGCCCTGACATAAGACCGCTTTATGCAATCTGGTCTTGAAACTTCTGAGAAGGGAGGTGGCGCAACCTCTCAGTGCTTCCAATGCCTGGCTGACCTTGTGGTGAAAGTGTTTTTCTTTGGATCCAGTCTGAACATTTCTGGTTTCAGCTTGCGCCCATTCGCTTATCCTGCCAACAGCCACCGGTGTGAGAAGAGCGTTAAGTGTGTGACAGAAATTTAAGAGTTTCAGTTCAGATTTGGCTTTACAAAGCTCTGTTCTGTTAGTTAGCTAGGATGAGTAATCATAGGTAATCAAGGCAATCATTTAGTCTCAAAAATAATGAAAGTAGTTTAAAGGAATACATGTGAAGAGCTGCTTAGATTAAGCAAATCATAGTCCAAGTCCGAAGCTGTTTTTATTTCATCTTTATTTCAGAGGTTAGTTTGGTTTTTTCGCTTCAAATACTTACTCTAAGTACTCTAATTTTGTCAGGAGATAATATCTTTATACAGTAATGGTTCAATATCTCATTAGCAGCATTACAAGTGAAAATTATATTTCAGTGCTTGGCAGTACTCATAAACTTGTTTCATTCATGATGTAATTTCAGTGTTGTCCCTGTAACAGTGCTGAAGTGAAAAGCTGCTGCTGCTCAATGCTGTTCTAATGTCTGGTTGTAAAGGCAAGCTGAGCAAGGATGAGGGTACTGCTTGGAGTATGCTGCTGCTGAATGTGACCTGCAGAAGTTGAGAAACATGAGTGGAGTGCTGCTGTTTCTCAGTTAGATTTTTATATTCTTCTGTAGATGTATTGAAGGAGGGAAGGTTGGGGTTTTTGGGGGCACAGCTGGTTTTAATATGTATACATATGCACTGTAGCCACTTTGTTGCCTGAATATATTTTAGTAGCCTCAAATAATTGCAGCCCATTACTGTATGTGCAAGACAGTCCCAAGTTTCCCTGTAAGTTGTCTGAGGAATTTCTTAGAGACTTCTAAAAAATCATAATTACTTTCCTAGTTTTGTGAGAGTTCTGGGAGTTCTGTTAGGATTCAGTGAGAGTTGATGTTCTTTGAACAGACCAAGATATCATTAGAAATTTTAAGCCTTTTAGCATTAAAATAATAAGCAAATGAAACCTAATTTGTTCTTTGAGAGCTTTCAAACTCATTATAGTTTCTGAGTAACAATACTTCAAAGAGTGACCCTCAACAGTTTCCCAGGTTGCTTAGTTCTTGTCAAATAGCTAATTGCCTAACTTAACTTTTTAAACCCAATTGTTTTCTTATAGTAATAATCAATTACATTATTAGTTCTGGTCATCTAGTTTACTGTATAAAGAATTCTGTGAATTCATTAGTAGCATTAGGAAGTTACTGCGTGATATTTACTCTTTGATATGAAATACTTACAGTATGATTTGCACTGTTGTTTTGGATGTCGTGTGAATTGTGTAGCCTGTTTATGCTAGCATACAGATTCAGCTGATGTTCTGAGTTCATGATTCATTCCAAATCAGCAGGGATGGTTTTCTCTGGAGTTTCTCCATTTTTGGGAGACTTTCACACACTGCCTCTCAGCACTTCTCTTCTTGGCCTTCTGCATATTGGTAGCTGTTTCCCCTTCCACACAGGTATTTACAGAAGCCACTAGCAGAAACCCATACAGAAGAGGCTGGTATGAAACTACTGTTGCTGAGAATGTGTGAATATCTGTTTAGTTTACATTTTTTATTAAAGGTATATGCATGGCTTCATGGCTGCGCTAAGCTGGCAGCCTTCATCCCTTTTTCATGGAAATAAGAATTACTTTGTCATAGCTATTTATTCTGTGGTGTTCATGTAACTAAATTTACATTTATACGTATACTTTTATAGATATGTTGTTGCTGTATGTAAGGATGTTACAGGTGAAAGGAAGAACGGGGAAATAAAAGCTCTTAGGCCTCTTTTGGCAGCAGACATGGGTGTTCCTGTGTTAGATCACTACAGTGGAAATGGACTTTGTAGTTGCTCCTTTCTCACAGTAATAAGAAAGGTAATAGTGGCAAACAGCAAGCAGGAAAGGGTGAAGCTGAAACCAGTGAAGAATGACCCTATTCATTTCTAAATTGACCATTGCCAAAAGATTATCAGTGCAAGTATTCTCCACTTATACCTTCCTCTAATTTCCCACAGTCAAGCAGTTCAGTCTCCTTTATGTTTTTCTGTGGCTCTTCTCACTGAATATAATCTGTATAGCT
Organism: Amazona ochrocephala; assembly: GCA_039720435.1. NCBI lineage: Eukaryota > Metazoa > Chordata > Aves > Psittaciformes > Psittacidae > Amazona > Amazona ochrocephala. Next base: position 67,141,285 of record CM077881.1, on the reverse strand, counting down.
GTTACATCAAATTCCTTATATGCAAACCAGTGTTTAATCCTGTCCTAAGAGTGTGCATTAGTCAACTCTAATTTTTTTTCCATTTCTGTAATTCCATACTGAATGTTATCTTCTTGTGACTGAATGCTCATCTGTAATTCTAGGTATTGTGTTCATTTATAACATTTATAAATACACCAGATTGTACTAAAGAAAAATGTTCTTGCTTTCCTCGGTACAGCTCATTGTTATTCTCCAAAGCGTCTTGTTTGCTGTAACTGTTCTTCTAGGTCCCTTGGGGATAAGCCTGAACAAACTAATGAACCCTGATGGCAAATCTAGCCTCTGAGCTTTTGAAGGGAGAAAACTTAATCACCTAATGTCCTTTCTTAAAGCCCAGTTTGCCAGGCCGCTTACAGTTCTATAAAGTGCTCAGAGGAGCACACATATTTAGCAATGGATGTATAAAATAAAAACAATCTGTAAGACAACTAAGACCTTACTACTTAAAGCTTTGTGGGTGTATTTTAAAAACTTAAGCTTAATTCACAGTAAATGTAGCCTGTAGGACACAGGTCTGAGATGTTTTTTGGAATTATGGTTTAACAGTGGAGTAACTAAATACTGCTGGTCTTATGAGTTTAGTTTTATGTGCCATTTATTGCAGTAGCTAGTGTCAAAAGAAGAAATAACTAGGAAAAATCCTGTCTGAGGGTAAATCTGAAGTCTGACAGTATCAAGGGTTTCCTGAGGAGGAAGGCATTGGTTACAATAAGATGTATCTAGGTTTTCAGAAATGCAGGTTCTGTGTTCTAATTGATAAGGTACTTTACCTAATTGCTAAGCTAAGGACTACAGTCAGTTCTGTCCACTACTTACATGCAACTGACGAATTTTAATTTCTGTGCTCAAATAATTCCTTCTGCATCAGGATATGCATACATTTTGCAAAGCTCTGAATGTAACACTCCAAGTATTTCCAACTAAGTAGCACTCTAGTTAATAGAAATACATGGAAAAGGATAAAGACTTGTTAAAAAAGACAAATTTTGTTTTGGTTTATTTTTTTTTCCTTTTTACTGAACCCTAAAACTTCTGTTTCTCTTGTTTAAATTCAGAACAGTGGACTGAACCTGAAATCTACATAAAGACACCATAAAATGTTGGGATTTTTTTATTCAGAGTGTGGGTAGACATGGTGGTGCTGATAGTGCTGTGAGTTTCTTGGCACAAAACCCCTTAATATCTGATCAAAACTGAATTATAAATAATAGTAGCCTTAGCATAAATCGAGCCAAGGTTTGCCATAAGCTAAAATCACTGCTGTTGGAACAATTTTGCTTTGATGGTGTAAATTGTTCATCCAAAGGGGGTGTTTGAATGTCTTTAATTGCATAACGTATTCTACTTGCCTAATGTAATAGAAATCTTGATCTTTCCCATCAAACTGTGTTCATTTAACAGTCAGAATTAATGGTCTATAATTGTATTTTACAAACTGATGACTTTTTTTTCATTCCCTCAGGAAGTGTCACTGCAGCAGACTGCACAGCCTACATCAACAATAGTTCGTCCAGCGTCGCTGCAGGTTCCTAATGTACTACTTACGAGTTCTGACTCAAGTGTAATTATTCAGCAGGCAATACCATCACCAACGTCCAGTACTGTTATTACCCAGGCTCCATCCTCTAACAGACCAGTAGTGTAAGTTACATAAATCATAGTAAAATGTTTTCTTGCGGAACTGGAAAATATTTTGTCTTGTTTACTTTCAGTTACTGTTTCTGCAGTTAATGTACGAATTTCAGATGCTTTGGTGTAATGTGGTGCTTTACTACATATGAAACATAAAACTTTCACTACATGTGAAATATAATTCCATGTTCTCCACATCACTAAATTCATGGTTTTGATCTCCAAATAAATATTACATTACAGCTGTAAACAAACAAACCAATTTAAAATAATGTGTAAACTTGTTCTCTTCTCTGAATAAGTTTTCTTTTATATAGTTCATTCCTTTTTCAGTCCAGTTCCAGGTCCTTTTCCTCTGCTGTTACATCTTCCTAATGGACAAACCATGCCTGTTGCTATTCCTGCATCTATCACAAATTCTAATGTGCATGTCCCTGCTGCAGTTCCAGTAAGTAAGCATGATGCTATATTAATTTGAAAGTGGAGCAGATTTGCATAAGTGCAGCATAGAAATCAGTTTTAAGCAGCTTGATAGCTGTTTTGGCTTCAGAGGGTAGTGCTGTCATATGCTCTCTGTTATGATAACATACTCAGGTTTTCTTCATTTTTATACTTTATCTGGTCAGCTTGTTAGACCTGTCACCATGGTGCCTAGTATCCCAGGAATCCCAGGGCCCTCCTCCCCACAGCCAGTGCAGTCTGAGGCTAAATTGGTAAGTGAAAAACTCCATTATTCCTCAAGAAGAGTAACTTGAGCAATTAATTGAATTCTGTTGCTTTTTAAAACAGCTCTAGTTTTCTTTTGTTAGTCTAAATTCTGCAAGTACAAATTTAAGAAAAACAGAGAAATAACAGCTGCATTTATTTTCAGATACTTCAAATTCCAGCCTATGTTAGTTCTGTTGTTAATGGTCATTTTGATCTTATTTTCAATCATTAGTTAAAAATCTAGTTAATTTAAAATAAACTCCTTGCTCCTGTATTGGAGGATAAGAAGCGTTAGTTGGAAGAAAGACAGGGTTAGTAGCATGTTAACAGTGAACATCACCATCCGAGAAGCAGAATATGTTTCCTCCCAAAGCATATGATATCTCTTTAAAAAACTAGGAAAAGGTTTTTTCTTAACAATGTTTTCAGAATCTCAGCTGAATATAGTTCATTTGGCAACAGTTTTGTAATTAGATACGTAGTACTGACATAGTTAAGAAATTGTTTTGTGTGGAGGTTGTTTCTGTTGTTTTGGGGCAGTTTTGGGGGTTTGGAAATTATTTGGGAAAATCATGAGTAGATTTTTTTTTTGTGTGTGTGTTGATTTCCCCCCCCCCCCAGTATCATCTGCAACATTAGGTAGTTGGTTCTTTGGTTTTGCTCTCTTGTTTCTTCCAACTGTTCTAAAGCAATAGAAAAGCTATTATTAAAAATAATTAAGCCATTTATGTATTTATAAGATGCCTCTGTAAACAGTGTGTATCTTAGGAAGTAGTGTTCCTCTTTTGCTCTTTACTTGGTGCAGGAACACCTGCTAGATAAAATATATTTTTGTACTTCAGTATTGTTAAGTGGGAGGATGCCCTTAACATCCTTTGATACCTCGTTTCTCTCGACCTGAACCTGTGGACTTTCTTTCCTTACCCATTTTCTCTCTTCAAACCACAATATAAAAACCAGTGAGTATTTGAATACCAATTATTCTGCTGTCTGGAGTAATGGGATTCCAGTATATACATTGGACCACATTCACCAAATACTGAAATTAAGGTGGAGAGCTGGTCACTAGTGCACTGACTTTTCCTAGTGCTGTAAGGTCTTCCTTCGTTTTCCTCCGTTGTTGAACACGATGACTTTTAAAATAGGGTAGGGAGGGACAGAAAGGAAGATCTGTTTCTGTACATCCTTGTACCTCTAGGAATGGGAAAAGGAATCTTTTAATAATTGAGTAACCAGCTCCGATGAGATAAATTTATTAAATCTATGGAAGAAGAGTGTAAGAAAGTGAAAACAAAAACTGTTTTCTCAGAAATCATGCATTTCATAGGAGACTCATGCACTGAATTCTGCTTTGAAATCTAGGAGGAACTGGTTCCAAATAAATTTTTTAGGTAAACAAGAAATTAGGTTTTGAAGCATATTACTGAGTGATTTGTTTTTGCAAAGTTTTAAAAGGAGAAAAGGAAATACATGTGTCTGAGGAAGAGTTTGGTCTCCCATTGGAAGGAGCAATCACTCAGATGCAAAGCAAAGCAAAGATCAGTAGGCTTAAAATTTAACAGTCTCATTAGTCTTCTCGTTAGAATTTAGCAAATATCCGCACTTCAGTGATTGCTTATCTTTTTTTTTTTTAAATGAGACTGTAAAAAAGGGTATTTGGTGTATATCTTCTTTCTTGTTGCTTAGTATAAAGCATGAGCAGAATTCAGGAATATCAGAATTCTGTATACTACTTATGCTCATTTACTTTTATATAGTGCCTATTCACAAAAATAAAAACCATAGCTTCTTATCGCTTCTAAAGGAAAGGCAATTAAATGAGAAACTTTAAGTAGAAAAGCTTCCAACAGGAAGACTCACAGTGCCATGTGACGTGTTGTTGGCAGATACGTGATGGTTTATTAACTGTAAAGTTCCATTTAAGTTTTTAAATTTAAGTCTGCAATGCCAAATCCTTTCTTTTTCATGTATCTTTTGGAAATAATTTTGCTTCCTACGTACTAAATTCTGGAATGGTATGGTAATCAGGTTTATTTGTCACTTGTGTTCATGTTAAGCCAACAGAAGACTTAATATTTAGTTTTACTTGCTTGCTTTTTATTTCATTAATAGTTTACATTTAAAGTTGAAATACAAGCTGTCACACTGAACTTTAGTAAGTGAACACTGTATGTTTCATCACAGTATATAATTTCATCTATTAATAGCATGCTGTAGTTCGTGGATTTATTGGTGTGTTAGCAGAGCACTGGGGGCACACCTCCTGTGTCTTCTGGCCTACCATAGCCACATTTCTCCCTCATGTTAGGAGGTGGTAGCCCTGAAGGGCAAAGTAGTGCAGGAAGGCTGGACATGCTTCAAGAAGGAAATTTTAAAGATGTGGGAGCAGGCTGTCTCCATGTGCCAAAAGACAAGCCAGTGGGGAAGAAGACTGGCTTGGCTAAACAGAGAGCTTTGGCTGAACTTTGATAAAAGAGAGTTTATAACCTCTGGAAGAAGGGAAGACTACAACTATGTTGTGACGTTATGCAAAGAAAAAGTCAGAAGGGTCAAAGCCCAACTAGAACTTAATCTGGGTACTGCTATAAAAAACAATTATGAATGTTTCTCTAAATACATTAGCAACAAAAGGAGGGTGAAGAAAAATCTTCATCCTCTATTGGATGTGGGGTGAAACATAGGAACAAAGGATGAGGAAAAGGCTGAGTTACTCAATGCCTTGTTTCTCTCAGTCTTTAATAGTAAGACCAGTTATACTATGGGTACCCAGCACCCTGAACTGGAGGACAGGAATAGGGTCCAGGATGAAGCCCCATAATCCAAGGGGAGATGGTTATTGATCTGCTACACCATTTAGACACACACAGGTTTATGGTGCTGGGTGGGATCCACCCATGGTACTGAGCCAACTGGCAGAAGTGCTCACTGGGCCACTTTCAGCCATGTATCAGCAGTCCTGGCTAACTGGGGATGTTACCGTTGACTGGAAGTTAGCAAATGTGACTTCCATCTACAAGAAGGGCTGGAAGGAGGATCCAGGGGACTACAGACCTGTCAGCCTGACCTCGGTGCACAAGTCTTCTGAGGAGCAGCTGGGGGAACTGGGGTAGTTTAGCCTGGAGAAAAGGAGGCTCAGGGAGAGCTTAAGTTCTCTACAAGTAGCTGAAAGGAGGTTTGTAATAGATCTTTGGAATTTTCTTAGTTGTTGCTTTGTTTTATTTGTTACTTATTATTTGGAGACACTTTTTATTGTTTTTTATAGGCAGACCTTGCAGTCTCATGGATTTTTTTCATATTGTATTATAAAATATGGAAATAGAATATGTAGCAAATACAAAAGACATGTTCAAACAGTTTCCTAACATTGCAACTATTCCTCAGATATTGAAGGAAATTTGGTAGTGTATGGGATGCAAAACTTATAAAGTTAATGTGTGTTTTTGGATCTCCAAAGGGTTTTGTCATATATGCTTTTGGCCATCATTGTTTGAATCTTTCTTTTATTCAAAGGACATGCTTTCCTAGTAAGGCATTCTGCAGTATGACTGTGCTATTTCAAGGTATTATTAATTAATGCAGGTCTACCTACTTCAGAAGTTGAGTGAAATTCTTGAAGAACTGTTTGTCGAAACTTTATCACTTTAAGATACAATATACTCAGGTTGCTGAATTGTTATCAGATACAGATCTGTTCTGTGCAGAAGGCACAACTCCTTATGGTTTGGGTGACTGGCACAAACCAAGGCAGGAGCCAGGCACTTCCCTTGATTTGTGCTTTGTGCCTTTCTCTACAGACACTATTTCAGCAGTTCATTTCTTGCGCAGCATTTCAAGGAACTAATGTATTTTAAAATTTTATAAGAAAAGCACTTCGTGCTCTGATTTCAGTTCTCATCTCAGTCTTTCTTTCCTCTCTTAACTTTTTACAAAAGGCTATTGTTGTGTAGACTTCCATTATTTATTAAGTGAAGGTGAGAACTAATTTGGTACGAGTCAGATTAGAGATTGTAGTACCATTATTTCCTAATGCTGTGGAGCTACAGATTGGGCGGGGAGGAGATTGAGAGCAGCCCTGCGGAGAAGGACTTGGGGGTGTGGGTTGATGAAAAAATGAACATGAGCCGGCAGTGTGCGCTTGCAGCCCAGAAGGCCAACCGTATCCTGGGCTGCATCAAAAGGAGTGTGACCAGCAGGTCAAGGGAGGTGATCCTGCCCCTTTACTCTGCTCTCGTGAGACCTCACTTGGAGTATTGCGTGCAGTTCTGGTGTCCTCAACATAAAAAGGACATGGAACTGTTAGAACAAGTGCAGAGGAGGGCCACGAGGATGATCAGGGGACTGGAGCACCTCTCATATGAAGGTAGGCTGAGAAAATTGGGGCTGTTCATCCTGCAGAAGAGAAGGCTGCGTGGAGACCTCATAGCAGCCTTCCAATACCTGAAGGGGGCCTATAGGGATGCTGGGGAGGGACTCTTCATTAGGGACTGTGGTGAGAGGACAAGGGGTAATGGGTTTAAACTTAAACAGGGGAGGTTTAGATTGGATCTGAGGAAGAAATTCTTTACTGAGGGTGGTGGGGCCCTGGAATAGGTTGCCCAAGGAAGTTGTGAATGCTTCATCCCTGGCGGCGTTCAAGGTGGGGTTGGACATAGCCTTGGATGGCATGGTTTAGTGGGAGGTGTCCCTGCCCATGGCAGGGGGGTTGGAACTCGATGATCTTGAGGTCCTTTCCAACCCTAACTATTCTATGATTCTATGATTCTATTTAAATATGGGTTTGGGGAACCTAATTTTTATCTTTTTATTAATGTGAAAATAATATACTTCTATTTTGATGAATACCTGTTGTTTCCTTGTGACTTGCATATGCCAAACTGTACATAGAGCATCATATCTTTCTTTTAGTAAAGTTCATTCATGACTTTATAAAAATTGACGTTTTGATTTCTAAAAGCTAATGCTTAAAATAACTGGCAGAAAATGTCTTTGGTCATGGACATAGAATGCTTTCTTGTAACGCAGTTCAATTTTTAATTCAGCTATCCTAGAAGTCTTAAAACCTGTTAAAGATAAGGGAACTAACATTTAATTTTATTGTCCAATACTGAAGTTATTGTAGTGAACATAGCTGGTCCATCCACATCTGTGAAAGGCACTGTTTTGGACATTCTTGGATCGTTTTTCTTCTATTGCTGATAGAACTGAAGTGAAATAGGACTAGTGATTTTATTCAGACACAAGCTGTCTTTTAGAATCATAGAATAAACTAGGTTGGAAAAGACCTTTAAGATCATCAAGTCCAACCATCACCCCAGCACTGCCAAGGCCACCACTAAACCGTATCACTGAGGTCCTCATGTACACAGTTTTTGAACACTTCCAGGGATGGTGATTCCATCACTTTCCTGGGAAGCCTGTTCCAGTGCCTGATCACCCTTTTGAAGAATTTTTTGCTAATATCCAATCTAAACCTCCCCTGGTGCAGCTTGAGGCTGTTAGCTTTTGTCCTGTCGCTTGTTACTTGTGAGGTGGGGGTCAGTCTCTTCCCCCTACAACTTCCTTTCAGTAGTTGTAGAGAGTGATAAATCAGGTCTCCCCCTGAGCCTTCTTTTCTCCAGACTAAACAACCCCAGTTCCTTCAGCCGTTCCTCATAAAACTTGTGCTCCAGACCCTTTACTGCTATTGTTTTGAAAATGTCCATGTATCTTGTACTGAGAATGCCATTCAGTAGGGGTAAAAATGAATTCCAGGTTTCTGTGGCACACTGAATAATATAAATTGTAATTTTTTTGTGTGGGTGTGACTCCATATTTATTGCTATGCTAAAAAAATCGAATGCATAACTTGGTTTTCTGGTATTTTAGAGAGGCTTAGAAGTAGATGCAGTATCTATGTTTAAAAAGAGCCAAAACAAAAAAACTTCCTCATTAAGGTAAGGATGTATGATTCTAAACATTACAGAGTTGCTTCTGATCCTTTTGTGGGAAGATCTGTAATTGTGTGCTTTTTGTATATGAAACATGAGACATGAGTTAGCTGTAAAACCACCTTTTTTTGAGTGTACAGCTTGTAGATACAAACTTAATGTTCAGACCCTTCTGCATAGATTGCAGAAGCTTCTAAAGAACTTAAAAATTGCTTTAACACTGGATATTTCCCTCTGTCTCCTCCTACCCCTGTAAATGCCCATATAAATTTATACCCATATAAAACCTTTTGTCACAATCTGAGAAATACCTTGCACACAGTGGGCAGCCAGTAGGCTTTCCGCAGGAGGTTACTGCTGAAAAGTGACAGAGGGCAGCCTGGCAAATGTTCAGAAACCAACATTAACTTGCTGGAGCCCGGCATGGGACCTTGTGTTCAGCAGAATTCTTCTGACCTGTCTCTCTGCGTGCCGAGCTAATCAGCAAACACCTAATGAGCCTACTCTAAAGAAACAGGCCCTCTCACAACCTACTTCATTTTCATATGTTCTCTGGGGGTGGAAAGACAAGACTTCATAAGGACTGATGATGCTGCAAAGACCACAATAATGATAATTAACTTGCTGAATTTAGAAGATTATGCTGTTAATTAGTTGCAAAATAAAGATAAGTAATAGAGCAGCAGATGGTAGGATAACACCCAGGAGAAGGAGGGTTATTACTCTGATGAGCTTTTGTGGCAGATATGAAATATGGATCTGAGTTTTTCACAAATTGTTTCTGGAGAATATTATCTTGTTTCTGTGAGCTCTTGATGGAATGATCTAGTCCTACCAAATTTTGACAGATGTGGCGAGGATTTGTTTTCAAGGATATACATGAACAATAAAACCTTGCTAATAAAGACTTTGAAAGCTATTAAGCTATTTGAAAACACCTATTTTACTTTGCCTCTAGTAACCAAATAAGATCAAACCTTGGTTGTCATAGGGTTTCTCCACATAATAATGCCTTTATACACTTATTCTAATATTTGTTTGCATATGTACTTGATTTTTAAGATTCTCATTGTATTTGCGGTAACAATCTTCCTGTTCACAGGAAGCCCAATATCCACACAGTATTTGACTCCAGCATTACCTTCTATAATATGAAGCCTTTTAAATACATGAGTTGGATATCTCTTTGTGAAAATCTGTAGATGCTCAGATTTTCACAATATTTCTGCATTTATGGATAATGTTAATCGTAACAATTTTAGTTTCAGATTTTAAACTTTGCAGTAGAAAAGTAAAACCAATTATTTTCTATTTCTGTCTCCACAGTCCTTTGCATTTAACAATGTAATTTTCAAAAGGAGTTTATTTACTTTTAAATTTACAAAATTATGATGTTTAAATGTTAGCATTACAATAGGGAAAGTCCTTTCACTGAACATCCATTGTGCCTGATGACAGATCTTTTATAATGTAGGCAGTATTGTGTGATTTCTTTCACTTTCTACTGCCACTTTCAAATTAAATGCAAAATATACATATTTAATAGCATGAACTTTCTTTTTAGCTTACCTTTATATATATTTCTTTAAGAAATGAAGAGGTAGAAAAAATGGAGCTAGACAATAATAACAGTTACTTGCCCCATGTGCACATTAAAAAAATAAACAAACCCACAAAACCAAACCAAACAGAAAGAAACAAAAACCCAAGACCCTAAACAAGCCCTAATTAGTTATGTTTCATCTCCTAAATCTTCTGAGCTTGGGCTCTCTTTCATTAAAGAAATGGATATGCTGGTGAAACTCTTTCTTTGTAACCAACTTTAAGCGAACACTGCAAAGCGTTTTTAGGAGTTCATCAATTCTGTTGTTTTGAGGTGTTTTTGTGGAGAATACTTACATAAGGATTTGTTCACGCAGTCACATGCAGAGTAGATCAGATATTCTGGCCATGCACGTTCTAACCATATAAATGCTTGTGCTCTGTTGCTGTGAAAATTAGAAGTTAGCTTGTTGTCACTGTACTTACACATTCAGGCACTTCAGTTGGATGGAACCTCATCATTTTTATTGCTGATAGCAGTGGAAGAGAAGTACAGATAGATCAAGTTACTGTGTCTTGGTTGAGTGATGTGGTGGATTGTCCCAGACGCATTGTACCTGGTGTGCTGCAGATAGTTTGTACTGTTAATTCAATCTAGAGCAGTCACCACAGGAAAGACTTGCTACAGAAGTCATTGGTGAAAGATTCCTTAATAGCAACCCTGCAGAGGAACATTGGAGTTTCTTGGTTCTCCTTGTAGTCCTTAAATGGGATATATGCTGGTAGTGGTTAGATACTACAGTCAATTCTATAGATTTGATAGCTGATGTAACTGCCGTATTGCAGACCTGAAGATTTTTTTGCAGTTCTGACAGAGGTAATCTGCAGTCTGTTGTTCTGAGTGTAGAATAGTATCCAGGAAAGCCTATCATCATGCAAGGGAGGAGAGTGCTGTTGCTATATTCCAGTGACTTAATTGTTGGGAGACATTGTATACTAGAGCTTATAGAGAATATCTACCTTAAGTAGGTACAGAGTCTTCTGCTTATTTTGAGCTGGCCAAATGCAGCCTAGCTCCAGCGTTTTTAGGACATCATATTAATATTAGTACTTTGGCAATACTTTGTTCATATTCTAAAACATGATGTTATAAGTTATCAGCGTTTTACCAAATGTCAGGTATTAAGTCATTAACCTGTTCTTAAACTTGCAGTGGATTCTTTAAAAGTCCAGTGCTCAATAGAAAACCATTATTTAATACCATTTGTCTAGTAAGGTAAATTCTTCATTAAAACTGAAAATTCATGATTAATTATACAATATTAATGAAATTTTAAGGAAGAATTGGGAATTGCGAGCAGTCGTATCTACTGAAATTAGTATGACCCTGTATCACTTAAGATTAAGTTTGTAAATAAACTATACTATTTTTTATAGTTTTAATAATTTCACCAAAAGGGGAGTGAAATAATTTTCAGAGGCAGTCAATAAAATGGTTTAAAATAATCTATAAAGCTGTCAGTAGGTCTTGAACGTATTATTTACAGCTGAACTTTGAAGCTGCTGTTCTTCATAGTGGCTGTGTGCAACAAAGGAAGAACTTCTAAAAATTTTTGATGTAAAATAGCATGCCGTAACAGGTTGCGTATTTCTCTATATATAATCTTTACATATAATCTGAATCTTGTTGTTATTTTGTACATTATTGAGATGTTTCAGCAAAGACCTTGGCTTTTATTTAATAATTACTTATAGGAAGGATTGTAAAGGTGAGTTTTTGTAAAGACCATGAAAAAGGGGAGTCATTACAAGCTACTTAAAAATGGATAGGGAATGCTAAGTTTTATAAAACTGAAGAAGTTTGTGTTATTTTCTTATTGCTTATTTTCCCTTGTGTGGTGGTTATCTTACTGATCTGTGCCTTATGTAATACTAGCTTCAACAACTGTCTGTTCATGACCTTACAGTCATCTCTCTCTGTGGGCATGATTCATCACAAAGGAGGCTTTTTGTTTACTTCTCCATACAGCTTACCATCGTTCTCTTGCTGAGATCATACATAAAGCCTCATTGCTATTGTCACACTTGCAAGGAATTGTCACCTGTCAATAGACATATGCCTAGATCATTATTGAAACCCTGAAAAAAGAAACAACTATTTTAGAGTTGAGCTTATTTCCAAATTGGAAGTAACTGCTAATATAAATAATGAATAACTCCTCAAGTTAGCATGATAGAATATTTCCTTTTCTTTTTCCCTCCTTTTTTCTGCTCCAGAGATTGAAAGCAGCCTTGACCCAGCAGCACCCTCAGGTAACAAATGGAGATACTGCCAAGGGACATGCAAGTGGATTGGTTAGGAGTCAGTCAGAGGAGCCACGACCACAATCACTACAGCAACCTGCAACTTCAACAACTGAAACACCGGTATGACAACAAAGTAGACACTTACTCCTACCCACTTCTTTGTTATGCAAAGAAAACCCAACCCAGTCTTTTTTTCTTCACTTTTGATTTGTAAAATAAAGGTTAACATGTGCTGCACACTCCCCTAGGAGATCATAATTATGTAGCAGTAAAATGTTTATAGTTCTTACATGTTCTTTAAATGCTTCTAAAATGTATTATCCAAGATGCCAATTTCAAAATAGGTATTATGTATCTGATCAAATTTAGAGCCAATTCCTCCTGATTTGTGTTCACTAACAGGAAATTCTGTGATAACTGAAAATTGTACAGCTGGTTAATATCTATTTGAAAAAGCTAAGTGCTTTTATTGTGTATTTATATTGCATCTCTTGAATATTTCATATCATAAATACTCTTCAGAAATTTTTTTTAACTGCATCAGATATGATGCTTATGTTAATTTGATTGTCTGGGCTACCACACAAAGAGTTTCAGCTGTGTGATTAAGTATACTGTGCCATCCTGAATACTGAAAGGGGGGCTTTGAGTCTATGAATGATGTGCTGTCCCTTCAGGATGATAGATAAGAACTCCCATACTACCTTACAGGTTTAAAAAGAGTATTTTCATAATCTCACATGGCAGAATTTTCAAGATGAAAAGCTCGCTGTTTAGTAATTTTGTGGTTACTTTAAAATTGGTATTTAAAAAATTAGTATTAAAAGCAAAAAAGATTGCAAGTGCTTCATTCATAAAGGCTGATTTGAGTTCCCAGGTGTTTTTAATTATTAGCTATCTAGAATTTATGCCAAATCAATACAGCAACTGAGACATGTTTAGGGTTTTTAATTTAAAAATAAAGCTTTCTTACTGTGCTAGACTGAATGTGTGTGTGCACCTGTGGATATGTCATGTAGACAGTTATACTGTGTCTATGCTATAACTTTAAAGGATTTTAAGATCCATTATATTGTTGTCGTAATTCATTAAGTCTTTGCCTAGGGTCTCTATACAGCTATGAAAGGAGCATAATGTATAATTTAAAATATTGCAATATTTTGATCTGTTCATAACATGTGGGTGGATATAAGGGAAATTGGTATGCATCCATGGGGAACACATCAACAAGTAGGAAATTGCTATCTTGAGATCCAGAGATCAGTATCAGCTCTGACAGCATTTGTCAAACAGCTTCTATATATTGGGCATAAAAATTGTGTAGTACTTCAGTTATTACTAGGTTTGTGGGAGGAGTGTTTGGGAAGGGTCAAACGTAGAAAACCTATTTCCTGCTAAATGTAACTTTAAAGTTATTTTGGGTGGAAAAGCTTTTTAAATTTTACCTTTTGTAAATACTTCTGTCATCAGAATTGGTAAAAGAATGTCTGAGAGTTGTCTTAAAGAAGCATTGCTTCCAGGCTTCTTAAGAGTTGCCAAATGTAAATGTCATATAAATTTAACTCTGTGATGTGATTGGCTTCTTGTAGAGCAATTTTAAACCAAATCTAGAGCCATGATTAAAATACTACATGTTAATGTAGCATGGTAAGGAGTGTATAAATACAGTAAAAGTTTTAAAACATAGATGTAGAGTTAAAGGACATAGCTTTCCAGTGAGGAAATGTATACACTTTAATACTTTTTACTGTTTTCAGGCATCACCAGCTCAGCCTACTCCACAAACACCAAATACAGGTGGTCGGCGAAGAAGAGCGGCCAATGAAGACCCTGATGAGAAAAGAAGAAAGTTTCTAGAGCGAAATAGGGCTGCTGCTTCCCGATGCCGACAGAAACGGAAAGTCTGGGTGCAGTCTTTGGAGAAAAAAGCAGAGGACCTGAGCTCACTAAATGGCCAGTTACAGGTACACTTTTTTATTTCAAGTAGCAATGAATAAGTTTTTCCTTTCTTACTGATCCTGGATCAATGGATCTTAAACTTTGCATGAAATCTGAAATCTGAATGGTTTAGCAACTGGTGTCTCAGGTCAGAATTGATAATTCAGCATTAATTGCATATAGCAGTAAAATAAGAATACTAAGATTTCAACATGTGTAAACGTCAGGATCGTACTTTTTTGTCCTTTGTTCCATTTTAAATAACTTTCAGACTGTGATGCCAAAAAGGATGACAAGATGTGTTGGAGTAAAGGCATATTATCAAAGTAATAGCCTTACCTTACAAACATCTTGCTCTTAATAATTTGTATCACAGCCTGGGTCATTTAAATAAGATTTGGTTTGATTTCCTTTGGTTCTTTTTAACTTCACTTTTTTTCCTTTAAAGTGAATGTAGTGCTCGTGAAAGGTGCCAGATTGACATCACTGGAAACTGAAGGCTTCTTTTGTCCACAGAACAGGTACAGCTCAGGCAGTGGTAGTGCAAATTTCCCCATGCTGCCCTCCCAGCGTGCATAAATTCTATAGCGAGCAGCTGTAAGAGGGTAGTCTAGTGTACATTACAATTAATTTTTCCACCTCATCTCGAGGTTAGCAATCTTGGAAAGTTGTCAAGTGGACACACTTCTTCCCCTGTAGAACAATCTATGACCCTTTTGATTAAACTACTGTTAAATCTCGAAGCATACTTTCTTAATGTTTTTCAGCAGCAAGTGAGAATTGGCACAAAGTATTGTCTAAAAGCTTTGTTTTGAAAATTACAGAAAGAAAAAGTAGTGTTATTTCCTAAATTTCCTAAATTCATTTAGAAAATGCGATGGAAATTATTTTGGTATGTGAAAGTTTCACTTGTCCTTTCATCAGAGCTGTTCAGTGAGTCAAAATCACTGATCTTTTCCTTCCTATTAAAACTTCTTTTTCTTGCTGTTTGATAAAGAAAATGTTCTGGTTTGACCAAAAGGAAGGTAGGGCATGTTCAGATTACTTTTTATCATGTAATCAAGATCACAGTGTATCAGTTGTCTTCATGTTCATGTCTTCAAAAATAAAAATACTCAACATCCCAGACTGCAAAATGTAAACAATTCCTACCTAAGCACACAATGGGAAATTGTTTCCTGTATTCCAAAAACCATGACACTATGCACCAGCGTTAGATAACCTTCTTGCAAATAGTCTTCTCATACCTGTTCACAGTCTTTAAACGTGTTCCTCTAATGTTCCTCACAGTTCTCACTGTAAATCCATTAATTACAAGATGGTATGTAGCACTATAGCTTCAACAACCTAAGAAACAGGTGAAGGTAGATCCACAGGGAGAAAAACAAACAAAAAAGATCGGGTATATTTCAGTGTTTCTAAGTGGAAGTAATTATTGGTATTATGTGATCTGCCCTGAACTTCTGCATACCAATTTTTATAACCAAAAATGATGTAACTACCATAGCCAAAATATTTCCAGATTTCTAAGAGTTAACTCAGTAATAGTGAATTCAGTAAAAATTTTCTTACGGTCTGCCAAAAGCAAAACCGTGTAACTGTGAAGAGCAGAGTGACTTGAAAAGAAAATTGAATGCCAGAGAAATAATTAAAGTGTGCTTCATGTGAAAACATTAATCAATCCTGTATTTCCATAATAATTTTTCACTTGACAGGCTAGCACAGCTGATCGGCATAGTGGGCAGTAATGACCCATGATTACTTACTTTATGCTTAATAGTAAATTTAATAAGTTTGGAGTTTTGGCTTAGTACAATTTTATACACTGAGTGTTAGGGTATAGTAGTTCATATTTTGTTTAATATCTAAATGAACTGCTCAGCTGAATTTACTGAGATGTCACATGTCCAAGAGCAGGCTAATACCAAAATAGCTACATTGCATTGCTTCGCGTAACAATTCTGATTTCTTTCAACACAGATAGTAGCTTTCTTGTAATGTCTGTGCCAGACCTTCTAATGTCAATATCAAGGTTTTTAGGACTGGAAGCTCTCTAACAGTACACACAGATTTTTGAAGAGGTTTGCTTGGTTAATGTTTGTATTTTGTTCATAGTTTTCAGCTTTGTGTATATTTTCTGCCTCCTTTCTTCTTTTAAGTGTTTAAATGTAACTTCTTTTTTAAGCATTATTTTCCAAATTTTTGCTTGAGGGAAAATTTCCATCTGTTGCATCACACCAGCAATAGATGTAGGTTAGGTTGGCCGTCTTTATTATAGTCTTGCCCTGTAAGTTTTTTTTTTCATGCATGCAACCTTTTAAAGTTTATTTACTATTCGCTTTTTATGGACTATGTTTTCTACTAATGTTTTAACTTTTTCGTTGATCTTAAATTTTATATACCACATTGGGTTGCCTCTGTGCCTTACACATCAGTGAAGGGTATGGTGTGCTATGTAATGTTAAGGAAGTATTGACAGTGTGTCCCCAGTGGCCACTCAATCGTATTGCAGGATCAGATGCCAAAGTTCATTATGTGGTCTCTATTTGGTCCTTCATGGTTTAATTAACTTAGAGGGCCAAGTATTAGTAGAATGGCCTGTCTGCCTCACAAGGTCATTGTAAGTTTTAAAGAATTAGCAGTTAAGTGGTAGCTTTTACTAATGCTGCAGAAGCTGCTTTCAGAAGGCTAAATTAGAAAAGAAATGCCCATGAGTAAAGGTCATAAAATCATGGAGTGGTTTGGGTTGAAAAGGACCTTAAAGATCATCTAGTTCCACCCCCCCGCCACAGACAGGGACACCTTCCACTAGACAAGGTTGTTCAAGTCCCCTTCAGCCTGGCCTTGAATAAAATAAAAGGCCCTTTCCCATATAGAGGTATCTTGTTGAAGTTGTACAAAAAGAAACAGAGCAGTGTTTGACTGAGCCACATCAGTCCCCTATCCCTATAAGTCACATCTACCTGTGTTTGATGATAGTTTTGGTAAATATATTTTATTCATAAATATTGTCCCACACCTCGCTGAGTAAGGGTTCATCTGATCCCACTGTTACATATGCATTTTGGATCAAGGGAGAAATCGGCAGATACAGAAGAACATATTGTATGCTGCATTGTGTGCCTTTGTAAGAATACAGAAGAGAAAGTATCTTTTGAAAAATGGAGTGCAGGTAAAGCCAGATATGCTTTCTGCCAGAAACCTGCTTTCTAATCTTAGCACTTTTTGAAATCTGGGAACATAAAAATTCTTCTAGACAGCATGAGAGGTATATTTCATGTTTATTTAAAGAAATGTTGATGCACACACCCGACTTGATATCTCTCTCATTAATGAGAAAGACTTTTCCCGTGTGAAAACTTGAAATAATCTTTCTTGATGTGAACTGTTGAAATGTTTATTCCGTGTGTTTATTATTAGCCTGTTTTCAACATGTTAAATGACCACCACATGCTAACATGTTTTGAATGAGATGGAAAGACGTGCCGTTGTCACATACATGATACGAAATTACAGTGTGTATGTGAGTTGGTTCTAGCAATCCCACTTTATTACCAATTAGAACTTGTTCTTACCACTTAATATGTAACATATAAGTGACAGCCTTTCTGTGACACTCCAGGTACTGTGTGTCTAGCAAACATACTCTGTTCTATTTCAGGGATGATTTGTGCATTGCATGTAACAGTGTTGGCACACAGTGTTCGTGTTAATAACAGTGCTAGCTATGTATTCAATAACAAAACATCAACTTTTTTTTTTTTTGTAGTATAGGAGTGCTGTTCCATTTTTCTTTAAATCTGCTGTCATGTAAGATAATGTATTTGCTTTTTCTATTTCTGGTAACAAAATTCTTACAATTTATAATACCATTTACATTAATCTATAAACTGTATTTCAGAAAATGTTCATAAACATCAGTTTTATTACACTGATGAACAGCAATTTCATATTTCTGTGTGCTGCTTGTATATAAAATTCTCCCTTAAAATGTGGAAGATTAAAGTAGAAAATTCCTGAAAAGCTTTTCCCCACTTTAATCACTTACTTTGTTAATGTTCCTTTAAACTAAGGAAGTAACAGACGCGTGTTTCATATTCTTGGACATTGCTGCTTCTGTAGATTATCAAGAAGTGTCTCAAAACCACATCAGCACTTTTGTATTTTTTCCCCAGCTACATCAGTTCTGAGCAGCTGCCTGCTTGGCATCCAGATTTGTGGGTCCTCAGTAATAACATGATGAACTAAGAGGAAACTGAGAGCTAAGAAGCACAAGTAGTGTACTTTCTTAACAGCCCAACATTCCAGGACGTGTAATGCCAGCTAGTAGAGAATGTGTGGGTGTTTTGGTCGGGTTTTTTAATTGCAGATTTTTTTTGTTTGCAGCTGCATTTTTCTTTCATTAGAAATGTCCATCAAGTCAGATTTTTGGCTTTATTTCAACTCTTGCTTTTGTTATGAAGTTGATAAAAGACATCTTTGACACAATAAAATGAATGGAAAAATAGTCCTTAATAGCTTAAGAGGATTTTGCAAGTACAAAGACTTGAAATTATTTGTTTTCTAAATTGGAAAAGAGGACACAAAGAGGAGCCTTTTCTTTAAAAAATCTATTATTTTAGTTACAGATATTTATAAAATGTGTTACTTAGTGTAATTAAACCTACTCAGTTCTGTTCTTAAAAATTGTTTTCCTTGCTTTTGAATCCATTGCCTTGCTCCTAGCTAGCAAGTAAATACGTCGGATTTCCTGTGGTTTATTTTTTCCAAATACTTTTAGTTGCAATCCAATTTTCCCTTGTTTGTTTTTTCTTTAACTTGCTCCCAAATGCATAAAAATATGCATTTACCAAACAATTATGTCATGTGTGGGGTATTTTCTGCTAACGTGCAAAGGTTCTTATAGTTTAAGTAACTTCAAGTATCAGTGGAAAGGGTTTATATTTAAAATAAAATAACCCATGAAAAGCAAATATTGTGACAAGGGGATCACAGAGCATTACAGATAACTTGAGTCTGTAGATACATAAACATTTTTCTACTATTTAAAGTGAAAATGGGTCTATCAAAATGCCATCCCCTTCTTAATTTGGGTTGTCACATATGATGCAGTTACGCAGCGCTTCTCATCTATAGATATCAAACTGCTTTACGGGAGAGGTGAGCATCACCGTCTTCCATTTCACAAATGAGGAAATAGCAGCACAAAGAAGTAAAATGACCTTGCTCAAGGTCGCCCAGTAGTGGAAAGGCACAGCCTGGAAACAAACCCAGTCACTAGATTCTGCAGGTGCTGTCTCCTAGATTACACTCTGTTTTGGTGACATAAACTGAGATTTCAGGATTTTGTCAGTATTACCAAGGATTGCTTCATACAACATGTTTATGTATGTATGCCAAAGCAAAAACTGATCTAGAAATCAGCGAACGTTTACTAAATTATTTTCTGGTACATGACATTTTCAAAGTCCAAGTACAAATATAATCACCAAAACTCATGCTGCATGGGCTGATTATTTGTTTTATTTTTTACCTTTTTTAACGTTGGCTGTGGCATCTGTTAAAATGTGAGTAGTTAAATGTAGGTTTACTCTGATGAGGGTTCATCACAGAACTTTGCAGAAGAATCTTACAGGAGCTGGGTCATGTGAATGAGACTATGTGTAGACTCTGCATCTGCAAACTGAAAAACATATTTTGTATTTTCCAGAAAAAGCATTTCCTAGTTTAAGAAAATAATAAAATAAAGTTTGCCAAGTTTCAGCTGATGTTTACATATCCTGAGATAAAAGAAATGTATACATTTTTGCAATATATGCCAAATGGAAACTTCCTGTGTTTTATCTACCCCTAAATGAACAACTGAAAATCCTATAAAACTTAATACTTACCTTCAAAATGTGTGTAGTTTGAGCCTGGTAAAGTATGTAACTTTCTTCTCCTTTAGAATGAAGTCACCCTGCTGAGAAATGAAGTGGCACAGCTGAAACAGCTTCTTCTGGCTCATAAAGATTGCCCTGTAACCGCCATGCAGAAGAAATCTGGCTATCATAGTGAGTAATGTTCCATTACCTATAGCCTTAGGCTGCATCAATGAAATACTGCCAAAGTGAACTGAATGAACATTAAAATTGAGAAGTGCAGTTCTAACATAACATTAAAGATATTTTCTAAAAAATCTCAAAGGTTATCGGAAGACAAAAATGTGTATGTGATATTTAGAAATATATTTTAAGTGCTTTCAGTTGAAATGTTGTGTAACGTTGAAGGGTTTATGTTGGTTTAATAAATGCATGTGATAATTAGCATTTAAGGACTACTGGTTACAACACCTGCTTTGGAAAATATAATGTAAGTATTAAAAGCACATGATAAACCATTTTTTTATACTTTATCTTAGCCTAGTACAGTGAAAGGTCCTTGTGGGTTTTTTTTCTTCATTGTAATGAGATTTCAGTAGAGGTAATATAACAGCTGTCCTCATTTACCATTACATCCAGGATCAGACAAGCCGTTAAAATAATAAGATGCAGGTTCAGGGCTCCTACTGTACAATGTCTTTTAGCTTGTTTTGCTTTCCACATTAGGTGACTACTTTTCTGTAAACAGGGTATTATAAAAAGCAGTTCTAACACTGAAGGGATAATGGGAGGTTCAGCAGCATGGTTTGTTTTTAATGCATATTTTTACTGAAAGTTGCTCTTTTGATTTATTTTTTTTTTTCATCCTTCCAGCATTTTAAAGGTTAATTATGCTTTCCTGACTTGTAACTTCCTTTTTGGATATGATACACAGTGCCAGAACCAGCTGCTGGTGCTGTAGAATAAATGGCCAATTTTGTCCATTGTACACAAATTTGTTACAAATAACTGAGCTGGGAATGCATTAGGCAACATTCATAATATATAACCCACAGCTTTCGTTTTTATGATTTAGTGATATTTCAGGATATTTGTAAATGTGAAGATTGTTTCTGCCATATGTAGCCACTTCATTTTAATTTGCCAGTGTCAGTAATTCGGGAGAATAAAGGAACATTTTGTATTGCATGCAAACGGATCCTCAGGTGCTTGCGATAAAACTTAATGGCCACCATCTTTACTTGTAGTCATTGTAAGCAATTTCATCAGAATGGGCAATATTTTTTAATTTAAAAGATTTGTGAGATTTAGCAATTCTCTATTGCCATATATATTTAGAATCCTGATTTTGTCAGTTTTGAGCTTATAAATCTTGGTCCTTTGATCTCCAGTCATTTTGACAAGACAGAAAATAGCATCTTGGAGTAAATTGGAACAGTATAGAAATATGTTTGGGGTTTATATTAACAATGATTGCTGCAGGGATGAGGCCATTATGGCTCCCATCTGACAGAACAACATAATTTCATACGGAAGCTACTAGGGGATAACATTATGCATGGAAGGTTTTCAAAGCAACAAAAAACTGTAGATTTCTTGAATTTTGATGTTTAGAGGATGTGTATTCCTGAATTGGCATGAAAAATATTTAAACCTAAGTCTTGGAGTGGCAAACTAATTACATGCTAAGGATTTCTTCATAGAAGATTTGACAATTGCCCTGTTTAGTAATGCTTATTTTCTGTCCTCAGAAAAGAACGCTAATGTTCCTAATTTACTGAGGAATGCCAAATTAGTAAGAACTAAAAAACTGGAAAAGCCCACCTTTTAGAAAAAAAAAGCAATAGAAAAAAAAAGCAAGGAGATTGGAAGCATAGCTCATCTAGTTTCTTGAAAATAGAAGTTCAACATGAATGGTAGTTGTAATGCCATCCCTCTGAAAGGATTTTGTCATATTATCTCTGTGTGAATAGTTAGGAAAGCATGTTGGCAAAGTGACTTACCACAGTACAGTTTATGAGAGGGGAAAATGATTTCAGTTAATATGTTCATGAAAATGGTGTCCATAGAAAGTATTTGTAAATAAACATTATGTTCATCAACTAATCTAAGTTGAATTGCTTCAGAGATGTATTGAGTGGTTTAACAGTCTGTCTCTGTGGAAGAAATTGAAGACACCAGCTTACAGGGCTCCTGCAGTGCTGAATATTGTGCACTGCTGAGACAGTGCTAGTTCTTACTATGCAGATTGTGTTTTAACAGCTAAGTCCACAATCTAATGGGGTTTCATGTATTATGCACTTCAGTAGACACAAATAGTCTATTGCTTTTCAGGGTATTTTTGGCACTTTTACGTACCTTTTAAGATCTTTTGGATTTCCCACTCATGTTTTTGTCTCAGGTCAAGTGAAAAGCACAACAGTGCAGATACCCCTTTCTTTGTCAAAAATTGTTCTTGGGATAGTTCCCTTATTGAAAAAGTCTGGTGCCTGCTTCAAAAGAGGGTGTCATCAGGGCAGAGAAATCAGAAAAATGATTATTTACGCTTTTTTATTTCCCAAAGAAGGATGCTATTGGTTCTGAATGCGTCTTTAAACGTTGGGGGGACTGTGCATGTGGAAGTGCCATGTACAGGAGAAATCTTTCTCATTTTCCTTTCCATTGTGATATTATTACAGACATGTCTTTTGAGTTAACAACATATATATTAAGGGATGGCAGAACAATGGAAGACCTTTCTTCAATAGCTGAAAGTTAATGATCTACTTAACTTCATCTCTGTCTCAGGCTTGTAGCATTTAAAACTAACCCTTGTTCTTGAGTCTAAGGATTTGGCCAACAAGGAAATTGGGGAGCAGCAGAAGCAGGGTAATAAGAAGAATGAGACTCATGGGAAAATAACAACAGCTCTGAAGAGGAGGAGCAGGTGTTATAGTGGGGAGACTGTATTCAATACATGTTGTCCTACTTACTGCCATTTCATTCTGACTGGAGGAAACAATATGCTAGTCTCAGTAATGCAGTATTTTGCTTGAAATGGCACTAGATTTTCTGTTGTTAACAAAGTTTGCATGTGTTCCTTCTTACTTGCTTTTTGCATGAGATCTTGTGGGTCTTGATAGAGGTGTAGCGAAGATGAAAGCCTGTTGAATAGGGTTAACTGAATTGGCACTTGCATGTATTAAAAATTGAATGCCAATTCATATAGAACGAAGAGATCTGGTAGCATTTTTAATCTATAACTTGTTTTTATTGACATGAGCAGTCAACATTAGAATTAAATGTGGTACTCACCAGCTGATTCACTACGCAAGACATCAGGCAATTTTAACCATGACTTTGAAGATGTGAAAATGTTCTTTCCTGATTATTCCATACTGCAGTCCATATTTTTTGCTTACAACGTAGTATTTTCTTCTAAAACTGAAAATAAGATTATTCTGCAATTTGTGCTGTTACGCTATGAATTTGAATTATTTAGGGGGGTGATTGCTGTTATGTGGGATATGGTGGGCTGCATTCCAGGTGAAAAAATAAGTTAATTTTTCTTCTTCAGCTGCAGATAAAGATGACAGTTCGGAAGACATATCAGTGCCAAGCAGTCCCCACATGGAAGCTATTCAGCACAGTTCAGTCAGCACTTCCAATGGTGTAAGCTCAACTTCCAAGGCAGAAGCAGTGGCTACCTCCGTTCTCACCCAGATGGCGGACCAGAGCACGGAGCCGGTGCTTTCCCAGATCGTCATGGCACCTCCCTCCCAGTCACAGCCTTCAGGAAGTTGATTAAAAACTTGCATTGCATCAGTTTTAGATACACATTTGTGACTTTAAAGGGAAATCAACAAAAGACCAGTCTCCATCTAGGAGAAATTGTAGCTTAAAATTATTAATTTTTAAAACTCCAGCTTAAATTTGGCTTTAACAATTGGCAGGTGAAGATGAGACAGAACACCAGTTCTGGTCTCCTTGCAAAAGACTATTTTTTTTTTTTTAAGTATTAGTTTTACTAGTTATTTTTTGTGCTTAATGTGTAAAGTGTGTGTACAGTACAACGTGGTTTATTTCATTTTTAATTTGATATTATTTCAACAAACATTGGGGTGAATTTACTAAAGGTCATCCCCATGACTGTGACAGTAATATTATGTGACATTTTTATACCAAAGTTCTGCATAGTCCCTATTGACTTTGTAACGTTAGCAAGGTCATAAAGCACTAGGCAAGAGAAAGACAGTAACAGTAAATTTGCTTTTAGTCTTTTTGCCTTTTTGTTGTTTTGCACATTATGAGAGGAAGAACATTGGGGGAAAACCGTTTGGGTTGTTTTATGTGTAGCTTTTTGGTTGGCTTTTTAACTGTTGAGGGGTTTAATTTGTTTCATAGGGCCAGTACAGTACATGAGATACAGTACTCTTATGCACATACCTATCCTAGGTGAGGATCATTACTAAATAAATTCGATTTTTCTTTTTATTATTATGGATGTCAGGTGGTTGTTGGTTTTGGTTTTTTTCCCCTCCAACACTTTCATTGTGGGGGGAGGAGAGCTTTATTTCTCCAGTCAGAATAGATATCTATAATTACCCTTTGTTGCTAGGCTGAAACCAGTAAGCATATTGTAAAATACAGGGTTATCCAATGTGGAATACTTGGTATTCCAGAGTAGGTTGATATTTTGTGGATTTTTGAGTCGCAGATTAAGGAGTTTACTCATGGTTTTGGATGCCAGAAAAGCCTAAAATCCTTCTTCAGACAACTCAAGACTTTTTTTTGTCATTGTCTTGTATTTGCAAGCTAACTTGTACTTAATTCTTGTGTAAGCACTGTCATCTTTTAGTAGCAAAAATTTTGATACCTTTCTTGTGGAAAAAAAAACCTGAAAAACAACAAAAAAAAATCAGTATCTACCGTATCTTGGAAACAATGTAATTATAATGTGGTGTGTGTGGTGTGTGCGTGAGAATGGTTCAGTAGTTAATGCCAGCAGTCTTTTGCTTGAATGTTTAAAGATGCCTTCAATGTGATGCTGGCTGATAGGTGATTGCAGTTTTAAAATGTTATTTACTGTGCGAACTTGGATAACTAACATTCCATGATGTAGTTTGTTTCTGATGAGATGATTGTAGGTACACTTTTTCTCATTATCCAATCATCTGTAGGATACTGAGTTTTTTAAATGTGCCATTATCTATTTTGATTCTGTAATCATGTTCAAAATACAGTACAATATTTTACAATAGATTAAGTTGTTTAAAAAAAAGTAGATGTGTGCTTTCAGGTCGGAAAACTTTGTATAATAGCAAAAACAGATGCATAGTAGCAACTGGCAGTAAAGCAGGATTCCATTATGTATATAACAAAGATTTAATGCATTTATAATGGGTTGTGTAATTCATTTGCTCTTCCTTCTCCACACTATACTATGTGTTTTTAAGTGTCAGTGCCATCAAGTTTCTATTTGATTCAGTTTGAAATCTAAAAATGTAATTGATCCACAGGAAAATCATAATTTCTGCAATATATATACAACCATGCTATAATGAGAACTTGACAAAGAAGTATTAAGTCATATATGTATCATTGCAGGGCTTTAAGCATGAAAATAATAGGGATTCTAAATATTTTGTATTTTAAAACTAAGAAAGTTGAGTTGATAACCTCATGTGTTTAAAAGTCTTACTTTCCCAATTGCAAGATAAAAAGCTGTAACAGTTACTGAGTGTTTCCAGGATGGTGAAGTACAGTGGACCTCTTGTGAGAAGGACATTAGTTACAAAGGCACAAAATGTGAATTCTGCAAGAAAGCTATACAGTCACTTTTCATTGTAGTTTTGGTGGACTAGATAAAGCCTCGTTGATTATGTTACAATTTGCTCTCCTAAACACAAAAGCTTTTAAATCATATTTATATAAGTGGAGGTTTTTTTATAACAAAACTGTCGCGCTTGTAAAATAAGTCTACATACGTGTATAGGAGACGTGTAAACAGTTAATGAATTTAACAGTGGGGCTGGAAGAAGAACCATTAAAATCTGTGTTCAGCAAATAGACAAAAGTTACTAGTCGTACTACCATGAATTCCGTTTCGAGACGTATGTCACACTACTTCTGTACTTAGCATTTTGGGTCTTTACATTCAACATGTTCCACAAACTGTACTGTTTTCTT
Organism: Amazona ochrocephala; assembly: GCA_039720435.1. Lineage (NCBI taxonomy): Eukaryota > Metazoa > Chordata > Aves > Psittaciformes > Psittacidae > Amazona > Amazona ochrocephala. The sequence continues at coordinate 67,115,160 of CM077881.1, read as the reverse complement.
TTATGTGCAGTTTGCATGAGTAAATCATCAAAGAGAATAAAATCTATCTTTAAGTTACGTTCCTATTTTAATGGAATTATAATTGTTCTAAAAGGCAGCACTGTGTTCAGACATTTCTTCATCCTTGCAATTATCAGTGTTTTTCTGGAAGTCGTTACTGTAATGTCAAAGTAATGTTATGTAAACAAGAACACATACGTTTCTTTAGAAAATAAGCCAGATTCCATTTCTCTGCAGTGAGCTCCAGCCCCTTCTGAATTTTCAGCTAACTTCCAGATACCTTCATCTTACCTTAATATACATGAAGCCAGGAAATAACAGGTATTGGCAGATGAACTGCTCACAGTTGTGTTGTGAGAGGCTGAGAAAAAAAAATGCCCTCACGCTTGACTTTTGAGAACACTGAAAATGGTTTGGGTTCATTTAGAGATGTTGGAAACGTACAGAGAAGCCCATTCTGCTGTATCATCATTTGAAAAAGCTCTTGACAGAACCCTGATATGGAGGCTTTGGAGAAAGAAAAAGGGTGAAGTTGCTGTGTACTTGCATTTATTGCATGTGTTGACCAAAGGAAATCAAAGTTGAGCTGCACACAACTTTAAGCCCAGAATGACAATAATGCCCAAGGCATCCATTGCTTCACTGTGTTCTTTTTCTGCCTACATGAGTTAATGCTTGTTGCCCCAAGGAAAAGACCATGGAGGCTGTATAACAGTGCAGCCTGGGGGGAGAGGGTAGGGAAACCCACTTTTTAATGTCTGCACTGTAGAAAGACCTGGTTTTCTACCTATATCCAACCCAAGTAAGCTTTTTGTCTTTAAAATGCTAATGGAGGCTGGGCAAAGAAAGATATTACACTGATGGAACGAGGTGACACAAGTGTTGGATGAGCAGTGATTTCAGCTACCTGAATTACAGAAGTAATTTGCTTAGAGACAGACACAAACATTTTAATTGGTCATCATAAATGATAATGAGGAGAAAATATAGTGAAATTAAGTGCATCCTAATAAAGTAAGGTATGTTAAATTGCACAGAAGAAAACCTCAGCAATGCTTCTTGACATGATTAATATACTCATGACAATGTGTCTAATGAAGGTTGTTTGCATTTATATGCTGCCTGTTGCTTCCCTCAGTGGAGAAATAATTTGAACTGCATTCATTTACATTGCAGAACAGTGTAAGATTGGCTTACGGCAGTCTTTTCTTTCATGTTTATTTTTAACCATTGTATCAACAATAATACAGGTATGATTTATTTAACTGCATCTTGTATAAAACTGTGTAGGATAGGTCAAGATGACACTATTATGAAATAACTTGGGTTTTCAGGTTTTATATTCTTCAATACTTAAGTGTCCCATCCTTTTAATTTTAGCTTTTAATATTACTTGGGGTATTTCCCCCATGGGATTTGAGATCTTGACAGTCTTTGTTCTTCACTTTCTTCCATTTCAAAATATTTTTCTTTGTGTGATGAGCCCCTGAAAGTGCTTATCTATTTAGTGTGGAATTTCTTCTCTTTGCATATTGCTTCCCCGTTGGTTGCCTTAACTCTATAGCAAACATTCATTTTAAGAACTTGGTAGTTAGGAAAGGAATTTCTGCCAGCTGTGTACTCTGTCATCTCCAGCTAAAACAGATGCAAGAAGCTTGTGAAATCCTGACATTTACATATTCCTAGAACAAGATATATTACAAAATACATATTTAGGTCTGGAAGGATAACTCGAATCTCCAATATGGGTTTTTTAGCGTTGCGAAAGATTTCCTTGCAGGTGCTCTGCACAACTAATGAGTGCAGGTTGTATGCTGGTGGCTTCAGAATTCTGCAAAGGGTAATGTATCTTCGAAAAGAGTTTCTAACTTCCTAGGCGTGGGGTTAGTTATCATCTGGTGACATGGCTGTCAATAGAATAACAAGGCACGCAAACTTGATTCAGTTTGTGCAATCATTTTAAGCCTTGGTCAATGTCTCTATCCCTCTTCTATTAACATTTTTATAATAAGGGTGTATGTTGTTCCAAGCATTTTCCTATTCATTTTTGGGGAAGAGGAGGGAGGAGAGAGAAGGTTCTTAAATTTTTAATAAAGTACCTATAATTTAATTTCCCAGAATTTAATCTGGGAGTTAATGTTTAATCAGAAAAGTGTTGTGAAATCATTATTCAAGTATGCTTGTTATTTTTAATCCATAGGTGAAGAGACTTTAAACTGACTTAAATCAGTTGCATAGACCGATTTGAAACTAACAAGCATAAAAGAAAGCAGCCTGAAGCTAAGAAAAGGAGTCATGCTTCTAGGAACTTGTGCATGTTTGGTTTTAATACCAATAGCAGAAACAAAGTAGAATAGAGAGCAGGCAGTATTTGTAACCACTTCGGACAGCAGGGCCTGGTGATACTCCAGCTTACAATTAATGAGCTTAAAGGACAGTGCTGTCTAGCTTAGGGAGATCTGTTGGTGCTGAGGTGAGTGTGAGTGCACTGTCATACAGATACCTTCAGGAGAGCAGAATCACTGGTAACCAGGTTCTTGCCTAACTCACATGTGGCTAGCTTAATACTTCAAAGCACAAACATGATCTGTTACAACCGCATTTAACACTGTCTGCCCCCAGGTTGATTGCATGCAATGAATGCAAGTCTGATGGGGGTGTTTAGGTACCCATAAGGTTAAAGTTAACATCTATTTTTTTTACCCACTGCCTGAGACATAGCCACTCTTTTTCACTGCAAGTCAGTATTGGTGTGGCGCATAAATAGTACTTCCTTTAGCTGAATCCCTTGCTCTAAGCCATTACAGAAGGCAAATGTCTTTGATAAACCAGTGGACTGGTGCATTTTAGAAACAAGGATTTCAAAAAGCCTACTAATTTGTTCATGTTTAAAAATAAGATGGGAAATTACATCCATGCCCTACATCTAGGATTCTAATCAGGAGAAAAGGGAGACAAGCAAAGAGAGAGACAGCCTTCTGCTTTAGCAGCAAACAAAAGAAATTGCCTTTCCGAATAAACTGAGAAAATGAAACTGAGAGAAAAAACTGCATCATTTGCCCACTGTTCCCTCGAACTGGAAGGTGCTGTGCTTCACTGCTCAATTATACGAGCTCTCTTCTCTGACACTTTCCGTGACACAAAGATGCATTCTGTGATGATCTGTTTCTTCACAATGTTCACAGTGATGGTAGGAATGTTTTGATCTCACTTGAGGTAAGTAGTATTTACATCCTGTTATTCATAACTCCGTGTTGAGAAATATACTCTTAAAGGCGATATAATGTATAGTGCAGTCATTCCAGCTGCCTATAAAATGCCAACAGCTTTATAGTCGGCACGGTTATGATTTCAAAACAAGCAAAAGGCTAATATTTCAGCTTTCTGTCCTCCCTTTCAGCAGATTTGCTTTAAAGGGCTAATGATTTTTGCTGCAAAAAAAATAGATAATCCTTGTAAATGCCGAACAGATGCTGTATATTTCACTGGATGATAGGACTATTTTGAACACTTGATCATTTTGTTGAATATTTAATGAATCTTAAGCTATTAAGTTTACAATTTATGGCTTTCACATATGTGTGAATATATAAAAATTTCTTTGTGCCATCTCTGTTTACCCAAAGTTTTCAGAGCTCTGATTCTAATGGGCTTTAACTCTCTTTTCCTCTATAAATTATGCAGCGCCCTCTTGAATGCTGCGTAAGAATGTTGCTGGCCATAGGTGTTTGACCTTTTTTCCAGTCACCACGCAGCTGTGTGGTTTGCTGTTTCTTATAGTTGTCAGCACAGTTGTATTTGTCACTTCTGCCAATCGTATGGCACAGCACTGGCTTCCTTGGGATGGAAACATGTTACACTGACTTGGATGCTTCCCTTCTACAGCCTCTTTAAAGCGTCGGTGCCAGTTTGTTACACAGACTCTGGCCTTTTCCTTGTTCCAGATGTCTGGCAAAGTCCTTTTGTTTTGGGAAAGAAATGCATGATCTTTACCTGCTCTTGTAACTTCACATCTAGTTTAGATTTTGTTGTTTTCAGCTATGGGATAAGGGCACACCCCCCTGCTTAATGTAACTGCCCTTTATAATATGCCAGGCACCCAGGCATGTTTCTGAGGGTGCATGAAACCCTGTGGGTCTTGTCTACCCAAGAAAACGTCACCACTTTGGCAGAGTTAGATTGTTATAAACACAAATTTGAAGACATTGTAAAGTTCTGTTTTGCCATGTCTATTGATTTATTTCAGTCCAGCTCATGTTGCTGGAGAACAGTATTAGGCTAAATTAGATTTTAAAAGTGCATGTATACATTTACTAAACCAATGCCACTTCAAATTTTGCAGCACACCATTTCTTCAAATAGTTGACTTAAAGCAAAGCAGCTTCCCTACAGTAACAACTTCAAAGAAACTTGAGCCTGTTTTATGGAGAGGTGAAGATTAATTTTGCCCTAGTGAAGTCAGATTCCTTCCATAATGAGGCTTACCCAAGCAAGCATGAGAGCAGGATCTGATTTAGCCAGCTGCTAATCACCATTCAATGCTTCTGTCAGTAGATACAATTTAGTCAAAGAACGCTTGAGTGGTGCACGGACTTTCTGTTCACCATGATCCAATGATGACCTCTCTTTTTTCCTTGTAATTCAACATGGTATTTCTTTCTGAGGCCCAAAGTTACTTCTTGGAAGTCACTGTTATATCTAGAGCCGTACTGTGGTTTAGTCTAAGCAGGGAAGCTTTCTTCTTGAATATTTGCTCAATTTTACAGTTCAAGTGCTCAGAAATCCATTCTATCGTGTTTATAGGTTATTCGAGTGCTGTCTTAATCCTCCACCCTGAAAGATATTGACAGTTTTTATGATCTACCAAGAGCCGTTCTGCCCTTGTCTGCAGCTATCAGCAGTTGCTGCTGCTGTTACCAGTGGAGATAAAAGACCTGTTAAAAGCAAGAGACCTTCATGTGAGACCTAGACTTTATATGCATTAAAAACCCTACATTAAAAAACACTTGAAAGTGATGTATTTCAGAAGCATGTTGGTATATTACACATACAATGCAGTATATTCTGGTTTTGTATTACACACAAAACTTAATTGCTTTTCAAAGAGCATACTTGTAACTCCTGGGTTCTGTTCTGGTTTTTCTGGGGTCTGGGGTTTTTTTCTTTCAGAATTTCAGTGGGAAATGAAGTGATGTCAATAATTCTCCTTGCCGAATTTTGCTGCAATGAAGTGTTAAACAAGCAGCTACATGCTCAGAGGAGGAGTACTTACGATGATCTAATGAAAAAATACTCTCACCATATTGTCTATATTCCCATACATGCAAATTAAATTAAGTATATTTATTTAAGGCATTTGACACAGCTTGTACGAGGTGAAATGAAAATGAACCTGTGCAAAGTGCAACATTCAGAAGTGAATGTTATGAAATTATTACTTAATAATAATAATCAAATTGTAACAGCTCTGCTCCTGAACAGGGATTATTTTTGTACTGCAATCTGTATTAAGAGTTAATCCAAAAATAACACAGGAAATACTGTGTACAGTTACTGGAGCAAGGCATTTCTGGCACATTTCCATGGCGTGCTCAAAGTCTACAAATGCTCAAGTGGTCTACATTTGTCTTTCATTTGAAAGTGTGGAACAGATTTTTGGTCAGTGCTGACTGCAGCTCAAACCCCTGCCTATCGACCTACTGGGCAGAGGGTTGAAGAGTCACAAGCTATAGTTAAATGAAGGGAATTTCTGCATTTGCAAAGTGTCTTGTGTTAGTGATAGCTTGCTTTATACAAGGCAATGGATAATAAATTATTAACCGAATGAGGTAAGTAATTCCATTTCCGACTGTTTCCTGCTGTCTGTAGCAAGTAATTTGAAACCTGGGAGTTTCTAATTTCTCAGGGACAAAATGCCATCTAGTGGTAAATGCTGAATACTTTGGGCAAATACTTTTTTTATATTGACATGAAGTGTTCATATATTTGCTTTCCTGTTATTCTACATTTTACAGCACATTAAGCTCTTGAAAGAGGAAGATAAAGAGGTTGGGGAAAGGGACAGCTCCCCCAGGTCTGTGTCTGTGTCAGCTGGGATGCCACACTGCCTGCTGCCCCACTGCTTGAGCACACCAGCCCGTCCTCTGCTGTGGCCCTTGCACAGGTACTGCTTTCCCCATTGAACAAACTTTCATGCATCACTGGCAGGCTGCACCATACTGTTACTTCATAACAAAATCCACAAATGTTAATTTGGCTGGTGCTGAAATTGCTGAAAATTGCTGTAAGCCACCTCTGCTTCACTGACTTTGCTGGTAGGAAGCTTTTCCCTCTGGTTCATCATTCTCCAAGGAGCTAAAGGGAAGCTATTCCCTCTGCTCTTCTAATTAACTCACAGCGAATGGTACAAGCCTCTTCATAGCACTATTTGCCTACTCAACTCCTTACAGAAGAATATAAACTCTAAATAAAAATATATCAAAACTAAAATTTGGCCTCTAGAATTAGATGCCCCAAGAAGCAACTGCCATAAACTGGTTTCTAGAGCTGACTAACAGACTTTGCTTGTACAGAGAGAACAAATAATAAATACTCGCAACTACATTTGAATTTTCTCATCAATGTAAACTGGGAATAGGAGACAGCAACCACTGACAGAGATATTCTGGCTTTAGACACAGAGCTGACTGAAGCGAGCTCTACAGTGTGTGATCTTTCTGTTGTTTTGAGATTGTGATAGGGATTTTGTTGTTGTTTATGGGCCTGCTTTTCCAGGCACTATTTGAATTTCTCCATCTACTGGTCCATGTTACCCTGTTCCATCCAAAGATGCTCACTGCACCAGTTGCCAGGGCTGTAATTAGACTGAGGGTCTCAGAGATGCAGAAATCTCATCTGTCCTGTTGATGTTACTGTAGAGGTCAACGAAGATGGCATGACATCAATTTGATGGGCTGTGAAGAAGTTTGTGGATGGATAAAGAAAGCCTTCATTTTGATTCTTGTTTTGTATGACATTTGAAGTAAACTGCAGCAAAGAGTCTGACTAACAAGGGTACTCACACCACAGCTCATCAGAAAGGTCATCTGAGAGCTCACCCTGCTGTGGGCTTGCTTCACTTGCCGTGATGCACTGGCACTCCTGGACTCATCTGGCCCTCCAGGATGCTTGTTATCTACCCAGGCATTGCTTGGGCATCAGCCAGTGCAGCTGCAAAGAAAGAGAAGGGAGCAGAAACAGGACTAGAGCAGCACTGGTTTAGGTGGGAGTAACTTGTCACGGAAGCATGCTTAGGTAGGTGGAACAGGAAGGGTTTGGGGAGTATTCCAAATACAGCCTGGAAAGCATCAAGAGATCTGCCTTGTTTGTCCTAGCTAAAAATACGTGAGGAAACCCCTAGACGTGGGACAATTTCTTAAAGCTGCAATAGGGGCTTTCTCTGAGTACCGACTGCAGTCCTGCAGGTGTTGGGGCTGCACCTGCCCTTCACTCTCAGGTTTTTGGAGTGGCACGAGGCTTTGAAGAGGGCGATACTTCGCAGGCAGAAGGATGGTGCTCTGTTGTGCGCACAGGAAAGAAAAGAAATCTGAGGAGCAAGTGGCCATGTGATCAAGCCTTGAAAGAAAGGGGAAAGAATAGTGAAAACAGACTGATTAGTAATGATCCATCTGAACCTTGCATCTATGCTTTCTGAAGCTATCAAACTGAACACAAATGTTGAATCAGTACACAGCACCGACACGTTTTTCATTCCTTCAAAGAGCTGGACAGGGCATAGACAATGTTGCTTTTAATGGGGATTTTTGTCTTTATATGGTAATGATTATATGCTATAAAGAGGAAATTAATTTTAATGCTGTACGACATGATAACTGGACTAATGCTTTTGATTTTCACGCTCTCAGAGAATAAAGTAATGGGATTTCCTATTTCCATGTTCATTTAAAGCAGTTTAAGACACATTTTTCTTAAAAATATGTCCATCTGGGATCAGAAAAGAGCAGTTTTCCCTTGGTGAACCAAAGAAGCTGTTGTCTAAGAACAAGCAGCAAACTGGCAGTGGAAACTTCGCTGCAGCCCACACAGAAATGGTGAGGGCCTGTGTTCCCCTGCTCATGCAGTACTGTGCAGTGTTTACCCAAGAGCTTTGCTTGGTTGCATCTTTTCAACACCTACTTCCTTGACCCACTGGGGTTTAAGATAAAAGAATAACAACAAAGTATTTGGAAACTGCTCATCTTATCAGCGACTTGCTGCTGCAGATAAACTCTGAAGTTATTGCATCTGCACAGGCTGAAAGCATTAGTGTCACATTTCTACCACTGAGAACTGAATTGTGGAAGGACTAAACCAGGAACTACTTTCCTATATATGTGTTTGAATGGGAATTTGCATGACTTTACAATTGAATACATGAGGTTGAATTCCAGATCGGATGTGGTGTGGTGACGTGCAAGCCAGATTGCAAGATCAGTTGAGTGATCTCTAATTTCGTTTAAACCTGCTGCAAGTACAGCTGAGAAGTTGCCAAGTCTTGGTAATTGTCTCTGGCATTGCCAGTTTAGGACCTGGATATCTACTGATTCAGTTTTGCTGTGTTGAGGGGCTTTCCACGTGTCTTGATTAACAATAAGGAAATGTGCACAACCATGGGATGTAATTATTTTATTATTAAAGAAAGGGGAAATAATTTTGGTTTCCTTTTCCCCTCCTCCCCCAGAAGAAAGTGGCATCAGGTACAGAAAAGAGAGATTTCTTTTTGTGTGAGCTGTATAGTAAATTATGGGGTTTGGCTCAGAAGCAATCAGGTGATTTTGTCCTTTCATAAGGAATCTTATTGTTGTAAACTTAACGTTCACTAAAACTATTGTAAGACTGGCAGATCAATTAATGACTAGAGAAAATCTCAAATCTTAATTAAATCTCACTATTACTTCCAGGATTTGTTTATCTCCTCTCCAGGAATACTTGATTTGAACAGCTTGTTCAACAGGAAAAGCTATTGATCCCTTCAATAACACTTTAGAATCATTAAGAGGAAAATCTTTAATCTCCTTGAGCTCTTTGAAGTTGCTTCGGTTAATGTCATCTCTCTACGATCCTGAAGAGATAATGCTGGTCTTGAAAGGTATTTCAAGGTTATCCTATGTTGCTTTTTGCACCCTGGTGCCATTACCTGCCTGCTGCTGAGTTAGCTGCGGTAAGTGCAGTAAAGCAGAAAGGTACCACTAGTGCATGTGCTTTCTGGTTTGGTTTCGAAGGTTTTATGTTCTCCTGCAAAAGGTTTCCTGGTGAAAGAAAATACACATCTCTTAGAGATTTGTTGAACTGCAAGTTAGTTATCCAGTGCTGCTGCTATCTCAACACTTTGAGACTTGGTCTTAGGAGTATCTTCAGGTCATTAAAGCTCTACTAAAAAGGCACTTGATAACTAGATTGTGTATGTCTATACAGCAGGAAATTCTCAGAACATTACCAAAGTTCACTTCTTATTCATATAGTCCATTTTCTAAACTATGACACAAAATTCAGCTTCAAATCTGATGCAGTTTGCCTTACCAGGGTCCATACACCCTTGTTTATATAAAGCACATTATTGAGCTTTACAATACCCTTATATGTTTCTAAAACTTGGACGGTCTTTCAAAGAACCCTAAGTGTCCTTGAAGATGCAACTCTGAGAAGCAAGTTGCATTGGATAACTAATGCCCTCATTAAAATCATTGTGCTTGACTGGCTTCAGTAACGTGTATATTGACTTCTCTAAGAACGTAGAAATCACTGTGAGGGCTCTGGTATTAGAAAATCAAATAATTGCACTAAGAGCGTGTGGGTTCTACATAACACTTCAGAATTGCTGGTTTGGGTTGCTTATGAGAAGGTTTAATTTCTTCAGCAGTTCTTCAAAGCCATGCAGGGGTTTAGAAAGCTCAACTGACTGCATGAAGAACCATCATGACCAATGCTGTGGCACAGCTTATGGCTCCAAGTAGGAGATCATCCGCTCAAAGTTGAAGACATTTTGGAAGTCAGAACTAGAGGAATCTTGCAGATTTTTTTTGATGGCTAGCCTGTTCTTTCTTTTAGTGTTTATAGATGAAATCATAACAGTTTATTCCTAGAACTATTTTGCCAATGGCTTGCCTTCTGTTTTCTAACTTCCAATTACCATTTTTTTTCAAATATATACAAGGACTACTTCAAATAATTCCTTAATATGTATTTCTAAGCATCGTATAAAAAGGAAATATTATGAAAGTTAAATAGAAGCTATAAGCTGCATTTTACAGCCAGTATAAACACATTTGGGTGTTTTATAGCCATCAGTATTATCTCCTTTGATACTTGAGGCTTGTCCCTAGGAGACAGAAAGCAGAAACTTCCTGGAATTTCTTTAATTAGCCTGTTCATTTCACTTAATAAAACAAGCAATCAAAACCATATTGTGTTTCATATGCAGGACTCTTAAAAACGTAACTTAGGGTATGTAGGTCTTACATCTGAGCTGGAGTGCAAGCAACTTTGAAACTTCGTAGTATTTTAATGATTTTATTGATAACTAATCTTGCATTAGAAGCTTCTACTGATGGGATGTGCTGGTAACTGTGCACACGAGTAATAAGAAACCTCATAAAAAGTCTGGTGTTGAAATATATTCAGACCAGCTGCAAATGCCCTTCTGCAGTTATAACTACTTTATTCACTTGCCTATTCTGAAATTGCTTGCTCTGTCAGCACAAACCCCAACACCCTTAGCAACCACAATCCCCGGAGAGTGTGAGGGTGACCAGAACCTTGTTTGTGTTCTTGCACCTCAGGAAGCTCACAGAAGGTAAGTCTCAGTTTTGGTCAAATCTAGCAATCTATGTGATAGTGATCAGAAAAGAAATTCAGGTAGCTCTGGATTTTCCCTTTCCATATAGAGTGCTTTGTTTTCTAATCCTTTTCCAGCCTCCATCTTCAGGCATGCAGGAGATGAGATGGAAAGATCAGTCCTTCCTTGGCACAACTTCAGTACTGGAAGTACCTGAAAATTTGTGTTTGAAAGTATTAGAGGAGTTCAGCAATGTTTATTAAATGAATAATAAGGTAAAGGAGAAAACTTGGAAGAAAATAGGAATGAGATAGATAGTTCTTGACATGAAAACAAGAATAGCTGCCAGAACCTGAAAGCAGCCACCTAATTCAGGGAAAAAGAAGGTGTCCTTCAGATGTACCTAGCCCAGCATCTTCCGTTCTTCAGCCTACTTGTGTCAACAGTGTTAAAGCAGAGACGTTACTGCAGGACGCAGAGGCGGATGCTCTAGGAAAGTGCTGCTGGCTTTATCTGTTGCATGGGAAAAGCTGGCTATAAAAGGTAATTCAGGTGTAGGTTTTCTTTTTAATGGAAATTACATCAAAGATTAGGATATTACAATTTTGCCAGGATACGTAGATAGCATCTACTATACCCCATCCTTGGTGCCTGTTCATGATATAATTCTCATCACATTTATGCTTGCCTTGGAAATCCAATTAAGTGTGAGCCATAATGTCAAAGTCGTTAAGATTTATTTTAGAAAGGACTTTACTCAGGAAACATAGGCAAGAAGGAGCTTTTTTCCTTTGATGCGGTTCCTTTCAAGAATGGCATAATGTCTCATAACAGCAGTCTAAACACAGCAAACTGTTTAGACATTAAGCAACCAGCTTTAGTTTAGCTTTAAAATTGAAATTGTGCTCCTGTGCTGCTTCCCCTTAGCTCCTGTGGCATTCACTTTTAGTGTAACCAGAAAACAATCAGGCTCTAAAGGTTGTTGTTGTCACCTATGTCTGTTAAACATCTTTTCATGACCCAGAGAACCAAAACCAGGCATGTTAAGCCCATTTTTCATTTCATTGATATACATAACCTACCATGTACTTAACTGCCCTAAGCTGTTACGGGGTATAGCACAATTCCTATTGATCAGGATAAGATGCCAAATGTGAGTTTCTAATGTGGTAGTTGTGATTTAAAACAGAAGGTATAGTGGGTATGTTACACAATATCACTTTCTTTGGCAATGATCATAAAGTTCAACATGCAAATTCTTCCCGTAACTATTACTTTGCAAGTCTGTACCCTATGCATGAAAGAAAAAAAATTACCACTGATTACAGCTGAGCATAGATCCCAGCAAAACACTGTTTGGAAAGGTTGCTCGTAACTGCTGTACGTGATGCAGGGATTCTTTCTCCCTCTATGCTTGTACAGTATTGGGTGATACTGTGTTTAATTTACATTGCCATTAATAATGAACAGCAACGGCATCTAAAAGATAAGTTCAAATGCCAGTTATCTCATTAAAGGGAGCAAGTTTACCCAAAGTGCTGGTAAAGTGTAATGACAACTGTGGGTTTGGTGATAGGCTTGATGTTCTGTTCTGTTGTGGTTTAAGCCCAGCTATAACTCACCCAGTTTGCTCACTCACTCGTCCCTCTTTCTTCCCCCCATTCCTGGAGTCCTTGGTTAGAGTAAACATTACTGCAACAACTAAAAACATTGGTGTTATTAGCACTGTTCCCAGGCCGAAAGTCAAAAACACAGCGCTGCACCAGCTACTAAGAAGGAGAAAAATGACTGCTACGGCTGAACCCATGACATGTTCAAATAGCTGTCTTCTATACAAATATTAACTAGCAAGTTTGGTAGTTGGTCATCAAACTTTTTATTGATGGCTTTTAAATTAGCTAGAATAATTGAATTTGTCTCACTGAACCAGTGGCAGAAATCTACCCTGCCATTTCCCAAGGGGTAAATATTCCGTTGCAAATACTGTGAACTCCGAGTCTGCTCAGTAGGGCAGTGCTTGGCCACCTCCCTGCCTGCCCCACAGACTCCCTGCAATTACACATCAGAAGCTAAATTAAATTCTGCACATGACAGTGCTGTTTTCCTGCTGTCAAGGGGGTCTGTTGCAGGAAGACACTAACTGTGATGCTACTCCTATTCATGAGGTAACATCTCATTGTGCCTTCATTTTTGCTGCTTTTCATTAATACAGAACAGCTTTAATTTATGTTGTTTGTCTTCACAGAACATTGTATTTACTATCTGGGAACCTTCCTTTACAGTTCTGTATAAATCCTTAAACATGTCAGTGTTTAATTTTAAAATCTCATTCATCACTGTATGATTAGTAAATTAGTTAAGGTTTGAAGAATAGAAGAGTAAATGTCAGGTAATTAGAAGCAGTTTTGTACCAGGCCCTCAGACAAAGGTGATGGATAAAAGAGAAGCCACTGTGGAATATGGGCCACTGCTCCTGTGGTGCTCAGCACCCAGAGAAGGGGAGCAAAAGGAGAGGGGCCAAAATGAAAAAACCCCAAACACTGGAAACCAACCCCAAATCCCACTAATGAAACTTTATGTGAAGAATGAAGCAGTAGTAACTGACTGCAGTATTTAAAGAGCCTTGAGGCTTGGGAGAGGAGGCAAGAAACCTGTTGAAGGATAACGAGCAGAAAATAGCATGTTAGGTATACATTTGTCTTCTGGAGACATTGTTATTGAGGTACGCTTTGTAAATACACCCCCAAATATTCCTACCAGGTGGCAAGCACAATAGTGCTTTTTCTACAGTATGTGATGCTAACAAATCAATTTTGAAAAGGAGGGCTTTTCAAGGGCTAAAGATACAGGGTAACAAGACACCAAGCTCATCCTTGCTGCCATTTCATTCCAGGTCATGCAAAAAGGGGTCCTCTTTTGTGCTCTTCCCCGCAAAAGAGCAGAGGAGTCTCTCCAGAAGAACAGCCCCTCTCTCTGAACAGGGCCAAGCTGGGGCTTTGTGCTAACTGCTCCAGAGCATCCACGTTTCCACCCCTTGCCCCTGTGCAAGGCATTAGTGCTCGGTAAGCTCCAGCTCTCTTCTAACAAAATTCCCAGAGTTGTAGTTAAATCATTGTTATTGCTGGTGCACTGAGATGTGCTGCTTGATAAGGCATTACGTAATTTTGAGATAATGTTGTTGTTAAACAGAGATCTCCTGTGAGTGCTTCAGGTCCATTCAAAAAGCAGGGTGGGGGGGAAGGGACCTTCACCTTGTGAACTTCGGTTAATTACTCTTCTGATGTGAAACCTCTGATTTCTTCCTCCTGTGTTAAGGCTACCAGCCTCTGTAAAAGCCAGAGCTGCCATCGGGTAAGATGGTACATAACATGCCCATCCACCCTCTTTGCTCCCCCTTCTGCTGACACCTGCGAAGGCTGGCTGAGAGCTCTGGGCATCAGCCTGCTGGTGAAGTCCTTCCAAAAACTGCTGCTGCTGTTCCGTGCAGACTGCTGGAGCCCTGACCAAAACATCCACCTAAACCAAGCAAGTAATCTAATCAGAAAGAAGGACTGAGCTCAGTTTGTTCTGAAAACTCGTATCAGCTGCAAAACTGGCAGAGTAAAGCATGGCTCTAGTAACCAGCTGTGAAATGGCCAACACGCATCTCCGGGTTTTAGCCGTAACTGCAACAATCACAAAGGCATTATTAGGCAATTGAAATGACTAATCAAATTACCCAGACTGATCTTAACAGCTATAGTATTGATAATGCCTGTTACAAAAAACAGTGTTACTCTCTCTGGACAGGAAAACATTTCTAATGTAAACGTGCAGTTCAGTAGATAGCAATAATGATTTTGGTGTAGTGGAAGAGTAAAAGCTGGCTATTTAATTGAAGGAAGTTGGGGTCAAAGCCTGGGATTTAATTCCAGGAAATGGAAGAGAAAAAAATCTGTATGAAGATCTAAAAAAACAAAGCAAAACACACTGTGCACACAAAGGTCAAATCATGCAGGCAGAATGGCAGATTTCTTTGTGCTGCTTTTTGCTTAAACCATTTTCATCTATTTTATCCTCCTTTTAGCCCTGCAATTAAAATATTATTTCCCAGTAGTCCAGCAGCTCCATAAACGTTTGCATTGTATACATTCAAAATGAAAATGTTTTGTGAAATCAGGTCCGTCATGCTGGAGTTCATTTGGGAAGGAATAAAATGAAGGAAACAATCACTCTAGGATAATATGTTTATTTTTTCTAATTTGGCACACTAAGCAAAACGTATCAACATA
Source organism: Amazona ochrocephala (assembly GCA_039720435.1). Taxonomy (NCBI): domain Eukaryota; kingdom Metazoa; phylum Chordata; class Aves; order Psittaciformes; family Psittacidae; genus Amazona; species Amazona ochrocephala. The sequence continues at coordinate 67,100,076 of CM077881.1, read as the reverse complement.
AACCCCTATGTTTTAAAATATTCGACAGACATAACAAACCCCCATGTTTTCCTTGTTGTATTAAACAAGATTTAAAGATACTGAAAACCTTCCCACACAATCTTTCCCTTTTGATCTTCACAAGAAGGTTGGTAGAATTCAGAGTATGAAAACCTGTGTGCAGCTAACTACAGAAACCATCTGTTTTTCAGACAGACCTTGATGTTTTAGCTGCTTTGCAAAAAGAAAATGTATTTTACATACTTGCTGACCTTAAGCTGTGTTCACACAACCAGAGCCATTAATTGCAGTGGCTGTAGATGCAGCCTACGTGCATGCTCTTCTTCCTTCAGAGCATCCTATGGCAAACCCCTTGTCTGGAAGGCATACACATGGCTGTGACAGCCACCACCGGCACCCAAGTGAAGGTGGGACTGGTGTTCTTTAAGCCACCTGCGCAATCTGCTTGCCCTGGCTGGTTCTCCAAAGCCTCTGCTGAAGGTTGTGGGTTTGCACAGCTGAAATGGATTACATTTGAGTGAACAACTCGCGTCGATCCTGCACAGGCTGGATTTGAATTCTCAGCACACACAGCTTGCATCCAAAGGCAAAGTAGTACTTGCAAGTGAGAAACTTCTGTATCCCTAGATTGAGGCAATCTGATTACCCTGTGTATGCTGGGCAGGGTTTGTTGAGTACTAACTAACCTCTGTTTCAAATATCTGTTTTTGGGTTAAAAATGCAAACTGTATGAATGAGCTACACTGGGCACGATGTTGTCTTTTCAATTCAATGCTTTTATCTTTGAAATTTACAGTCCTGGAGAGCAAAAAATGACAGCAGCTGGGATAGCTGGAATTTCTCACATCAAAGCATTCTGAGGTTAATTCCCGAGTTTTGCTCTCTTCGTGCTCGCCGGCATTTCAAGTGGGAATTTTCACCTCACTTCAAAACAAACTCATGTTTCTCTCAGGACCGTGGGTCCTTCCCTGTACCAAGCAGGCAAAGCCGAGGCCGAAGAGGCACAGGCCGACCCTGATGGGGGAGCACCCGGGGGGCTGTTTCCCGCCGAGAATCCCCTCAGAGAGGGGAGCGCTCCGGGACGCCTGCCCGAGGGACGAGCGGGCCGCTGCCGGTGCCGCGTAAGTGCGAGCGGGTGGCGGCCCGGGCCGCTCCGCGTGGGGGGACAGCGCTTCCCTTTGTGCCCCGGCGGGCGGCGGGCCGGCCGCGTTGCCATGGGAACCGTCCCGCCGGCTGCGGCGGGATGAAGGCGGGTCGTGTGGCGGCGCAAGATGGCTCCCCGAGGCGGCGGGCTGCAGCGTGAGCGGGGCCGGGAGGGGCGGGAGCGGGGAGCTCCTCGCCGCTGCCGCGCGTCCCCGGCCGTCCTCCCCCCTCTCCCCACCCACCGGCCCTGCCCTCCCCTCGCCTGCGCTGCGGGCTGCGGCCGCCCCGCTCCGCTCCGCCCCGCGGCAGCAAGTGGCAGCGGCCGCTGGTGCCGCGGGGCGCGCTGACAGCCCCGCGCCCAACTTGTGTTGCAGGCGCGCCCCGCCGCTGATGCGAGAGCTGCCGTGCCAATGCCAGCCCCGCGCCGCCCGGACTGCCTCCGCCGCCCCCCGGGCCCGCCCCACTGTTGCCGCCGCGATGGCTCTGACCTTGTTCGGTGAGTAACCGCCGCCTCAGCCCGGTGGGCGCGGGGCTGCCAGCCCCCATTGTCTGCCGCACGGCAGCGCCTGGGCGTGGGCGCCGGCCCGGAGGACTGCCGCAGGCCGGGGCCCGGCAGCGGCCCTGGGGGATAACGCGCCCCGGGCTGCCCGCGGTGGCGGGTCGGGCTGTGCCCCGGAGTGATGGGCAAATAAAAGTTGCGGTGCCTCCGCAAGCCCCGCTCGCCCGATGAGGTGCACGGAGAAGCCTTGGGACTCCCGCTCTCCCGGGAGAGAGCGCAAGGCTACCCGGATTAATCGCCCGTGAGGGTTAGATGCGTTCGTGTAATCGTGTTTAATAGTACAAATCCGTGAAAGGACGGTTTCGGGAGGCTGGAGTGTTGCTCTGGTTGCTCCACAGCCCGAGGCAGTGCAGTGGGAACCAGCGTGTGAAAACTGTAGTTGTAACTGTTGAACATGTGGGCTCTCGTAAGTAAGGCTATTTTGCTTGCTTATACTTAATATGCTGAATTTTACAGCAGGGTAAAAGAAAAAGCTACAAATGCATCTGGCAACATTAGATAAATGGAACAATGCAAAGGAAAACAGAAATTGGCATGGCTAACATCAGTACAGAATTAACAGGGTAATAAGGGATACTCCTCATAAGAAGCTTGTGCACCACACGTGATTTCTAGTGGATAGGTTTAAGTGATGATATGAAGTCTGTTGTGTTTAGACTGTGTATTTTACTTCCGGTGTAAACAAATAACTTGCTTTCATTCATCTTTTCATTCTTAGGCTTGTATGTTTCTTAAAAGAATAAAAATGGTTTCATGGGGTTTCTTAAAACTTGACACCGGTTATATTATTGTGGAATACTAAGCAAGCCCCATCTAAAAACAAACTTAAGCATGTGTTGCAAGATAATTCTCCGTAGATAAAATCTGTGTGGTGTTTGATTCAGCTACAATGCTGCTATTTATATTTCCTGCCTGAGTTTTTCAGGATGCAAAAGGTGGTAAATCATAGTTCACAGTGCAGTAAACTGTCTGTCATTGTAGGCCTGAGCTTATTACTGAGTTCGCGTGAACTCCTGCACTTCTGGAGGAATTGGTGCTGGTACAAGGGCCCTTCATCTTGTCAGTTTCAGGTGGGCGCCAAGCTCTCTAACTTACGAGTGCAAGTGGAAGTAAAGAGAGCACAATTGGCTGTTATAAAGTACCCTGCTGTGCATTCTACATTGTATCATTGTAACTTCTTGTTAACAAAAGGTATAGGTTGTTACGCAGGTAAATGTCGTAGTTGTCCCTAACCACAAATCAAATTTTTAGGCTACTGAAAATACACATTTCCCATGGTGAGTACTTGATGTGTCGTTACAATATTTGGCTGCACAAATTAAGAATATTTTAATTACAGCTTTCAAATACAGTGGCGTTCGTTAGTCAGGTACCTGTTGTTGTACCTGTACCTGCTGTTGTGGGTTTTGTTATTGTTGTGTGATTCCTTTTGTGGTGGGTTACGGGTTTTTTTCATTGTTGTTGTTTTTCTGTTTGTTAGATTTTTGGTGTTTGGTTGTTTTTTTTTCCAAGCTCACGTGACTCTTTTAATTCACATGTATTTTATCTACTTACTGATGTTTCCTATTAATAGAAAGTTGCATTACACAGTAAATTGAATTAGAGGGTTTTGTGTGCTATCATGTCTCTTATAGTAAATGACATTGATACATGTAAAAGGTAATGAGCAAAGAGAAGATAGAGTGGCGTACACTGCTGTGTGTAGGTTTTAAACAATATCGTGCCAAGGGTAAAACCTCTAGATTCCACCCTTTTAAGAAAATACAAAGTGACAATAAAACAATGCAACAAATAAGGCTAATGTGGTGCCTTTTATAACTGTGAAAGCTGTAGAGTACATCTTGAACTATAAATCCAAGAGTGCGAGTAGGACTTGCGTGAATGCAGAAAACATGCAGTATGTTTGCAGATGAGGCTGTGATTAACTTACGGTTGAATTAGCCCAGTTTACTGTGCTGCTCTGTCCCCTCTGAACTGAGGTGGCTTGCCACACTTTGTCAGCATATAACAAAGAAGGAACACAATATGCTTCCTCTGAACTTCAGAAACAGCCTTCAGCCTTTATCTTGAATTCTGCCTGCCCGAATAGGATAGTCGAATTTTCAGTTATTGCACTGCAGCTGACCCATAGTAACTCAGTAAAAATGTAACTCACAAAAGAATGGTTTTTAATTTGTTTCAATGTAAACCCCTTCCGAAGCGATATCAGCAAATCTGGGGAAAGGCAGAATAAATGTGCCTGAATTACTGTTATCTGTTTTGAGGGATTAAGCAGCTATAATTGTACTATTTTAAATTCACACCCATCTTAGACCAGTAAAACTGTCTTGAGCAAACAGGTCCTGAGGGAAGTGTTTGCTTTGGTTCTGCTCATTCACATAAATTCTAGGCTCAATATTGCCTTTTTTTTTTTTTTTTTTTAATGGTCCATAATAGTATATCACACTGAACCAAATTCAGATTTCACATGTTCTGGGGCTGCTTCTAATAGCATGTGCTATAAAGTGTTTAAAACTTGAGATGAATTGACATGTCAGCTTCAGGGGAAAATCCACCAAGTTTGCTGGGTCCCTTTCAGTTAATATGTATATGTGTGTGAGCACAGCAGGAGAGACAAGGGGAATGGGAAACATAGAATCATAGAATAGTAAGGGTTGGAAAGGACCTCAAGATCATCGAGTTCCAACCCTCCCGCCATGGGCAGGGACACCTCCCACTAAACCATGCCATCCAAGGCTGCGTCCAACCCCACCTTGAACACCGCCAGGGATGAAGCATTCACAACTTCCTTGGGCAACCCATTCCAGGGCCTCACCACCCTTACAGTAAAGAATTTCCTCCTCATATCCAATCTAAACTTCCCCTGTTTAAGTTTAAACCCATTACCCCTTGTCCTCTCACCACAGTCCCTCATGAAGAGTCCCTCCCCATCATCCCTATAGGCCCCCTTCAGGTATTGGAAGGCTGCTATGAGGTCTCCATGCAGCCTTCTCTTCTTCAGGCTGAACAGCCCCAATTTTCTCAGCCTATCTTCATATGGGAGGTGCTCCAGTCTCCTGATCATCCTCGTGGCCCTCCTCTGCACTTGTTCTAACAGTTCCATGTCCTTTTTATGTTGAGGACACCAGAACTGCACACAGTACTCCAAGTGAGGTCTCACGAGAGCAGAGTAAAGGGGCAGGAGCACCTCCGTTGACCTGCTGGTCACACTCCTTTTGATGCAGCCCAGAATACGGTTGGCTTTCTGGGCTGCAAGCACACACTGCCTGCTCATGTTGATTTTCTTATCGGCCGACACCCCCAAGTCCTTCTCCACAGGGCTGCTCTGAATCTCCTCCCCTGCCCAACCTGTAGCTGTGCCTGGCATTGCTCCGACCCAGGTGTACGGCCTTGCACTTGGCATGGTTAAACTTCATCAGGTTGGCGTCAGCCCACCTCACAAGCGTGTCAAGGTCCCTCTGGATGGCATTCCTTCCCTCCAACTTATCAACCGAACCACCCAGCTTGGTGTCATCGGCAAACTTGCTGAGGGCGCACTCAATCCCACTGTCCATATCACTCACAAAGATGTTGAACAAGACCGGTCCCAACACCGATCCCTGGGGGACACCACTCGTTACTGGTCTCCAGCTGGACATTGAGCCACTGAGCACTACTCTTTGCGTGCGGCCATCCAGCCAGTTTTTTATCCACCGAGTGGTCCACCTATCAAATTGATGTCTCTCCAACTTAGAGAGAAGGATGTCATGTGAACATGCTTTCTTCATGCTCTTGGTACTTCTTTATGGCTATTTTGGTGCCTAGTCCAAAGACTACTAAAATGGGACAGGACTAGACATCTAGGTAATATTGTTGTGGATTCTGTATTAAAATAAGCAAGCAGTTATCAAGCAGTTGAAAGGTGAGGTATGCCTTATTTTTCCTACTTGGCAGAGTGGTTGTGAGTTGTTCCCATTCATGTTGGAGGCTGCTCTTCACTGCTGTCCTCAGGGCAGCACCATGTAGCCACTGGAGCGCAAACTGCAGTTTGCACCTTTGAGGTTGCACCTTGAGACTCTGGAAGGTTGGTTGGAGAAAAGAGCTTCTGATGTATCAACAATGCTTTTCTGCCACAGAAAAAGGCTGTTACTCTTGGAATATATGTGTCTTCTGACTTCTTATTCCTTTTCACTTACAGTGTATTGTCCAGGTTGTGATGTGGAAAATGTTAAGACTGTTTGCTTTCTCAGTCTTAGCTATTTAAAAATACACTCCTAGTTATGCCTTCTAAGGTATTCTGTGCTGACTGCTGGCTGTATGGAAAGTGGTAGGGGGCTGCCCATGTTCCCACGGAGCAGTGGTACAGCTGATGAGTCCAGGTGTGGTGTTGATTGTGAGGGAGAGGAGGTCAGCTGCTCCACAGAGATGGAGAGGGAGAGCAGCCCCTGTTGGAAGCAATCAGAGATGGGAAAGCATGGAAGTTCTTGGCTGAAAATGTACCTCTGTTACCTACCAATCACATTGGCTACTTCAGGCGAAAGTGTCATCCCAATAGGGTCATAGTTACACAAAGCAACGGTAGCAGAAATGGCCTGTTGTGACCACAGATAGTCACCCACATGTGAGATGGCTTTTTGTTAGACCAGTGCAAGTAAGGTTTCACCAGCACATTGAGGTTGTGTCCCAGTGGCCAAGCACCTAGAGTGCAGGTTTGATCTAACATGGGAAAGCAGATCCTGTACTAGGACCACACTGGTAGAAGACTGGAAGAGAGTCAACATATCTAAGAAGTGGGGGGAAAAATAACGCTGACTGATCCTGTTTGTTGCAAATAATAGATGCAATGCATTTGATATCCATATTCATGAATTGCCTACCAAGAGCTGGTGGGGATTTTAAAAACGTCTTTGTCCACAAAACAGTGGACTGTTTGTCCACAAAAACAAAAGACTTTCACACCTGATGTGTATGAATGTCTGGAACTTGTGTAGATGTCCAATTCTAGTGCTGGTTTTCATCACAGAGCAGAATCAAATTCCCTTAAAAAAGGTTGTAGTGATCACAGGTGTAGCCTCCTTTTTCTCTCTGTTTCTTCCTGCCTGCTACAGCAGCTGGAATGGCCTGTAAGCCGGTGTGCTTCTCTGCCATTACAGCACAAAACCCAGTGGCTTCATGCCTAGCCTTCATGGAGCTGGGCTGAAGCCACTTGCCTGGTTTATGCAGGAAGCTGCTAAAGGATACCCACCAGTTCTGATCTGCTGAATCACTGAGAGGGACAGCAGCTTCGCAGAGACAGAAGAGCAATCAGTTATGTTTTTATGGTTAGACTTCCTAAAGCCCATCTGTTAAGCAGTGCTATCTTGCAGTGACAGGGCTGAGGTGTGTACTGTCATTCCACTTGGATGACTCAAGTATGGGAAAGATAACAAACAATGTAGAGGAAAAAAGGAGGGGAAGCGTTAAGTTATCCCATTGCTGCCACTGTTTGCTTGTATCTTTGAATGTCCTGAGAAATGTTTAAAGAAAGTTAGCCTTGTGCTTTGAAAGAAAAAGATTTATGTTTCAGTGCTAATGAGTTGTCCTTATGTTTTATGAATTCCCTTTCTGTTCAGTTGTTTGCTCATCAACTCTCTTGTGTGAACAAAGGAAGACATTTCAGAGTGGCCCAGAGAGATCTTCATAGGCATTAGTTATTCATGCTGTTGCCTTCTTGCTCAGCACCTGCCAGTGGATGAAAACTCACCCTCCTGAATATTGGTGATTAAGGAAAGAGAAGCGAAGCAATTCTCTTTCAATTTTTGAAGTGCTTGCACTCTGGTGAGTGGCTACAGATGAATGGGATTAGGGACAGACCTGTAATCAGCATGATAGATATGGTTATTTAAGGAGATGATGAACAAGGGCAGGTTTTGGAGAAATTCATAGGTAAAACATCAGAAGAAAAGAAACAAGCAATACATTGCTATAGGCAGGGAGGGTAGGGACGAAGAAATCTATTTTATCTCCATTTCAGGAGTTCATACATTCCTGAAAGAACACACAAGTATTAGTTTGCCCTCCCAACAGAATTCCTTTCCACAGCTGTCAGCTCTGGTGTCATACTGTACAGAACTAATTTTCTATGAATTTGTTTACTACCATGGCTAGGAAGCAGACTTTTTGAAGTAAGTTCTTCCATACTGTAAATGCTAGTTAACAAATTAGTATTTTAAGTTCTATGCATCTGTGATTACTGTTCTCCATGCAAACTGTACTCTCTTGCAGCTGTTTTAAAAGGTAGGGTATGCTTATGTTGGTACAAGCACGTATTTTCTAATGTGACGATCTTAAAGAGAGAAATCAATTCATTATTCTCTAAATAAATGTTTTGCTTGTTAAGGGGAGGCTTTTAGAGTACTTGGTTAGCTTAGTCCAAGGTGCGTAGGAAGTAAACATTCCTCTGAAAGAATGTCTCACAACAAGTAGTGCCTGCGGATTCTCTGCAGGATAGGAAATACTCAAGAATTCATCTGCTTATCTCTTTTCTTATGTGCAGAGCCTTCTCAGGAACAGGAGCTACACAGATCACCTGCAATTAGAATCATAGAATCATAGAATAGTTAGGGTTGGAAAGGACCTTAAGATCATCTAGTTCCAGCCTCCTGCCATGGGCAGGGACACCTCCCACTAAACCATGCCACCCAAGGCTATGTCCAACCCCGCCTTGAGCGCCGCCAGGGATGAAGCATTCACAACTTCCCTGGGCAACCCATTCCAGGGCCTCACCACCCTTACAGGAAAGAATTTCTTCCTCATATCCAATCTAAACTTCCCCTGTTTAAGTTTGAACCCGTTGCCCCTTGTCCTCTCACTACAGTCCCTCATGAAGAGTCCCTCCCCATCATCCCTATAGGCCCCCTCCAGATATATTGGAAGGCTGCTATGAGGTCTCCACGCAGCTTCTCTTCTTCAGGCTGAACAGCCCCAACTTTCTCATCCTGTCTTCATATGGGAGGTGTTCCAGTCCCCTGATCATCCTCATGGCCCTCCTTTGGACTTGCTCCAACAGTTCCATGTCCTTTTTATGTTGAGGACACCAGAACTGCACACAATACTCCAAGTGAGGTCTCACGAGAGCAGAGTAAAGGGGCAGGAGCACCTCCCTTGACCTGCTGGTCACACTCCTTTTGATTCAGCCCAGGATACGGTTGGCTTTCTGGGCTGCAAGCGACACTGCCTGCTCATGTTGATTTTCTCATCAATCAACACCCCCAAGTCCTTCTCCTCGGGGCTGCTCTGAATCTCTCCCCTGCCCAACCTGTAGCTGTGCCTGGCATTGCTCCGACCCAAGTGTAGGACCTTGCACTTGTTATGGTTAAACTTCATTAGGTTGGCATCAGCCCACCTCACAAGCGTGTCAAAGTCCCTCTGGATGGCATTCCTTCCCTCCAACGTATCAACTGAACCACACAGCTTGGTGTCATCGGCAAACTTGCTGAGGGCGCACTCAATCCCACTGTCCATATCACCCACAAAGATGTTGAACAAGACTGGTCCCAACACCAATCCCTGAGGGACACCACTCGTTACTGGTCTCCAGCTGGACATTGAGCCATTGAGCACAACTCTTTGTGTGTGGCCATCCAGCCAGTTCTTTATCCACCGAGTGGTCCACCTATCAAATTGATGTCTCTCCAACATAGAGAGAAGGTTGTCATGTGAGACAGTGCACAAGTCCAGGTAGATGACATCAACTGCTCTACCCCTGTCCCTCAGTTCCATAGCCCCATCATAGAAGGCCACCAGATTGGTCAGGCAGGATTTCCCCTTAGTGAAGCCATGCTGGCTGTCACCAAGCACCTTGTTGGTTTTCATGTGCCTCAGCATGCCTTCCAGGAGAATCTGCTCCAAGATTTTGCCAGGCACAGAGGTGAGACTGACTGGTCTGTAGTTCCCTGGCTCATCCATTTTCCCCTTCTTAAAAATGGGGGTTATATTTCCCTTTTTCCAGTCATCAGGAACTTCACCTGACTGCCATGATTTTTCAAATATTATGGACTCAGGTTGGTCTTCTCAGTGTTCTTATATGTTGCCCTGAACTACGCTTAAAACTTGTGGCTAGCTGTGATGGTGAAAGTTTACTGGCAGAGCCCCTTAACTCAGGAGTCAGTTTGTGCCAGAAAAACGTTCTTTGAATCTGTTCCTTAACTGAAGTAGATAATGGCAGTTTATTCATGACTTGGGGCATTTATAGTAGGGCTTTTGTCACTATAGGGAGCATAAATGTGGAGTGCTGTAGAAGTGGTACCCATCACTGATGCATCTTACACTCTTAAAGTGGTTTTCAAAGTTCATACATACTCCATGTTGCACTGCCTATGCTAGATCTTTTTCACCTGTAAAGCAGTGAATTCAGAGTGATCTTTTTAACTTGCTGGCAGTAGATGCTCTTGAAGTGTTTAGCCCTTGCTTAAAAATACTTAGGCTTCATTCAGTACTGACTGACAGGCTAATTTTAAAGGAGATTTAAGCAATTCAGCATATAGTTGCCATCAGAAGTTCAAGTATTCTAATTAGACAAAACAATTCGAGGACATTAGTGCAACGTTTGGGGCTTTTTTAACACGATTTAAAAATGAAGGTGATTTTTTAAAAATGGAAACTTTGTCAGAGAAACTAGATCTTCTGACTCATGTATCTAAGAGGGAAAGTGTCCAAGTGCTGAGAATCCTAAGATTATTTTCTCCTAGGTGCCTTGTTAACCTTATGTAATTTATAGAACCTAATGAAGCAAATAAGGAGAGCAACCTTGAAAAGGTTTTGCTGGCAATGCAATCTCAGGAAAAAATTGAAAGGAAAACATTGCATAGGACCTGGGAAAAGAAGATGGATCTATTAACTAGTAAATTATTATCAATTGATCAAAATATCAGAGAAGTGACACTAACACTTAAAAGCAAGGATGAAAAAATTTCAGTCTTGGCTTCAGAGCTCCGCACTTACAGGTGTGCTTCATGCAGTGGCTGATATAAAATTGTGGGGTTGTATTAATTGTGACTATTATATAAGAACCTTAATAAATCAGAGGTTCGAGGATTGCTGCTGAAGCTGGGAAGGACAGGTCCAATTTTGCGCACAAGTAATAAATTAAGATGTGGTTTGAGAATTTTCTCCAAAGAAATTCAATTGTGATGTCAGCAGCTCATGCTCACTCTTCAACAAATGCCTCCCTTTCCTCCTTGACGTCAAGTGGCCCACTGGGAAGTGGAGACAGTCTGCATAGCACACGTTCTTATCCAACAGTGGGGAAGTGAAATACACTCTGGATTGGAGGATCCAGGGAGAGTTCCCAAGCTGTTCTGATGCACGTTTCATATCAGCCAAGGACTGATGTTTCAGGTGTAAATCTAGTGGGTTTTCTTCTACCTGTTTTGGACTTGGCTGATCCTTTCTGCCTTGTTGGGTTTGGGGACTTTATTCTCTTACTATCTCTTTCCAAGACTTCTTAACTTATTTTAGATGTATTAAAAGATTTCCATGTGGTAGAAAGCGTGTCTCAGTGTCAAGAAAAGAATGTGTTTACACACAGTGGCAGTATCATAGTTATGACTTAAATACTACTGTAGCCAGTAAAAGCATAAACCTAATGCAAGCCTTTTGGAAGGCTGTGGGTTTTTTTTTCCAGATGAAAGCACATTAATCAGGATCCTCCACGGGTGTAGGCATAGGTAACTGCTCTGTGCAGTCTAACAGTTAGCTGTGCATTGTTAGACGATTCTTTTTCCTTTTTCTGAGCTTGGGGCTTAGCATCTGTATCTCAAGCTATTTAGCTGCTCCACCTTGTGGACAGAGATCCTGCAGTTCTGCAGAAACTGGTCTTCAGGCAGAGCAAAACAAAATAGACCCAAGACCTGAGCCAAGGGAGGCTTTTGTGCTTATTAACAGAATATGAGATGCTTCTTACTTCCTCGTAAAATCATGCACTGGCTTGATTTTCGTTTCACTGGGGTGGATTGTGTCTGCTTTGTACATCTTCATAAATTAAGAACCCTCAAGAATTTGCTTTTTTGAGCCTGTCTTGAAACAAGGAAAAGTGTAATTTAAAGTCAATGAAATATTTGGTCTTTGTTGTGGTTTAAGCCCAGCCGGCAACCCAGAACCACTCAGCCACTCACTTACTCCCTCCCTTCCCCCCCTGCTCCTGGAGTGATGGGAAAGAAAATCGAAAGAATGTAACTCCCACAGGTTGAGATAAGAGAAGTCCAGTAACTAAGGTATAACACAAACCACTGCTGCTGCCACCAATAATTATAATGACAAGGGAAATAACAAGGAAAGAGAATATAACCGCTCACTACCTGCCAACCGATACCCAGCCCGACCTGAGCAGTGATCTAACCCTTCCGGGTAACTGCCCCCAGTTTATATAGTGGGCCTGGTGTGCTGTGGTATGGAATACCTCTTTGGCTAATTTGGGTCAGGCGTCCTGTCTCTGCTCCCTGCCAGCTTCCCCTCCTCCCTGTTAGAACATGAGACTCAGAAAGTCCTTGGTCAGAGTAAAGATTACTGGGCAGCAACTAAAAACATCAGTGTTATCAGCGCTGTTCCCAGGCCAAAAGTCAAAACTACAGCACTGCACCAGCTACTAAGAAGGAGAAAAATAACTACTGCTGAACCCAGGACAGTCTTCTAAAGCATTTAGCCGTACAGCTAGGACTTTGTAGCTGCATGGCATCTGTGCCTCAAACATTCTCCCAGGCCAGATCCGAGAAGATGCTGGAAAGAGTTCCTGCAGTTCTCCACACTGTTCCTGAGGGTTTAGCTATATGGTGGAGTAGTGGGTCAATGTCCCAGTTCTAGTCAGGGGCAGGAGGGTTGATCCACATCCCGTTGGGAAGCCAGTAGTATTTGCTGTGTGTGCAATACCCTCTGTGAATGTGGAAGAGCTGTTTGAAACCTGACATTTCCAGAACTCAAAATATTTGTTCATCCTCTATCTGAACGAAACCCATGACATTTCTGAAGTGATTTTGTGACTTTGTCAGCAGTTCTGTCATAAGCATTACGGAGAGACTGTCAGGGCTGGTTAGCTTTTGGTTAAAATCTTGTTCAATGCTGATAGAATGTGATAATGTGGTCCGGTTTTTCACATGACCAAATCTTAGTCCTCTGGTGGTGGACCACTGTTGAAGTTGCAAGCTATAGATCTTGCTGCTTGCAGTGAGCAGGTAACTATGCTTTTGGTCTCTGTCATCTCTGTGATGAGGCCCACTATCACATCCATCTTTGTTGCGGGTGGCAGGATCTGGCTCTGTTAAATGCATTGCATGGTTGGGGCTGGATGTTACTGGTGCTGATTTAAGGTGATGGTTGTCTCTCTGCTGCAATCCTCTTCCCTATCTCTGTCTCCTTTCTGCCCCTCTTGATGCAAATGCCTCTGCTTATAGGTAGCCTTGTCATTTAAGAAGCTGAAACAAAAACACAGTTTCTGACCTTGATCAGAAACGTCTTGGGCAGCTTGCTTGTGGGAAATTTTTACTCCAAAAGTAAAAGTAAAAGTTAAGCACTGATTCCTAAATACTGGAATTGTTTTGTTGCCTGCTGTATGGTAGTGTGCAACCATGGCTAGCACAGCCACAACTGCAACCATTTAAATTGTATAGCAAGTACAATAGAGCATCATGTACCGAAGTCTTTGAGTACTGCTGCAGCAATGGAGGAGGAAGTATGAAATTATTCTATGTGCAGAGTAAATGGGTGGAAAATGGAGTAATAGTACAATTTTGAAAAAGAAAGTGCTTTAGTACAGTACCTAACTGTTCCTTGCTCTTGCATTGGCAGGGTACATGACAGCTCCTCAATGCTGAATTAGTATCTGATATGTATACAAGCCAGAGCAGACTATAAAAGTTGCTGATAATTATTTGCTAGGGCCAGTCCTCCATATATTTTCCTTTGCCCTTTATGGTTTCCATATGAATTTAGGTACAGTGCTTCAGTGCAATCTTGGATCATTTTTCATTAAAAACAAAAACTAGCCCACAAAAAAAGCCCTAAACAGGATATAGTTCTTCCTTGCCTCTGCCTTACTGGCTGAATATGCATGCATGGGTGCATACTTCCAATAAAGGAAGCACAGCTTTGACAGAGCAATTAATTTTACTGATTTCCTTTTCATTTTTTTGAAAGAGTATATTTATAAATGGGACTTGAAAGCATTGAAAACATCTTCACTGGTATAATAGAAGCAGGGAAGTATTTCAAAATAGAATAATGGTTCTTCTTCCTGGGAAGAAGACAATCAGAAAGTTTGCATTGCATATTATTTTAATACCAAAATTTACAGGGTAAAAGAATTATGTCAGGCACTTTTTTACTGAGAAATAATGTTTATAGTGTAGCAAGGTAAATATTTGCAAGTATGTAAAGGAAAATTACCATCCCCAAAACAAGAGGAGAGGAGACTTATCGCAGTATTTCCAGAGGTGAGCTCATGTGTGTATAGCTGTGCTATAAGCTGGATTTTTGATCTGTCATATCCTAGAGCTCTCTCTGTGTCTGTGTGTGTTTTTCTGTGCTGTCAGTTGCCATGATAGGCTTCTTTTTATAAAGTCAGAGCAGAGCTGAAGACACCAAAAGAGCTGTTACCTGGAGAGGCAATGCTGGCTGGAGGAATTAATGGGTTGGCAAGACTTGGGAATAAGAATACTGATCTTCAATCTGCAGGATGATCTTATTTATGTGGACCTCTCCTTCTCTTGCCAGCAACTGTTCCTATTTTCTGTTTAGAGATCTCATTCTGTAGGGCAAAATCTGCTTTTCACTTGTGGACATTTCTCATGGGATGTCTGTTCCAGAAAAGATGCATCAATATCTCAGAAATACAGCTAGTAATTGTTGAAAGTGTCCTGTTTTAACACAGTGCCATGCTAAAGTGACAGGTAGTATACCCAAGTTTCCATTATTTGTGGACCAATCTTTCTTCTAATTAGTGGAAAAAAGAAGCAAGAACTTCAAAACAGAGACAAGAAAAGCATCTGATTAAATTTCCTGGAGGGGGAAAGAAACACATGGAGTTCCCCAGAAAAGGACTTGGAGGTTATCTCTGAGCATTGATCATATCGAGCCTTCCAGCCAGCTTTCCTATTCCCACTGGGTGTTGACAAACCTTTGTGTTCAGCTCTCCTTCCAGCGGCCTGTTCCCAGCTCCCTGCTCTACTTTCATCCTCCCAAATGCAGAAGGAGCTGAGGACAAATGGGGGTCCATGCAGAAAACCTCTCAGTGCTTGCAGAGCTGCTAAACCACCTTTAAGAATGGCAACTGGAGAATGATTTTATAGGAAAAGCTATAGTTCAAGAAAAGGCATCCCACAACATTATGTCCATTTCCCTTTCTGTGACCCTGCCAATAATGTGTTTTAAGGGTTTCCTTCATGACACCAGAAAAAATGATCATGGTCCAGACTAGAGTACTTTACTTGGTAAAGCGTCCTCCTTACAGCCATGAGTGTTGATGTATTGCATCTGGTCTGGAAATAAGGATGTAAATACAAGCCATATTTTTGCATGAGCAATGGTGTGTGTTATTGATGACTGTTTTAGAAAATGAAAAATCTGTTTGTAATAAGAATTGTGATAGGTTTGTTATAGCTCTGGTGGTCTAAGAATTTAAATAGGTGAAGTTTGGGGGAAGAGAGGCAACAGCATCCATTACGCCATCTGACACAGAGAGAGAGACGTGTTTTGGAACATGCGAGTCCATCTTGAGGCCAGCTATAAGAGCAGTCAGAAATCAGATCTGTTCTTAATTTTCTCCGTGTGACTCTGATTTTTAGCCTGTGCTGCTAATGGGTGGTTTGGTTTTGTTTTGTTTTGTTTTCCCCCAGGAGGCTAATAAATGCACAGCAGCTATCTTGGTCTAAAATGCAAGGGAGGACAAGTTCTCAGTAGAATTTTACTAATAGATAGGGAGGCAGGGTCAGTGTTGTGCTCTTTTGTTGTGGTTCAGCTTTTGGTAAAACCACAAGGCTCTATTTAAAAGTGGATTTTAGAGCAGGAAAGTGAATGTTTGCTCATTATCTCAGGGCTGTGTGTGGGAAAAAACCCCCAAATTCAAAGCAACCAAGTGACTGGTGATATGTTTCCCCATTCAGCAAATTGGGGCGTTATGCAATGGTTGTGTTTCAGTAGTGCCTGAAAGCTCGTCCTTTATTCAGGATCAACCTTGACTGGGTGGACTTCTTATTCAGCGAAGGTTCTTAATTTGCAGCTAGAAGACACTTTTATACCATATCATATTGTTGTTTTTCATTATTGTGGTGACTGCTCAGAATATTTGTGTCGTCAAGCTCCAATCAATGTTCCCTGTTGGATATGTTAGAGAAGTCCAGACAAAAACGTATTTTTGTGAATGCCTTGAGGCTGTGGCTATTGCTTGAAGTTACAGTAAAACCAGTGTGCCCTTGTTGGTATTATTAATGTTTGGAAGCAGGGAAACAAGTGATGGGAAATGAGCTCAGTCTCTGTGCAGGCAGACTTTTAAAATAGGAGACAAAGAAGGATTTGTGGAAACAAAAAATAGGAAAGCAAATGTGAAAAGGTGATATTTTCTCTTGTATTACCCCTTGCTATGGGTGGAATGTGAGCAGTGTTATAGCAATAACCTTGACAGGTATTTCTCCAGACTTCCAAGACAATTTCACTGACCATGATCGAAACAGTGTCTCTAGTGAAAAGCAGTCTGGATTCAAACCAGGGAACTTTGATTATAGTGTTCAACCTTGTGTTACCTGATGCTACTCTGAAGTGCTCCAAGACTTTACCGTACTGGTATGGAAGGTACCTGGACAAATTACCTGTCAAATGTAAAGGATGCTCTTCATCCAATAAAGGCATATTTCTGTCAGTTTTGGACTTGCAAAATTAGTTTGCCAAAGATTTTTCCAATAACCATTAGGGAGGATGAGAAACTCATTGATTCCAGCACTTTGGGACTGCAGCCAGCCACAGCCAGTTTTGTCACAGAGTTAAAAAACAATAGTTTATATGTTGCTTTTCTTTGAAATAGATAAATTAAAGAGACATGTTTGATTTTGACAACATTATCAGTTAGAAGTTTACTGTGTAAACCAGACATTTCAGGATACCTCCGAGTCAGTAGAGCTACCGTAACTCCTGTAGCTATGTAAATCATAGGGTTACAAACAGCTGCTGGCTTGACTCTGTTGCACTCAGAGCTAACCCGCAGAGGCATGTCAGGTAACAGTTCCTATCATGTTTGTTCTTTCTTGGGAGACAAGGATGATCATCATCAGTGCATCAGAAGTGCTGAAAATTGACTGCAGCCTGTTTGGAGGCTGATACCCCCCTGGACACAGAGAGCAACATTCAGTTCTGTCTTTATTAAATGCCCACAAGGTGGCACTTGTCATCTTTTTACTTCTCTGAAGTCTAAATTTTCACACTGCAGCAACACTAAGAAATGATTTTAGAGGCTATGAAACTTTTCTTAAGCAGTAAGCTAACAGTACTTTTGTGGGAGGGTCTTTGCCCACCCTTCCATTAAACTAAAGTCAAAACAAAGAGGACAACAGCTGTGTTGTGCTTGTTTTATCATTGCATATGTGAAAATTCTAGCTTAAAATTGAATTACAATTTTTTGTTATAAAGGATTTTAATTTTTTTATTTGCCATCACTCATGTAGTCATATGCAACTATTTATGTGGCAAAAAGAAGGGAAAATGAACATATGCTTTGGTTAAATGAAAATCTAGAAACAGATCATTTGCAACCTGGTCTACTCACTTAAAATATGAGTTCATTTAACAGCAGCAGTGCTTGTGATAAGCAAAATATTACTCATTAAAATTTTCCGATCATTCATAAAGAGGCAGTAATAGTAGGCCTGCTAATAAAATGCACTGAACTCTAGCGGTCTCCAGTGGGGCTCTCATTCAACCCCATTAGAAGCTTTACCACAGAATTTATTGCTGCCGGATCAGATGTCTCTACAAGGGATGGTAGTGTGATCTTTTTCCTCTTTCCCTCTTAAGACTGATGCAGTTATTCAGATCATGCCCTTATTTAAGCCCGTTTTGCTGAGAGTGCTTTCTTGTCTCCCACTTGGTGACATCAGAGAAATGACAGTAGCCCTTGTAGCTTTCTGGGGCATTGTTCACACTAGGTTTCTATTAATCATTTTTATTCCAGTAATAATTGGAAACCTAATTGTACTTGTTTGGAGTGGTATAAAGCAAAAACATGTGAGGATGAAAGAGCAGAGAAAGCAAGTTTTACACCATTAAAAAATTCCTGGGGCATGGTATGTGTGATGTAGTGCTGTCCTGCAGCCACAAGGATGCTTTTAGATTGTATTGCTTGTTGTCTTCCTACTTGGGAATGCCTTTGGAAAATATGACGAAAATACATTCAGCTGTTTTCTTGCTTAAATAATTCAAGCAGTTCGATTTTCAAAGTCCAAGGCTGACCATGTGCATGTGGTTTTGTGGCATTAAGGAGTGTAAGCTACCTCTGCCAAAGGTCAAGGCAAAGGAGTAAAACTCTGTGTATGAAGAGTTGTCACTGGTGACTGATCCCTCTGCCCTGTGAATGGATGGCTCTAGTGGCAGAGCAACGTTCTGTGCCATCTTCTCTGGGACTGGCCTGGGAACAATTGGGTTGAGCAGTTGAGCAGGCTACTTGTAACCTACCTGTGAGTTGTCATCTGCTGGCAGGAGACGGATGATATAAGCTGGTGGTAGCTCCTTTTTGGACCTAGAGGTCATTTGTCTTTGTGATCAGACTGGCCTTAAGTTTAACACTTAACAACTACCCCAATCCAGTGTCGGCAGCACAGCAGGCTCAGAGCAGGGGAGCCTCCACTGGGAGAGCTAGGGGTCCACACATAGCCAGGATGCATGATAAACTCTTACATCTACCTCCATGTTCAAGTGGACACCTGTCTGGCATCTTTTCTACACCTGGAGAAGGTGCAGAAAATAGATGGTGGTTTATTTGGAAGCTTTTGCACTAAAGCTGCTTACAGTAATGGTGCCTGACTGCCTGAAAAAGAGCCGTGACATGTCTGAAAGTTTTCAAAGCTTTTTCCTTAATTCAAAGGAAATCATGTGCCAAGGATAACATTAAAGTAGCATCAGAGACTCGGCAGTCATCATTGCTGAGTGTCATACTGTATGTTGTATATTTAGGAATGGGGAGAAAACGTGGTGTTCACTGCCTGAAGTGTTCTCAGCCCTGAAGGGATCTTCCCATAAACAAAGGAAATTCTGTGGTGCCCTAATTGTGAAATGCTGCATGTTTTCCATGTGGGCCCAGGCCACGTGTGCCATCAGGTTCTTGTCATCAATGTCCTTGTTTTTAGAGAGCAACATTACTTTTGATTAATGTTATTTATTTAGTCACTTTTAAACCCCAACATTTTTTGTGAGGTAACAATTTAATAGCTTTTATTGAAGAGAAAGGGAACATACCAAAAAGTTGTCTGACATCTCTTTAAGGTATGCTGTAACCCAGTGAGGTATTTTGGTCAGAAACAATTTGTTGCCCCTGTGCTATAGAAAGGCAAAGAGAGGGAAAAATTGAACCAGAGGATCATTTCCCTTTTTATATTCATGTGGAAGACCCAAATGCTGTTCATTCCCAAGAAAAGATTTCATGCAAGGCAAGAAAGGTTGACCACAGCTTTCTCTTTTGTTTACCAAGCACTGGCTGAAATGAACTTCTCTGCAGCCTTGCTGACACTGTGTGTGGTACCCTGCTTGCCAGGGCAGGGTTGGGTTGGTTTTCACAGGACCTTGTATGACAGGCAGGCAGCCACGCACAGCGCTTGCTCTTTGCATCAAGACTCTGCTTCTGCCCACCACCCCATTACAGACTGTCATTAAATTGCAGACCTAACTTATTGTCTGCTGGTAGCAAAAGCATAGAAGAGGGGTGGAAAGAGGCTTCAGATCCCTAGGTCTCATCTACGAGTGACAAAGGACCTTTCTTGTGTGCTCTGCCTTCATGCAACAGGCAGGGATATTTTGGCTGTTCTCTGCACCCTCTGCCCTGCTGCCTGCTCTCCAGAACCTGCCTGCCACCACCTTCCCCTCCTCCTGCTGCCAGCTGCACAGGGGCTTCTGCAAAACACTTCCAGCGCTGCTGGGTGCTGCCACAGCCAATGATCAGCGTCTCATACTTACCCTGAAAGCACGGTGTTGTAGCCCATCTGTTTTATAACTGCTGCCGAGGGCGGTGGCTGTATTCATCCTTTAATTACCTCAGTGCTGTTTGAGTTTTATTTTGGTTGGAATGCATAAAAGCCCTAACTGCTAGGGCCTGCTTGGCTCCTGCTTAAAACATTTTGTGATGGTTTGAGCTTAGTTTCTGAAATGCTGTTGGCAATTTTACTCTGAAAAACAGAGATGAAATGTCATTTTCTGTTCAATTGCACTGTTTTTGTAGCTTGAGAGTCTCACCAGCAAATAAATTATGTCTTTGTAAGTTAAGTGATTTTTATCCTTTGGGCATAGAGAAGGTGCTAATAAGGAAGATTTTGAGGTGGAGGAGGAATTTTCTAGAAGTTGATTTTTGGACACAAAAAAGGGTCTGTTGTATGGGTCAGCGAATGGCCACATCCATTTGCTGTGCATCTCCCCAGAAGTTAAATTTTAACACATGCTGCTGCCAAACAAAGCAAGATTAGCCTCTTAAAACACATGCTAATGCTTGCTGGTTAGTGCCTGCGCTGAAGCTTACAGAAGAATGTTTTACACTTTCTTGCATCTCCTCATATTTATGACTTGCAC
This sequence comes from Amazona ochrocephala, assembly GCA_039720435.1. Taxonomy (NCBI): domain Eukaryota; kingdom Metazoa; phylum Chordata; class Aves; order Psittaciformes; family Psittacidae; genus Amazona; species Amazona ochrocephala. Next base: position 67,079,606 of record CM077881.1, on the reverse strand, counting down.
CATTCTTTGGCCCTAAATCAGTTCAGAAAACAAGAAATTATGTCTTCCTCTCCCAATCAGATTGATGTTTGGTTTGCATGGCTAAGAACTGGTCTCTTCCACAGGGCTCCCCATCTGAGGCCTCACCTGTGTTCAATAGGTATCTTGCCAAATAAAGTCAAAGTTTGGGGCAAGAGCTGCTGTGTCAGCAGATAGCTGATTACTTCTTCCCAGACAGTGATAAACTAATCTCCAGCATGATGTTACAGATGACCATGCTGCAGGGAATGACATACAGTAGAAGAAAAATAAAACTGAATTTTCTACAGGAAACCTCCCAGAAAGTCCTAAATTGCTTTATGGGGTTACAATGCATAGTTAAGCTGCTGCTGCTGTACCGTAGAGCTGGCTGATCTTCAGTGGGGAGGGAGAAAGAACCATTTCAAGCAGAGGTAAACGTTTTTATCCTTTCTATAAAAGGAGTACACAGAGACAAGCACTCTAAACAGTTTGAGGCAATAGTAACAGTTTTCATGTCTGCAGTTAAAATGTACGCTCTGAAAGCACTACAGTTGTCCAGATTTATATAAGAGATAAAATGGAAGTGGGTAAGAAAGAAGGAAAATAAGGATGGGAAATGCTACGTTGTAATGTCACAATTAGTGACATTTGTGTTTGTGGAAAGATCTCCAATGCTCTCCTGGCATTTGTGTTTGTATATGAACTTCCCCAAAATGGCTGTGTGATTGTCTACTGGCAGAAACCCTTTTCTGCACAAGTGTGAATTTTTGGCCATCACTCTGTGCTTTTCACTTCTTAATTGCAGATGGTTCATGACCAAGTAATGGTCGCGAATGAACCGAGATGCAGTTTCCTTTTTCTTTCATCAATTGGTATAATTAAATTAATTAATTAAAGGAGGCACACTGAGCTCAGAAAGCAGCACTCTTGCTTCACTGTGATATTTCTGCCTGTAGTGAGGCTGTTGCCAGAAGCAGCCCATTGTGCTGTTCTGGGCTTTTCTGCTTCTGTTTTTCTCTGTGTTTAGGCAAATTTCCTTGAGTAGATATGAGATGGCTTGACAATGAGATGCTGAGCAGCTGGAGTTGCTAAGGTAGGTCGTCCCTAGCAAAACAGCAGTGGGAGCAAACTGAAGCATTGCTCAAGGGTGAGGGGAGAGGTCTGGTGTGCAGATGAAGATTGCCAAGATTGGGGAAAGGCAAAGTCCTGAGAAAGAAAGGAGGAGAGTGTGTTTGGGGTGAAGGAAGATGATGGCAGGAAAATGCTGAGACTTGTTTAAGAAATAGTTAGGGAGCCCTCCTGTCCTTGTCCATTGGAGGGAGAAGTCTGGGCTGGCAAGCCCTTGCCCTTGGAGAAGCAGAGAGACACATAGACTATCATGTTGGGTAGGTAAGAAATTTAGGTCCATGCCTGAACTACAGGCACCAGCTGTTATGGTTCTGTGATAAGATGTTGATTCAAAGACAAGCTCGATTTTACTAAGGGTTCAAGAGCAGAAAGGTGATTCTACAGGGTAAAGGAGTATAAATGTATTTTCATGTGTCCTGCAGCACTGTTTCCCCTGCCATTAACCTTGTATATAGATTAGAGTCTCAGTGGGATTTTTCAAGCGATACATCAGTTCAGGGTATTCTTACTCTTTTCTTTACCCAAACATACCTATTTATAACAGATTTATTTAGGAGCTTGACAGTACAGATTTTGGGCAGACAGGTGTTTCTTTTCTGATCTATTCCAGGCTGGAAAATTATGAAGTATCAGTGTGGATTCAGGCCAGAGAGTTTGAAGAACTCTCATATTATATAAAAATAAAATCTTATGTCATTTTACTCAGAGCAAAATTCTGAAGAATTAAAAAACCTGTCACTGTTCGGGATAATGGGAAATGATCAAACATTTTCACTTTTAAAAATTAGGGAGACTACTCAGCACCAATATCTGTAATCTTGAAACTGTTCTCAGTTTGAAACTGCAATTTATCTACATGGACAGTGTACCTGATATAAAATGTCCTTGCTGATAAGAGTGTCCTCATGCTGGCAAAAGTCTCATCAATGCTGGTAGGATCACATCTGGCCAGAGCTGGTAGCATCAGCTTATGTTTTTATCTTCTCTGTAGTGCTGTAGCCCTTTGGAGAAGAACAGCTTTAAGCTGAATTGCATCTCACTTAATGTAGAAAATACAGTTAAGATAAAACATGATGCACAGCTTGTAGAAAATTGTTTTATCGTGGAAGCATTTAGCAGAGCTGAGATACTGTGCTGATGGGAGCTGTAGAAAAATCTGAGAACTGACAGCATAGAGTTTATTGCGTTAATTAGAAAGTGGTGCAGCGTCTGTGAGAAAATGTATTTTGAGTTCAGCTTTTTCTGTGTTTTTTATCATGCCTTGAAGTGCTTTTCGGGTACTTTGGATGCCTAGTTGGAGATGCTGTATGTGGAAGGCTACACTCTCCGAAAACCAAGCCTTTTTCCTAAGAATGGACTTCAAAATACTGATGATGTGTTACATGGGACCACATAGATTAATCTTTAAAAACGAGTAACTAACAGACAGGTCTGATATGTATGCTTACTGTGTTTTATCTTTGTGTAGCGGGGTGGTTTTAGTATTAGAAACATTCTTGCACAGAACAAACACCACACACGTCTGCTTCACGGTTGTTACTGCACTGTACTTGCTGCTACAGTATTTTATATCAGATAACTTCTCTTTTTTTTAATTCACAATAGAAATGACCTTTGTTTTTTCATTACCTCATGTGGGATGGCCGGAGGGTATTCTCACACTGTAAAGGCAATAAAGCGCACTGACAGATTTTCTAACAAAATCCTTGTGCACAGCTGCATAACATAAATCATTCCTTTCAATTTCTGAATGTTAAGTGTTTGTTGTAGGAAAGTTACTGCTGTTCTTGCCTGACTTTAACAAGGTTTGGGTTTTTTTTTGTTTGGCACAAATATTGTTGCTTTTCAGTTTTATAATCATGCTGCCCTTAGTCGTAACAATTATACGGCTAGAGTGCAAGCAAGTATAGGTTAGACTGCCAAGATATTTGTATTTTCATAACAGTCAGCTCATATTTTACAAATACAGTGTGTGTTGTCCTTTACTTAGATTATTTATTTGTAAATTCAACTGCTGCATATGTTGCCAAAAAACAGGCTACAGCAAAAGAAAATTCAACTAGTGGGGCAAGAGTTGTCTTCTGGGACTAAACCCATTATTTTTACTTACAAGTTTTGCTCTTTTTCCATGTGACATAGCAGCGCTAAGGGGTCACGTTACAATGCCTCTGGAATGAATCGACTTGCACTGCCTTAATTAAAGGTATCAAAGTAGGAATGAATAACCATGGCTGCATCTGTTGCTGCTGATTTTCTTTTACTGCCGTAGTGTAGTGTGAGCCACTGAAGGTCTCTGCAGATTTGAGGTACTCTGACCAATCCTCAGGATGTGACAGTACATTTGCAGGACCTTCCAGAGATCAAACCCCATCATATTCTGGGGAATGGCTGTTTGACCAAGTGCTATTCTAATAATAAAGTCATCAAGATTTATAATTATGAAACCCAGTGCCACCAAGGTAGTCCATAAGGGTTGCACGCTCTTCATGCATAGCACTGAAACACGCAGTAAAACATTGAGCAAAATGATAGCTCAAGGAGGGCAGAGAGTGTGCTGGGGGGGTCTGGGCAAGTCTGTGCCACTTTTATCTGGGAAATACCTCACTCTAAGTTCTAATTTAGAGATATTTTGGCGTGATGGTGGGAGAGATGGAATATAGCAAGTATCTGAAGAAGGCAGATTGCTTATCCTGAGGGGAGAAAATGCAGAATCCTTTCCCAGCTTCAGGCTCAGTTTTGGGGACTTAAAGATCTGTCAGGTGGAGATGCCACTCAGGCCAAAATTCAAGCAACAACTTCTCAGATTACTTCACCTTTATGTGACCTCATAATAAAAACTAGAAATTAGGGTTTTTTTGGATGCAGCAGGTAGTTCCTGTGACCAGAAAATTGCAAACAGAGCTCAGAAATTAATGCTGCAGTGAGAAGAGGCTTCCAACAGTAAGGTTGGCTGCATAGTTGTCTCAGCTTGTGACCCATGGTGTAATGAGTACTGAGTAACTCCAACCAGCTTGAAGGCAGATAAGCACAAAGCCTCAGTAACTTGTAGCATCAGAACTGAAGCCAGTCAGTGTGGTGAAACAGTGGGTCAGAGACAAAGTTTGCAGCAGAGCCCTGAGCTTAAAATGTCACATCAGTTGTCAGTAAGTCCTAAGGGTGACAGAACTTAGAAGACACTAGGATTTTTTAATTATTATTATTTTATTTGTGAATTGAAATTTTTGGATTAGAAATATGTTGGTAATATGAATACATACTGACCGCTTCCAAGTACAGCTTGTGCTCAGTATGAAAAGCCCTCTCCTTTTTCGCAAAATATTTCATAGGACTTTCGTACTCTGATTTTATTTTAGGAGCTGTTAATTGCTATCCAGAAGAGGAAAAAGCTAATGGCAGGAGTAAATGTTATGAAAACTGATTTATCGGAATATAAATTGAGATTAAAAAAGTCTTTCTGGTGTAATTTAAAAGGGAGTTTATGGATATACACATAGTAAAATAATACGCATTCCTCCCCAGTATTCTGGCTTCTAATCTACACATTTGCCATTTTGCAGATACATTTGTATAGTCTTTATTTTAGCTGACTAAAGAAAATACCTTTTTATCTTTTTGGTTTAAGTAAGGAGGGGGAGCTTTTAACGGGTTGTTCTGTACTCTGAGAGTAAAAAATAATTTTAGGACCTATCTGCAGTGTTTATCTTAATAAATTGCTAAGTGCTTCTGCAGGATTATTTCTGTGTTAAGATGTTTCCAACACAACATTACGATCTGCTGTTTTTCTTTCAGATACTGATGAATACAGGCCACCTGTTTGGAAATCTTACTGTAAGTATCTCAGAAGACTTCTATAATTTTTTTTTCCAAGTTAGAAATGAAAAAGTTTCACTTGGGTGCTTTAAGACTTATTTTTCTTCTCATCAGGATGTGAGTTTAAGAAGCATCAAGGGGTTCATTGCTGTTTATTTATGAGTGCAGTTTTTTATCCTCAAGGGCAAGTGAATACAGGTTATTCAGAGGGGTAGGTTCTCTCCACCTGACCAATGTAAGTGGTCCCACTCCTGTGTGGGTCTGGCTTATACTGGTTTGGCTGCCTAGACCAAGGCTTACATAAACTCTGTTCATGCCTTGAAGTTGGTATCCTTACAAACTTTTAGGTCTCCTGTGCTCTAGTACTTTGCATCACTGGAGCTGATATTGAGCTGGTTAGAAAAACCCAAAATAAATATTTTTTACCTCAGAATTTGCTGAGGTAGTAAACAGAGAGCATTTGTTTGGCCTGGCATAACAAATCAGAGACAGGTTTTTTGAAGCCCTGACTAGAAGGGCCTGGATTCCTACCAGGCTGCCAGCCTGGGCTCTGCTTCTCTTAGATGTGCATGCTGTAGCGCAGACGAAGCTGGCCTCACAGGCTGCCATGGTCAAGTGTGTGGGGCACTAGTACGGGCGCATTGCCCGAGGTCAGAATGCCACTCCCTTTGGAACTTCACAACTTTGCTGGGTTTCATTCCTGATTCAAAAAAACCCCAACAAACCCAACAAAAAAATGCCACAAATTCTAACCCACAAAACCCGACCAATAAACAAAACACCTTGGGGGTTTTAAATTAAAAAAAAACCAAATGGTGCAAAAGGAATGACCTGTTGTTTGGCAGCACTGATGGAGGTTCAGGGAGATGCAGAGAACACAAGACAAATGGCACCCTAGCAAAGCATCATAATTCCTTCAGTATATCACCTCTAAGTTCTTTTTAGATAGAAAACCTAATGTGTGAGACATTTTGAGGCACAACAAGAAAAAAGAGTCTTCTGTTAAAAGCAGATTTTGAAAGCAGAATGTTTGTGTGTTTAGCATACTTAGCAATTTAGAGACGTCAGGCTTGCATTTGCATTTTCTTTTGTGTTTATTCCTAAGCTTGGTGTCTTGAGGCTGGCTAAAGGGATTTGCTCAAGCAATAAGTCAGTTGATGAAAATGTGGCTATCTGAAGGTTGAGGAGATTATGCACCTGAGAAAATGTAGTTAGTTCAGTCAGATTTCCATCCTGCAGTGAGAGTTTCCTTTCAGTCAGAGATTTTGGATTGGTCCTAATGGCTTGGTGAAAATCATGGTTAGAAAGCAAGTGTAAGAGAGTAGATTCAAGTGTTTTTGTCAGCTAATATGTAGTAGAATTAAATGAGCAGTAGAAAACTAGCTTTTCTGTCACCTAGACCAGTCTTCTGTTAATGGCTCACAGAGGTCAATTGTTTCTGTTCTGTACCTGCCATTGTCAACCTCACTCGTTCAAAAATCAGTTAGGCCATAAAATTCATAACTCAGCCTTCTCATTTCAGTTTGGTTTCCAATTTTTGTGTTCTTAAAGTGATAATGAATTACATGGTCAACATCTTCTATGGAATATGAGCATTAGATGACTTCTGTAAATGTGAACATGTGTCACAAGAAACTTCAGAGAGCTTAGGCTGTAAGTAAATAGTCAGATATTGTGAAATTTGTAGTAAAAATTGCAAGAGTTGGCAAAACTGCGTATGCCTTAATAGTCTAGGAATGTCGGGGTCTCTTAAGATACATCTGTGTTAATTGAAGGAAACAGAAAGGCAATGTCTAAAAAAAGGCTGAAGACTTTAAATTTGTCCATCTTGAGTGTTTTCTTTAGTTGGATGACTTTGAATGGTTTTTAATAACTACCAACATATGCAGTTGCTGTCATCTAATTGATGATGTAATTGATGATTGCAATTGAGATGGCTGGGACCCTGGTCTGTTTGTGAATCTGGTGGCGAAGCCTGTGCCTTTCGAATCATCATTTATTATACCAGTGGCTTGTCATGTGACAACTCAGCCACGTAATATTAAAGAATTTGCACACAGAATGATTTGAACAAGCTTTTTTCTTGCAATGGAGGCTAAGGTAAAGCTAGACACTTTGCTCCTTGGTATTAAATATCGTTAGTCATGATTGCAGTACATTCTCGTACTTGTTACTGAGATCTGTGTATTTTGCTCCCAGCTGTAAGCATTAACAGTGAATCACAGCTCTGTACCTTCTGTGAACTTGGGAAACAACTGCCTCTTTGTTTGGTTTATTCCATGCTATAATCTATAACAGGAGGGTCCAACCTTTCTAATACCAAATCTTCAGTGGCAGCTTGCCAGGAGCTGAAGGCTTGGGCACATGCAAATGTGTGTGCACCCACTCTCCTACACCATCATAGCTTGCCATGGTGTGAACACTTCCTATGGTTTGGAACTAAGTACAGAGTCAGGGGGTTTGATTATTTTTCTGTCTCACGATGGATGAAGAGGGATGTCTTGTTTGACTTCCCTGGCAATAATTATAGCAAGGAAACTGATGTTGAACAATTTCAATTGCATACACCAATTGCAGGAAGAGGAATAGGTATCCTATTTTGTAACTTAACTAGTCTACCTGCTGTGCTTCTGACTGGAAGGGGAGAAAAAGACTGCCTCTGGAGGAGAATTTCCTTCCAGAAAATCTTTGGCTTGAAGTAAGGTGGGAAACAGTTCTCAGGTTTTAGTCAGTTTCTGGGCAGCAGGCTGCTGATGAGTCTGCACTGCTCTTTTGTGAGATTCAGAGAAATCTCTGTTTGCTCTGTGATTTTAATTTTTTTCCTTTGAACTTGACTCTGCAGTTCTTAGAATTAAATGCAGCCAAGGCCCAGTGTCATCAAATATGACTTTTACACAAGAAGCTATGAAATCTGTCTGCTGGCAAAATAAATGGTCATGCTATGCTTAAAATGAAAATTACTATTTTATATACTAGTGTGCTGCTCTTCATCACTTGCAAAGATCATTTTTGTAATATCAATACAGAATGGCAAGGATTGATGTTAACAACATCACGAAAAAAATAGGAGTTTTGTTTGGAACAAAGGGAGGGAGTTTTTCCAGTTTTTCTTATGATTGCTATATCATTGGGCATCTTGCCATTTTCTCCATTCTCATGTAGCTTAGCACATGAATACAGCATTCGTCACTGGAAAAGACTTGTGATCATATGAGAAGTGTAATGGAGTCAAATCTTATTGGTGAAATAAACACCTGGTCTTATTACCTGAAAAAGGTTGACAGCACGTGTTATTAGACCTTGGTGTTAGCACCAATGGTTAAAACAAAATTTAATTTTAAAAGATCACAATTCCAAATGTCCATTTCATTAGTTCTAGAGTAACATTCAAATACTGTCTTAGTGTTGACAGATTCATTTTGAAGGTGATTTGCCAAACAAAACTCATTTTGGGATAGAATACCTTTGGTATTGTGTTAGAAAATCTGCACATTAGTGCCATTAAATTTACAACTGGTTCCTAAGATTTATTCTGGCTTGATGACACTTATTTAAGAAAAAACAAAAAAGGGGGGATAACATACTAGTAAATACATGTCATAATTTAAGCCTTAACTGTTTTATCTGCTCAGCTACTGATGTGTTTAGATCTGCAAATGAAAATGCCATTTTTCTCTTCGTTCAGAAAAGTCATCACTGAGCAGTGGCGAAAGGACAGGATTTGATTTTGCAAAGTTCTGAGTGATTCTTGTGAAGTCTTTACATATTGCAGGTGACTGAGAATGTACCCAGCATAGTAGGATGGGTCTCCATCTGCTTACTGAAGACAGTCTGATAGCAGCCTGATATGGCGTCTAATGAAATTTAATTTGCAGTTATCATGATTCCTTTTCTTATCTGCTTGATGGAAATTTGACCTAGTTACTCCATAGTACTGGATCAATTATTTGTAAAGATAGTCAGTAGTTCTGTTTTGGCTAGCAACATTCCCTTTTCTGACAAGTTGTAAGTAATTTTTGATATATGTATTCTTGCATTAAATCTTGCAGAAAGTCTTCTTTATTTAAACAGCAATATTTAATGTTAAAATGCCTAACTTATGCAATGGTTCTGTATTAACTAGAATTTAACTTCTGCCTTCTCCCAGTGTATCAATTGCAACAGGAAGCTCCCCATCCTAGAAGAATAACCTGCACTCGCGAGGTGGGTATTAAAAATGTTCAGTTTTACAGAGTCCAGTAATTCCAATCTTGTACTTAATGGTGCCCAACCCTCATGCTTGGTGCTGTGATTAGATGAAGTAGCCTTGGGGGTAGTTGTGCCATTCGACTTAAAAATCAAATTACAAAGCATTTTGCATATAATGTGTACACCTGAGAATAATTTACTGGATTTTGATTACTAGATATGTGGAAACATGCGTTTTTTCCTTCTCTTAGGGGAACTATGCACCTATTCATACATACCTTGCTGCTAGATTCCTGCAGTGAAGCAACAAAGGGAAGAATTAAACCTCCCATGCTGCTGTTACTTGAGTTGTAGTATATATGACTCATTAATACTAGTAGCTAAGCTAGGCAGAGCCACAGATTTTAAAGATCCAAACAGGAACAATGGGATCCCATTGGTATACAGTGATAGAGAAAAATCTGCTCATAGGTTCAGTTGGTGAGGCAGACCCCAGATTGCTAGTGTGCTCTGAGCTACCATCCAGCAGAGCAGCACCTCTCCAGAGCTGTGGTGCTGGAGGATTTAACTTATACCAAACATCAGTGCCAGCAGGATTTTACTCATAACGGCATCTCTCTTACAGCTTCGGTTAGGAACCTAGGAAACATCATTTTCAAAAATGCTGAAATGTTAGGCTTGACTTCTTAAGCAGTATTACAAAACACAGCTCTTACTGAATAACCACTGAAAGTTATTACGTTGCTGCAATAAAACTTAAGCATTTTTATCATGTGCTGGAGAAAAGAAATCAATCTTTGAAATATGTTAGTCACTTTGACGTAGTATTAAATACAGGGGGACATAGCACTGTCAGGAACATTAATAGCTTACAGTCTAGATCACAAGAAGGATTACTTTACAGAATTGAGCAGGCATTTCTCTGTCATCTTTTCCAATGCCCAAATGAGATTCTATGAAGTAGTCTGTCAATTTTTAAGATAAAAAGTAGAGATTTAACAGAAATGAAATACTGATTTTGGTGGAAGCACTCCTGTTTCCCATTGTTAATTTGATAGATCTGTATTTTTTAAAAGGTATAGCTAGAGCTGATTGCACTTAAGCAAGACGTAGCTGGAGTAAAGAAAAATATGTGAATTTTGCAAGAAGTATTGCAGAAAAAAAAATTGGTATAACCAGTGTTTCTACTGTTAATGGGGGTCCAAGCAGGGATATTGATGTGTAGACATCTTACATACATCAGATAAGGTGGGATGGAGTTAGGAAGGATACATCTATAGAAGGCACGAGCTCAGCTATGAAAAATGGAAAGTCTTCCATTCTTTTACTTCCATGCAGTATTATTAGGAAGGTTCTCTTCTATTTTGTGTATTCCCTATGATAAGGTTTTTCATTACATTAACATACAAGGTGTCTTAAGTCTTGTAGGAGCTTAGTCTTAGAGTACGGGATTGTGATTGTATAGAGATTGTACAGAGTGGTTACCTGGATAGGATGAAGTATTTTATTCCCTGCCTCCAAAGGGTTGTGTTTATTGTTGTAAAATGCTGTTGAATAGTTGTTTTATTCTTCCTCTCCTCAGAAGTATTTCACTGGTGGAAGAAGTGCTAGTCTGTGGGTAGGCATGTGTGTATATGTATATGGTAAAATGTATGAGGGATTTTTGGTAGCCTTTTGACAATGATCGTTGAGGTGCTGACATTACCCTGTGCAATCACTGTATTTTATTTGCTGAGTCTTATTTCAGAGCCCTGTTATTTTCGTATATTACGTTATACGCTTATGAAGTTACCTGGCTCTTGTGGTGATGAGTTGCAATTCTTCAGTTTCTTCAATTAGAATCTTGGGGAGGGTCAGTTGTGAATGTTTTAATTCTTACAGAATGAGAACCTTAATTTTTCTATATAACTTTCAGCTACTAAAAAACAAAAAAAAAACCCTGCCAAAACAAAACAAACATAAATAACCATAATAGAAATATAAGGAGTAGGGGGAAAAGTACAAGAGCAGTTAAGAAAATCTTATAGCAGATAATGTTTGTAACTGCTTTGCACATCAGCTGCACGATGCATACGTACCCTGTAGTCAGGGAGAAACCGTAAACTGAAAAAGGGGTCCAGCATATTCCAGAAGATCTGTTTGCATTATATCCCATGCTAGTTTGACTGCAGAGAAGTGCTTTGGGTCTTTTTGCCCTAGGTGATAAGAAGTCACAAGCAGATTTTGTACGGAGTTTTCCTTCATAGTATTTCTTAGAATACCACTAACCTATCCAGGCAAATCAGCAGAGATAGAAATGTGTATTCAGTATCTGAAAATTAAAAATGTCTCCTGCTTCTGGATTGCTGCAATCCTTCAGCTATTGATCAGATCCAGACTGCCCTCTTTTTAGAATCAAACAATAGACCTACTCTTACTAGTCAAATATAAAAACACCTGTGTAAAGCTTCTTCAGTATGAACCACACTGACCACTATAATTTTCTCATCCTCGTTATCACTGAATTTTAATACTGTGAATTATAAAATTATATTAGCTATTATACAGGTGACAGATTGAGAAGTTGGACTGGTTTAGGGAGGTAAATTTGCTGTGAGAGTGTGGCATCCTGCATAAGCTGATCAGCCAAGCTCTTTGGAGGGTATCTGAGCTTATTGCATCCCCCTACACAGATTGCTCTTCCTGGTCTATTTCTATATACAGGTAGTCTGTTGGAGTCAGTGGGGGATTGACAAAAGTACCACAAGCAATCTAAAAACTCTACTAAGTCCTGTCGTCACTGAAGAAAGAAATGCAGCATGGTAGTGTCTATAAAGTCATATTTCTATGAATTTATTCCAAAACAAGACTATAACATATGACAAACTTTAACTAAGTGTAAAACTGCTGTGCCAGAGTGAACAAAAAAGAGAGACATTCCATGTTTTAAAATAGCTTCTTGAATTGCGCAGAGTAAACCTGTGTCTGCACCAAGAACGTCATTGTAGAAACTGAGAAATAAAAACTGCAGGTTTTAGAAACCTGTGAGAATTGAACTAAATAAAATAGAGCTATGAATGAATCAGTCAGTTGCAGGTATTCAGATGCAGAACAGAGCATATTAAATGCACGTTCTCTCATTAAAGAATCTATTTATACATTAAGAAAGGTCTTTGAAGCTTATTTTTACCTAATGGAAGTAAAATTGAAATACTGTTAAATGTGTGCATTTTCCTATTTCTACGTTAATACATTACAATGCAGAAAACTGTTCTTCATTAGAAGTATTGAACAACATATGCAGCTGAGCCACATTTGATGTGAAAATACATTCAGTGAGCAGTAACATGTTTAACCTTTCTCTCTGGTCTCAGCCTTTCTTCCTAGTGTTGAGCTTTGTGATCTGCTCTTTCTCAGCTGCGTTTCTATTAGCAGCCATGTGTGAGTCAGTGGGAAGTGGAATCTTTTCCTAAGTGGTTGAATTATTCAGCTGTATAAACAAATTCATAAACATTATGAAGATAATTTTGGTCCAGAGAACATCACAGAGGTCAGTGGGAGGGAACAACATGTAATTTGATAAGGTATTAGCAGGTAAATTGCTTCTCTTGTCTTATTGTATTCCAGTTGTTGACATAAGCAAGAGTGATGATTAGGGGAAAAAGCACTCTGTAAAGAATAATTGGAAATCACACCTTAAAAAAACACCAAGCTTTTATTTAAGGTGCAAAGGCACTTGTTCTGCAGGTCCCGATAGTGAGAGGTGTATTCGATAGAATGACCTACTTAACATGAAATGCTTCTCAAATACAGAGAATTCAAGTTTCTGCTCTGTTACAACAGCTGCATATCAAAGCAACACACAGATCAGTGGAGTACACTGACGTAAAGAGAACATTGCATTCGTTTGAGATTTTTGTATTGTGAAGGTGCAGCAGAGCCAACTTTTAACACTGCGAGGTTAATTTGTAAAGTTGATGGTTCTGTAACATTCTAAGGATGTTTGACTTCTGCATGAGGCTTACATTCAAATTGTGTTGTTGCTTTTGCACTTAATATTGTATTACTTCCATGGAATTGGTATTTGTTGTGCATATAATCTTTTATGTACACACATGTGCATGTGTAAGACTTATTTAGGGCATCCTTTACTGCTGTATGAAGGTACTCCATGAAAAAAATTAAGTAACTATGTAGGAAAAAATATCAAACAGACAACTTATGGAGGTAATTAAAATCACTGGCTTTTTCTGTCCTATTCTTATAGGTCCTTCATCTTAATTCAATGGTAGTAGTTAACAAGCCTATTGAACAACATCTCTGTGTACTCTTGTGAAAATGGCCTCTGTTGAGTAGTCAAGAAACAGCATAGATGAGCATATTCAAGGTCCCTTTCATCCCAAACCAGTCTGTGATATAATGCACATGCTTGTTAGAGCTGTTCTCAAAGATGACTTTGTCTGTATGAATTCAACCAAAATGACTTCTCAAATTTTATGGTAACTATTTTCCAAAGCAATGGCTAATCTAAGGCACTAGCCAGGTCTGCCCCATTTATCTGTTCATAAACTTGGTTTCATTGGCTTCACACCTCAGTAAGAAATGAGACAGTGGTGGATATCTCATTGACCTTTGTGTTTCTTGCAGGAATCATAGTGAGACCTGAATCTTTCTTGTGGCTTCTGCACGACTGCTATACAAATAAGCACATTGCAAACAATTATCTCAGGGTTTTTTCTTGGGTTTTTTTTTCCTAAGTTAGAAGACATTTTTAAAACTGTGCCAAACACATGTTAAACAAGCAGCAATAGGAAATTTTTTCGCGTAAGTAAAAAGTCCTGTGAAGTCAAAAGACTTAGCATCTAACTGATCTTTGCTGCGTACAGAGAAAATTAAGTAGCTAAGGCTGCATTTACTCATAGTCAACAATACTTCAGTCCAAAAATACCACCAAATCAGAATAAAACTCTGCAGATGGTAGTTACACTGTATTTTCAGCTAACAGCTTTAGTTAAAATGCCATTTTGTTGCTAATGCTTTTGATTTTGTTTAAAAATGTATTTCCTTTCTTAGGTAAGTTTTAGTTCCAGTCCAAATGGATGTTTTGGTTTTGTCTCCTTCACTTAAGGCTGACTGAGTGTGAAAGGCTAATGAAGCTTCTGAGCTGAACTCTTTTGGCTCTCAGTGCTTACCCACAGAGAATATGTGGGTGCCTGCAATTGCAGTTTGTAGTAATACAGTCAGGCAAGAGCTTTGTGAAGTCCAGGCAGATGCAAAAGACCAAGAAAGCTGCATCTCACTTCTGGTTCTGGTGCTGCTGTGGATACCTAAAGTAAGAACAAATGCTGTGCTGCTTTTCATGCCGAAGTTGCTATGAGTAAAGTCGGTGCGATGATGCTTGTAGGAAGCATTATAGAAAGCTGGAGAACAATGTTTACTGTCTTAAGTGGGAAATCTGGTTTGTGCAGTGTATCTGTGTGGTTTTTTAAGTCCACATGGACTGCACTGTGTTTGTAGTCCAGCTAATTCTGAGTGAATTAGAAGGCTCCTGTTGAGTTCTGGAGATGCCTTAGAGTCTAAATGTATCTGTTCAATCTAGATGTCAAACAACCCTAATATAATAAATCTAAAAAGTTGTTAAAAAGAAAAAGCCCCAAACACCAACAAATGGGTAAAACTCCATTCACTCTCCAAACCAACTGGGGCTCGAGTTGCACTGAATCTTATACAAGTAAATAGTGTTACACATCAACATTTGTACTGAAGTTTTTGCGACTTGGTAAAACTGAAATAAAGACTCAATGTTAACAGAAGTGGTTATTTTTCCTCTTTAACTCATAATCCACCAAAATGAACTGCAAACTGAGCTACAATTGCCTTGAAAGTCCAGCAGAGCTTTTCTCTGATGCTTTGCTCCAGTCATCTGGCAGTTCACATTTTCAAATGTTTGCACACAGAGTATAATATTATAATTTGTCTTAGGATTTGCAAGTACTCTGAAGGTGCCCTGTCACATTGCTAATCCATTTCCGAAATGGAATGCTTTGGGCTGTATAGATTTTCCAGTTCTGTCATATAAATTCACTGTATTCACTGAGATAAATACAAAATCTCTATAGACAGACAACAAAACCTTATTCATGGCAGGATTCTTTTTTTTTACTAACTGCCTCAGAATAGTGTCTTGTCTTGAGGGTTTTAGTTAGGAATTGTTGCAAGTTTCTGTAACAATAAAATGTTTTCCCTTTTTCTCCATTCATGCTGCTATCTTCCTATTGAAATAGGCTACATTTAACAAAAAATATGTCAGACTTTCCTTATCTTTTGAAATGATCCAGTCTCTTCAGGCCTTTGAAGACAGTTATCATACTGGTCAAATCTTGTTTGCTGTTATGTAGGGAAAAAAATCTTTGAGAACTTTATAAATCTTTCCAGTGATGGAATGATTTTTCAAAAGTGATGAACTATCACAGTAGCTTTTTATCTGCTGGGGATGGGGAAGCATGTTTGTTAGGCTGTATACCGGGATGTATTTTTTGTTGGTTTGGACGTGTGAAATCTTTATATTCTGCTGAGATAGCTGGAGAGAAGCACTGATTTTAATAGGCTTTTTTCTGAAAAGATGGAAAAGAGAAACTAGGGTGGTAGTTTACTGTATTTCATGTTTTATTATAGCTGGATTGTTTTGTGTTCTTGCAGTTCAGGTTGTGTAATTGTTGAATTTTACTCCCCAAGGAATTTTTTTCCTTTAAATTTAGCAATGATGGATAATTCTGAGAGATCTGCAGTTCCTCACTTGTCTCTAGATTTCCTGGGCCATTAGCAGTGAGTTACTTCATCTGAAATACCTAGCAGACAAATTGTGTTCTGTTACCTTTGCATGTTGTGTTTATTTTCACTGTAGGGTCTCTAGAGCATGGCTGGGTTGGTGTTACATGGTATCACGCATGCCTACCTGTTGTTGGGGTCTTTTAGGTGATATTACAGATGACACAGTTTGAAGTCAAGAAGTGCAAGACTGAGGCCTCACTCTAAGGTCATGTGGTAGTGGATTGATTTCTTGCAGCAGTGGCACCAACAGCTCTATGATGGAAAATAATTTGTAAATTTAAGAGCTTTATAGATGTTTCACTATGATAGTGCACTTAAAAATACAGTACACTTACACCCATGAAATGAATCTTTCATTTCTACTTTTTGGCAGTTTGTACAAGCAAGACTTAATGCCATCAGGTTGCATTAGCAGAGCCCCAAGGACGACGTGGTGTAAGCAGCTCATTCTTTCCTACTCAGTTTTAAGCCATTCAGAAGTGCTGTGTTTCCCAAAGGTCTTCCTTTGGTTTCCCTATATTCCACACGCAGGGAGAATCCTGGGATAGTAGATGATTTTCATCTATACTTTCACTTTATATCCCTTTCCGTTTTTAATACTATGTTATGGACAGTCTACTTTGTGTATGAATTCAATTGTTATGAAACATTACAATTTCTGTTGTTTCTTCTAGGTAGAGAACAGACCCAAATATTATGGAAGAGAGTAAGTAACATATGCCTCTGAAAGGTGTATCCAGGTATATTGGTTGATAACAGGTACAGAATAGGTCGCAAGTATTTGCTCTGGGCCTTTTGTTTCTTCTCTATGTTTTACAGCAGTGTATCTTGCTCACCATCAGAGTATTATTGCAGTGCCGTCACTTTTGTCTGCCTAAAATTACACCTGCAGTTTCTGATGGATATGTGTATCATTGGGTGCTACCTTAAGTGAGAAAAACATCTGTTCTTCCAAGGGGTTTTCTTTGTCTGCCTCCCCCTCCAGTTGGCTTTTGGAAAAGATGCTTGTGTGCTGGAAAAAAAGATTTGGATCACAAACGTAATATAAGCATACAGTATATGCTTCTTCTGTTTCAGATTGCTGAGATAAAGATGGTTAGGTATAGTGTGGGGAAACAAAGCAGATTTCACTTGTATTTATTTTGGTAAAAGATGTGTAGTCTTGCTAGGTTATTACATTGGTAATTACTGAGATGATGTGTAATCCCCAGCTTCTAGCAAGTTGCCATAATATCCCTGAATGCTGCAAAATGCTGGAATGCATGGCACTGGTACAAAACATGTGAAGCCAGCAGAAGAAAATGGTCTTATTTCTATCTATTAAATTGATAAATGCAGGTTTAAAAAGCAGTATTCTTGTTTCATACATACTGTTTCATAGAAGCCTTTCTAAACTCTTCAAAGTGACTACAAGTGCAGGCAGAAAGGGAGATTAATTTAAGCTGTAGATTCCTGCAAATCAGTCATATTTATGTTTGCTTTTTTAATTGCCATGGTTGGTGGTTTTTAGAAGAAGAGGAAAAGGTGATTCAAAAGTGAAAAGGCATGTGTTTTGAAAGGTCTTTGTTCCTTAGATTCCATGGGATGATCTCAAGGGAGGAAGCTGACCAATTATTAAGTGTTGCAGAGGGAAGCTATCTCATTCGTGAAAGCCAACGGCAACCTGGAACCTACACTTTGGCATTAAGGTTGGTAATTAATATTTAATCTGTAAGTTTATAAAATATTCAACAGAATGTACTGAGTTGTTGGCCTTAGTGCTTGAACTTCCTTGTGATTGTTTTAATTTATTATTTATTTTTTTAGAGCATGGTGCTTTTTTATCCTAGTTACAGATTTGTTATCTTTAACCTTCTGCAACCCTTCCTTAAGTGCTAATATTCCTTATGTTTGCACCATCAGGATAATAGCAATTGTGTTCTTGCTGGTGTTGATTCATTTTGATCCCACTACATTACAGATGTGATACCATATAGGTGTTGGGAGAGCAGGCAGTCAAGAAATAAAAACCATCTTAAGCATTCACCTGACTAGTCTGCTGTTTGGATTACTTACTAGCTAAGCTAACTGTTGCTGAAGAGCAATTAGTTCTCTTTCGTCCCTCTGTGGAATGGCCAATAAATCAGGAGGTTTTTGTCTGAACACCTGTTAAGTAACAATGTTTGTAGATCTGCTTCTTTGCAAAATTCTGGCAAATGGATCAGATATAAATAAAAAACTGAAATAACAGAAATAAAAAATAAATTAATTAGTTGTGTTTTTAAAATAGCTTAATTACCCTTAAGGTAGTGGAGGTTATTTTGGCCTGGGCTATGCACTTAAGTATTCAGATGGGAGACGGTAATTATTAGCCGTGTTTTAAATCTAAGTGAAATGGTAAAATATTGAAGGAGAAGATACAGTTACTGAAGGTTTGATATGATTAGAGTAAGATTGCAATTAAAATGAGAATATCTTGAAATAATAGGTTGTGCTTACTTTTTCAGAAAAGAAGGTATATTTTACTAAGATGTTTGTTTCTGTAGTAATAAGATTTCAAGTAGAAACATTATTGTCATTTACACTGGTTTGCGTTAGCAGCATAAATAAATTTCTGTTGTTTATAACAATCTAATACTCCATTTCATCTACTTCTGCTCCTGCAATATTCATTTAAAGCTAAAAAGAAAACAGTTGTTATAACACCTGGCTTGAAGATAAAGCTCCTGCACCTTGCTCCTGATGGTGCAGAAATCACAAGGTCTATAGACTGTGAAAGATGAAGCTACTGAGTATCTGGCAATAATGTATTAATATAGCTTGTTTAACAAATGCTCATCCAGTCCAGCAGGTCAAAAGATGAGTCTCTTTTAGGCCTGATGGTATGTCTTTCAAACTGGAAAACCTCTTTGAAAGCAAGAAAATCTATTTTCATGCCCAATAGAAAAGAGAATGGATGGCTGTTGGTAATCAGTTTGGGAAACAGTTTCAAATAATAGCAAAGGTGTATCATTGGTTTATTTTGAGGAAATTCAGCATCTGTCCAAACAACTCAGAATCTGAAATTGCAGCGTGTTGCAGCCATTTCATTATGATTAAGCATTAGCTAAACAACTTGTATATTAAGGGTGGTGGTCTAGGTGTCTGCTTTCCATCCCATAGCAAGTAATGCTCTGTTGTCTTGCTGTTGGCCTTGTATACGAGTGAGGGTTTTTGCTCTCATACGTTAGGTGAATGTTCCCTGTGAATTTCAGTGCTGTGCCTTGCACATGGAAATTTTACCACTAGGATTTCTTTTTTATCTCCAGTAGGATTTCTTTTTCTGTCTCCTAGGAAGTGTAGCAGGAGTTTACATTTCCATTGACTAGAGGAAGAGTTTGCTCAGTTTGTATTTATCCTTTCCCTGGAATTATATACACAGAACATACCCATTAGCCAATATTCCCACTGACTCTGCTGCTGACACTGTAGCATCTCATAAAGAGTAGGTAATTTCTGTGGTCTGTCTGTTCAGCCTGACTGTGAGGAGTCTGCTCTTATTGCCATAATAATTTTATGTAATTTTACCTGTAATTTATAGCATTCTTTTGAGGCCATCGTTTGTGCTCTTGTCACTACACTGCCAGATGGCAAAGGTAACTCTGCAGTTTAGATAATCCTAGTAAGAATTTCAGAACGTCATATCCATGGCCAGAAACAGAGCTTGTGAGTAGGGTGGTATGTACCGCCAAAACCTTTCCAAGTTCAATGGAAAACTGACTCCAGGGTCTCTGGTTTCACCCTTTCTTTTCTAGCTGTGTGAATCAGTTTGATCTTTCCATAGTAGGTGTAAATGCCACTCTGTTATTCAAGCAATCATGTTAATTTTAAGATCACTTCTATGTGATTTTTGCTTTTCCTTTTTTACCTTTGTTTTACCCTCTAGAAGGTGTAGGAGGAAAGAAAACTTGGTCAGCTGTTTGTTTTATATAAAGAAACAGACACTGAATAGGTTTCACAGCATTTCACAAAGTTAACTAGCAATGCCAAAGAGGTGATCTAGTAGCGCAATAAATAGCATAGTAACAAAACATAAAATGTAATATCCATGTTTTGTGGTTGTTTTTCAGGCATGCTTTGGAAAGCAAATGGGGAATGTTGAGTAAAATTTACATGCTTGAGGCTACCCATTGACTTTCGGCATAAATACTTGGTTCCAACTTGGTTCCTGTATTTCAGTGTATCTACTCAATCTATCTCTCACTGTGCATGCTTGTTGTTTGACTTGTCTGTCTTTGACAGTCTGTCAGTTGTGATTAGGACAAATTGGAAACTACCTATGAAGTGTGATTTCATGATAAAATCCCAATTCATTGGGACGTAAAAGTCTTGTGGAAGCATTAGGTAGGATCAGCTGCTACGGAGACAGGGTTGTTTCCTGCCTTGCATTTACCAATTCTTCTGCTGGGGGGCAGGCAATTCAGTAGTACAGACAGCTCAGCACGGCCAGCTCTGGCAGATACCTTCTGCATTTGTGTCAGTGCGCCTGGGAATCCTGAAAAACCCAGTGCATTCAGTTGTGAAGAGCAGTTTAGTCAAACAGGGTGAGAAACACTTTCTGTGGCAAGGTGTGATGTCTCTGTAATGAAATATTTCCAGTCTTCATTTCTGCAATGATAAAAAACAAACTTTTGGTGTTTTGTCCTGAGGATCCAAACCAGCCAACTCCTCAAATCATCATGGAACAGTTTGAACGCTACATTTGATACCTATTGATAGCTATTGTAACTGATGTCTAAAATCTCAATGGTATGTTTTGTTTCAGCCGTTGAAGTTGTTTTGATTTCGTTCCAGCTGTAGTTCTGTTTTGTCTAATGTTTTGGTTGGATGGTAAATTAAGTGAAGGCACTGCATCCTCTCTGTTCTGAGAATTCAAAAAGGAAGGTATCTTGGTGTTTGTCGTTTGATTTATATATTTTATATTACGGTTTACTTAATTTCAACATCAGGTGTTTGCTATGTTGGTAAAGTTTCTAACACAGTTAAATTAGAAATGAGAAAAAATGCTAAAAACCCCCTTTGTCTACAAAGCAAGCTAGGTGGGATATAAAGGTAGAACTCAGAATCCTTATTATGACTGCCTAACCATTGTATTTGTGAATACATCATCCTGTATGCCACAAATCTCATAGAGATTGATGAACCCTAGCTCAACTTTGTAAAGTGAGCATTTATCTTCTGGAACTATTAAAGAAGATCACCTCACAGAGGGCTATATTATAGGGGAAAATACACAGTATTCTCTCTTGTTCTATCTCTATCCTCATTGCTCATTCCATTCTAGAATGTACTAATAGTGGGCATTCTCTGGAGATGCTCAAATTGTCTTTACTCTGCACTAAAGATTTGCACTTTTAAAACTTAATCTTTCTAGAAGATAAAAAATACACTGTTAAGATCACAAATCATAACTCCTTTGTAGGCAGACAGAATTCACAGTTATAAAAACATGTTTTTGTAGAATCTGGAACAGATTGGACAATCTCACTAAGCTACAGCCTTCAGCTACAACCGAAATGCACAGAATGCAAATGCAGTTGATGCATGAAGGTTCTTTTATGAACTGTTCTACTCCTAATGCAGCTCTTCTGCGTCTCACTGCTTTTTAAGTTACTCTAAGGGATGCCTTAAGTCGTAAAATGGGCAGATCTGGGGATAGGTATGGGTAATTGTCTGCAAGAATTTCTCCTCAGTTATATTTCTGTTAACTGTATTAGCAAGTTCTCTATGAACATACTGGGTTAGATCAAAGGACCAGTTTGTATCCTGGTACTCTTCAGTAGCTATTAATAGCAGGCACTGGAAGAAAAGTGTAATAACAAGATGAGCATGTGGTAGTAGTTCTCTGGTGCGCTCTTCCAGCCTCTGAATATTTGCTGTTCATGGACTTGCAAGGAGAATTATCTTTGCTATTCTTTCAGGCTTTGGATGGAGAGATTTTTTATTTTTGTATACTGGCTTTCTGAGCACATTTTTGAACCTTATCTTGAAGATTCCATCTCACAATTTTTTTGGATGCTCCCTAGATTTTGTATTATGAGAATCAGTGGACAATTGATCTCCATTTACCTTTTCCATGCCACTCATGACCCCTTTGTTCTTTTTAGAGGTTGGAAAGTCCTAGGCTATACATTCAGGTTTTGTAGTGAAGCTATTCCATAACCCTCATCCTCTGTCATCTTTCAGTGCACCTTTTTCTTACTCTGTGATTATCTTTTGGATATGACAGGACCAGGACTGCACATCCTGTTCAAGATAAAGTGGGACATGAAGGTTTTTTTCTTTGTTCTCTAAACCCTTCTAAATGAATTTTTGACCACTGTGGAGCTTTAGGCTTTGATGCTTTTATACAACTAACTTTAGTAGGTCTAAAGATCTTGTTCCTGAGCTGCAAAAGCTACAGACACAGCCCAATAACGATTAAATGGCCAAATATAGGGTAGGATAAATAATAGGTTTTGCAGGCTTAATCAAGGCAGTCGGATGTCCTTAGTGCAGTGCTGTTGGACAGTTAACTGAGTTCAAAGTGAAGATGTTGAATATTTCTTCTTCTTTAATGAGGTAGAAAAAGTGATTCTTACCCAAAGAAACTTTCCAGTTATTAAGGTTGCCATGAGTTACTGTAAAATGTGCTACTTACTTAAGAAACTGCATTTTACCATCTTCTGATGAGCTATTTTTGTCTACTTTTGTCCATTATTGTGCAATTAATTTGCATCCTAACTTTTTTTTAAGACAGACTACTTTTTAAATCTAAATTTGAAACAAAAGAAGTTTTATTTTCAGAAGACAGATTTCTCAGTTTGTAACAGGGAGAAGTATGTACTTAAGCAAAAATAAAATGATAACTTAAATGTTGTTGTGTGTGAGTTTAGCTAAATATTCAGTGCTGTCCTTCAAATAATGGCGTTCAGAGGCTAAAAAGGCCTGTGAAATTGTATCAGTTCAGACACCGAATAAAAGAGAATGAAGCATAAACACAAATGAGAGCAGCAAACCAGCACCCTGCTATACTTAATGCCTGTACTTAATCATGGATGTGGTTTCTCATAGCTTATTAAAAACAAAAGAAGGCACAGCAGAATTCTCCAATGTTTATGAATTAAAAGAATGCCACTGAAAAGTTTTTGCAACCCTTAGGCTTAAAGTAAATTACTAACAAGAGAAAGTTATTATAGGTATGTATGTATGTCCATACTTATCAGCAAGTATCTGACAATAAAAATACATAACATACATTGTAATGTTGCTCAGGTATTCCAAATGGATGAAAAGAACAGAAAGTCTTTAATTCCAGGAAGTATTAGGTCTGCTTTTAAATATGGCAAAAGAGTAGTACAGTGCTTAATGCTAGGACCTATGACAAATGACAGTAACAATAAGACATGGTTTGCAATGTAGCCTTTTGTGGTTGAGAGCTTATTTAATAATTAGGATGAGGATAAAGAGGAAATGGATAGAGATTGTATTAGTGGTAGGCGTTGAAGTGTGATGGTACTGCATGTTCTTTTGAGCAGATATCTGCTGTAGCGCGTTTAGTTGGTTACCATGGTTTCTCTTCCTGCAAATTCTATTGTTGTGATACTGAGGATGAATTGAAATAAGGTTCTGCAGCATGAATATTTTTTAAAATAAAAAAAGGTAGTAATGTTAGCCATGATAATGAGTCATGTTTTCTTTATGTTTGGGGGTTAGGGCACATTCAAGATTACATGGCATCAGGAGAGAATTTTTGGGGCAAAATAAATGTCAAAAATTAGTAATCCTTAGTTCAGACAACCAGCTACATGTATATCCATTTCTTGCACAATATATCTTCTCTCTCCCTACATTATGAAATTGCTTCAAGAAGCTAGCCACTGATATTTTAAAAGGATACATAATTGGTAAGCTGTTAGACCATAATGCTGCAAATGAACTGCAGCAAACGAACTGCAAATTAATTTCAGAGGACAGTTGCTTTGGTAGCTGAATGTTCATTTTCAGTGGGCTCTTTTGGGACACACATGTAGTGCTCTTCCAGAACATACATTGATTGCCATGGGATTACTTATGCATGTGAAATTCAACATCTGCAAAAGGCTTTTTGAATTCAGAGGTTAAAACTGTGCATCTGCATTCTGCTGGAAAGCCTCGTTGTATGGGCTGGGACACTGGGGAGGAACTGGGGAAAGAAGGATTGTTTGAAACAAACTTTCTGTGTGATAATAGCTGAATTATGTTTTTTTAATTATGAATATATCAAAATTTGGTCATAGTTTATCCTGAATCCAGAGAAGGAACCCAGCAAACAATAGCTGACTGCATCCCTTCACCTTTCCATGATAACAGACATCATGCTAGTTGGCAGGAGGGTAAGAAAAAGTTATAAAGACCATTTTAAAGACTAAACTTTGCACATCTTTCTACTGTGTGTTTTTTTTTTTTTTTTTACCCAATTTGCAAATGCAGTGATCGGCAGTAGCAAGGGCTGAATTCAGTTTCTAGAAACCTTTCTAAAATATTCCCACAATATTTCTTGGTTGCTAGCTGAAAAATCCAGGCAAAGTGTGCTGATAAATTTTGGAACTTGCTTTTCTGCTCTAAAATAAAACAATTTGGCCTCTATTTAAATGATCTTCCATGTAAAAGAAATTTCCTTTCCTATATAAAATTTCATACTAAATAACATACTTTGTTACTGTGTCAGTAATATGGAAGGCTCAACTACCAGTAAACAGCATAGGCGTCCTGCATGTCATCTGCCTTATGCAAGTGCACCTGGACACTACTGAGGTGGCTTTGCTGAAGTATTTAGAAGAATAATAAATAGCTGCTAACCTTAATGAGTAATTAGCTGGCTACCTAGGCCCTCCCACAGACTAGAATGCTTTTTTCCTTATGGTTCACGTCTTCTTGCTGTGTTCCTGTTCTCCTTGCCTCCTCTTCCCATCTGTTGTTGTCAGCTCTGTTTTCTTTTGGCTAGAGTACTAATTTATCTCTGGCAATTCAGTTTGCTGCAGTCTTTCTCCTGCTCATGTAAGTTCAGCACTTCTCAGAGGAATATTTTCTGCTTGGCTGGTATAATGAACTTTCAGGTAACTTGTCCAAGAGCTGTCTGTGCTCAGTGTATATAACTCATGTTCATTTTATGCCATGTCCTATACCTCTGACTATATATAGCTCCTGCTGCACCACAAAGATCTACTGTAATTGGTGCATTGTAAAGCCTTTGGGCGTATGGTTGAGGCACTCTGGAGCTCAAAAGATCTGAGCTCCCTTCTTGCCTTCACATATGACTTGGCTGAGGCTTTTAAGTTTTCCATGCCTTGTTTCTCCATTAGAGAGGGTATGTTCTTTCCCATATTGTCTCACATGCATGTTCAGTATAAAAGTCTAGGATCTCGTAAAAGTGGCCCACACAAACTGAAAGTTGTATCGTATCTCTCAGACTACCACCAGTCACAACTCCTGAGCAGGAGTCTGTGTTGTACTGTACTATTTTTATGGTGTATAATGTCTGTCTGCTTTGGAGCTTCTAGGCACTTTTGGAGTTGAACTAGTAAAAACTCAAATTGCAATGAAATCAGTTTATAATTGTGTATGCTTGTGCATAGCAAACATTGCACTGTCCTCCCCTGTTCCCTCCCCGTCATAGAATCATAGAATAGTTAGGGTTGGAAAGGACCTCAAGATCATCGAGTTCCAACCCCCCTGCCATGGGCAGGGACACCTCCCACTAAACCATGCCATCCAAGGCTATGTCCAACCCCACCTTGAACACCGCCAGGGATGAAGCATCCACAACCTCCCTGGGCAACCCATTCCAGGGCCTCACCACTCTTACAGTAAAGAATTTCTTCCTCATATCCAATCTAAACTTCCCCTGTTTAAGTTTAAACCCATTATCCCTTGTCCTCTCACCACAGTCCCTAGTGAAGAGTCCCTCCCCAGCATCCCTAGAGGCCCCCTTCAGGTATTAGAAGGCTGCTATGAGGTCTCCACGCAGCCTTCTCTTCTCCAGGCTGAACAGACCCAATTTTCTCAGCCTATCTTCATACGGGAGGTGCTCCTGTCCCCTGATCATCCTCGTGGCCCTCCTCTGCACTTGTTCTAACAGTTCCATGTCCTTTTTATGTTGAGGACACCAGAACTGCACACAGTACTCCAAGTGAGGTCTCACGAGAGCAGAGTAAAGGGGCAGGAGCACCTCCCTTGACCTGCTGGTCACACTCCTTTTGATGCAGCCCAGAATACGGTTGGCTTTCTGGCCTGCAAGTGCACACTGCCGGCTCATGTTGATTTTCTCATCGGCCAACACCCCCAAGTCCTTCTCCACAGGGCTGCTCTGAATCTCTCCCCTGCCCAACCTGTAGCTGTGCCTGGCATTGTTCCGACCCAGGTGTAGGTCCTTGCACTCGGCATGGTTAAACTTCATCAGGTTGGCATCAGCCCACCTCACAAGCGTGTCAAGGTCCCTCTGGATGGCATTCCTTCCCTCCAGTGTATCAACCAAACCACACAGCTTGGTGTTATCGGCAAACTTGCTGAGGGCGCACTCAATCCCACTGTCCATGTCACCCACAAAGATGTTGAACAAGACCGGTCCCAACACTGATCCCTGAGGGACACCACTCGTTACTGGTCTCCAGCTGGACATTGAGCCACTGAACACTACTCTTTGTGGGCAGCCATCCAGCCAGTTTTTTATCCACCGAGTGGTCCACCTATCAAATTGATGTCTCTTCAACTTAGAGAGAAGGATGTCATAGGAGACAGTGTCAAAGGCTTTACACAAGTCCAGGTAGATGACATCAACTGCTCTGCCCCTGTCCATCAGTTCCGTAGCCCCTTCATAGAAGGCCACCAGATTGGTCAGGCAGGATTTCCCCTTAGTGAAGCCATGCTGGCTGTCACCAACCACCTTGTTGGTTTTCATGTGCCTTAACATGCCTTCCAGGAGAATCTGCTCCAAGATTTTGCCAGGCACAGAGGTGAGACTGACTGGTCTGTGATTTCCCGGCTCATCCATTTTCCCCTTCTTGAAAATGGGGGTTATATTTCCCTTTTTCCAGTCATCGGGAACTTCACCTGACTGCCATGATTTTTCAAATATGATGGACAGTGGCTTAGCAACTTCATTTGCCAGCTCCTTCAGGACCCGTGGATGGATTTCATCTGGTCCCATGGACTTGTATACATTCAGGTTCCTAAGGTGGTCTCGAACCAGATCCTCTCCTACAGTGGGCCCAGGGTCTTCGTTCTCACTGTCCCTGCGTCTGCTCAAAAGGATATGTATCTCTTCTGTCTTCTGCAGGTTCTTTTGGAATGCCTTTTTACTCTGTTCCTTTTAGAAAATGCTAGATAGAAATATATCCTCAAGTTAGTCCTTTTGGTTGGCCTCTTCTTTCATATGCTTTTGAAATACACATCTATAAATCTTTGTGCTTGGAGAAACAATTTACTTTTCCTGTTCTTCATCAATTAGCAAAAAAGTCCTTCAGCTTTATAAATATGCTTTCAAAATAACAAATAGCCTCATTGTTGTTTAATTTCATAATTGTTTTTATCAAAACATTTATGAATTATTCAAACTCTAAAACCACTGACAGCAGTAAATGTTATCTGGCCTGGTTTTCCTGTTCCTTCTCCTTCTTTTTTACTTGATGCACCTCAGTTGACTTAAGCATTGTTCCTCCTGATGTGAAAGGTGCTAGGTTTCTTTTATAGCTAGAAATGAGTAAATGAACTGCAACAGTTTCTGTAATAAATTGACATCTTCCCCACCTACTGCTGCACTTGCATGAAGGAACAAATTGCATTCTGGAAAAACAGAATATAATAGAAAAGCTATCAATCTTTATTGATGATCTGTTACTAGCCCCCAGAATCCTAACAGTGCATATTGTATATGCAGCAACCAATTCATTTTGCATTATTATGCTTGTTTATTGTTAAGGAATGCAGCTTTTAGAGAATAGGGCGGGTATATTGGTGAATCTCACTGTTTACAAAAAAGTGGTGAGTAATTACTAGAAGATCAGAGGTAGAATACATTGATGAAACAAATTAAGTAGCAAATTGTGTAATAGCTTTAAGTAAGTTAAGTAAACCTTTATTGTAAATTTGGGATTAACAGTGGCTTAAGGCAAATCAGGTTTGACAAAATCTCTCTGGAACAGAAATCTTACTGTAGTTATTTTAATCTAAGGCATATATATATATAAAAACTTTGAGACCTTGAATAACATATGGAGTGTACATAAATAATCAAAACTGAAACAGGAGCAACAACAAAAACAATGTTTGTCCCCTCTGCTCTCCAAAAACCCTTTTTACACTTGCAAAGCTATTTTATAGGGAAAATTTCTGAGGGTTTTCATTTGATATCTTCCACTCAGATTTCCTTGACATACTGTATTAAAATATGCGTACTGTCTTAGTAAGATAAATTAAGAGAAAGTTGCTTTTAGTGTGAGAAAACCTTTAGAAGCAAAAAATAAATGTGACAGTCACGAGTAACTTTTGAACTAAAAGAGAGTAGACTTAGACTTGATGTAAGAAATACATTTTTTAGAATGAGGGTAGTGACACACTGGAACAGGTTGACCAGAAAGGCTAAGATGCTCCATCCTTGGAAACATTCAAGGTCAAATTGGATGGGGCTCTGTGCAGTCTGATCTAGTTGAAGATGTCCCTACTCATTGCAGGCAGGTTGGACTCAATGGCCTTTAAATGGACCTTCCAACCCCAACTGTTCTATGTTTCTACGTCTCTATGAACTTAAACTCTTGCAGGAAAAGCTGCTGTGGGATAAAAAACATGCATGTTTGAGCATTATGCTATGTCAGTTCTCTCCATAGTGTGCATGATTGCCATGGAATTTCTGTTACAAATCTGATGTTGTTCTACTTCTAAATTTGCCAGAAAAACAATGTCATACATGACCTGGAATGAAAATGTTATGCTTAGGCAGGGCAAAACTTGCACACACGTTTTGAAGTTTGCTGAGCAGACTCTGTGGGGGTTGATAGCTTAGAAGAATTAAATTACAGTTCTGATATAAAGTAATACAAAAGCTCTCAGTGGCATGAAGTCACATTGCAAAATTTACTCTTGGAGAGCATTTCTTCAAAATTTTTGGTAAAGAAATTGAACTATTTGCTTAATATCAGACTGTGAAAGTTACTAACATTCTTGTTAGTAACATTTCCAGAAGGTGTTTGTTCCAGGCATGTTGTCATTGCTTTCCAAATACTGCTTTCATTTAAAGAGAAGATCAGGCTTTTTTCCCCATGGATATATAGACTTCAAATGTGTCTTAATCACTAACTACAGCGAGTCTTTTCCCAGGAAGCATGGAGGTTTCATCATGTAGAAAAAGCAGTAAAATGTTGTCCAAACCGTTGGTATTATTTTTGATTCAATCACCAAATCAATTCCAGGGAATCATATAAAGTTTGAACGGAATAGGGCATGCAAGCACATTACTTGCATGTAATGTGCATGTAAGAAGAGGTAATACATCTGTACAAGAGCTTTTTTTCAGAACCAAACACATTCTTTTCAAATGATCTATCACTGATCAAGACCATTAAAAGTGATCTTAAGTGTTAAGTGATCTTACTGCATATTAATGATCAGTTGACATTTGTTCAGAGTTTGAGATGGTGAAAAATCAGCTATTTAAAGCTGTTTCAAAATAAAATAAGACATTGAGACAATGTCTTATTTTGTTAGATTTATTCCTTTGTTAGATTTATTTGTGAAACACACCATCACTGGTACCAAAGTCTAATAACACTTTCAGTCTTCATTGTTTTCAGCAGCTGTTACCTACTGCTGATACCCTAGAGCAGTTGTCTCTCACTTGTGTTGTTCCTGACAGAGCTCATAATCTGCAGGAAGGTGCCATTGCTCTCATCCTTGCAAGCATCCTTGCAAGCAGCTGCCTGCTGCTTGCAGCATGCTATTTGAAGAGCATTGTTTCCCTCTTGGACAACAAAGTGTGAACAGTGATGCAGGTAGACAGTCTTCAGTCTCAATTGAGAGACTGCTGGGAAACTGTTGT